>QUSF01000025.1:5189864-5691359 GCA_003676055.1 Chloebia gouldiae
AAGCACACACTGCACATACCACTTTTCTTTCCATACACAGGCACCTTCAATTACCATGCAGGTTTCACTGTCATGACAATCTTCAGTTCCCAGCAGCTGCTCCCCCCACCCTGCAGCATTAGCAAAGAAAGACAAGCTCACTGTGTTAGAGCCTGCATTCGTCTGCAAACCCACCCAAATACTGCTAGATTGATTAATTTTGAAGGCAGACATTTTCAGAAGAAAATGCCATAGTTAGTGCCACAACTACTAGGCTGTCACAATTTTCCTTTTAAACTATTTTTTTCAGAGGCTCAGCTGTAAAGTGTACTTGGAGCTGTGAGCTGACAGACTGGTTTGCATCTTAAGAACATATTTCATTTTAATGGCTTTATTTTTAAATTGTTTCAACTCTCTGAATTAATGGAGACAAAAAAAAAAAACGAGACTGACAAAAATGAAAAGTAGAATATTTTACTCCATTTTTACATGTCTTTTAACATCAGGCTTATATTTATTTTCAAGAAACTCAATACTACCCAATAATAGGACTGCACATCTTTTCCCATCTTCAGTGTCCATCCTCTTCAGCACCATTTTCTGCTGCCCAAATGGAAGAACAGAGATATTTTGCCACAGAGATGAGCTTCCCTGCTCATTCTCTGCTAAGCCATTGAGCCTGCACTGATGATACCTGGAGGTGAGTAATCACCAGAAATTTTCATTGCAGTGCCACAGGCACAGAAGACAATTGTGTGCCCTCCCTGACCCAAGGGCCAATGTTTATTGCAGACTTGCTGTAAGTAGGGACTGAAGGTTGCAGAGCTCTGCATTTGGCTCAGGAGCTGCAGCCTAGAGGACACTAATAAATATATAAAAATATTAATACTTGGACTCTGTAATGGGCCACAAAGGGGATGACATGGCTTTATTCTGCCAATATGCAGAGGATTAAGGGTTTCTGCTTGAAGCCACTAACAACCTGAACAGGAGAATTACAGTAATTCCACTAAAACCACACAGAATCCAAGTGAATGGCTGATGGCACACTGCTACCCTTCCCACTTCTCTTGAAAATGCAGCTGACACAGCCCTATAAACAAGAATTGAACCAGCTACCCAAGAAGGTCCAACAAAGAATGGTCTTTTAGAGGAGTCACATGCAGCAGTGGGGACATTTGTCACGAGACTTCTCAACATTTTGAGACCTAAATACTCAACATGGAGCAGTTTCTAAAGTCAAAAATAGCAATTAGCATGTGAAACACAGCTGCAACTCATGTTGCTCACACCAGTCCATTTTAGTGCAAAGCATTTCACAGCAAACAACAGCAGGATGCTCCATTAAAACTGTGCATTGCTTTAAGCCATGAGGTCACTGTTAGGACCCAAACACATGTTGTCATGACATCAATTAGCAACACTTTGCCTATGCCAATGCCATTATTAATACCTTGAAATACTAATCTCTATTACTAATTAACAGTCAAATGCACTAAATAATTTTTCATGCATTAGGAATGTATTACTGAATTCAATTACATGTCAAGAGCTGTGACTTACGAATCCTTCCCACAACACCATTTGTGCCAGAAAATATCCTTAAAAATTCAGCAACATTTAAAAGGCTTTTCATAACCAAGATACCTCTATATTGGAATAAACTGTTAGGCCCTAGCTCTGCAAGCAAGTCTGTCTACATGTCTGACTGCATCTCAGTTACCATTTCCAAATGCAGCAGTCACACATAACAGCTACAGTTCTTACTGAGAAATTTAGCAATTCATCAATGAGAATACCAATGCTTGACTAGAAATTCAGATCTTCCCTAAAACTTAGCCTGGCACACAAGGAAGGATGCAGATGCCTCTTTGCGTTT
The DNA here is from genome assembly GCA_003676055.1 of Chloebia gouldiae. NCBI lineage: Eukaryota > Metazoa > Chordata > Aves > Passeriformes > Passeridae > Chloebia > Chloebia gouldiae. Next base: position 5,191,723 of record QUSF01000025.1, read on the forward strand.
TGAAAACTGTAAATGTTATTCTGAACACAAAATATTGATTGTTTCAAGGAGATTACTGGCCTTCTGTTTGAACACAGCACAAGAACTAGTGAATATGCATTTTGAGAAAGATTTCACTTCTACATTCATTAAGAGCCTTGATATTGAGGTATTTCAGAGGGAAAACTGGGACGCGGGGAGAATCAAGATGACTGATGAGCAGTACTTACAGGAAATGCTATTTATATTGCGTGATGCTAAACCAACTCAGTTAAACCCACAGTTTAGCAATGATAGCTGTAATTCTGTGCACATACATCCAGACTAAGCACTTGCATTTTCTCATGCAAACACGCACACAAACTAGTGTGTACGCTCCCGATTAAAAATTCGACAGTCAGCAAACAAAGAATATTAAGTACTATACCTTTGAGTCATAATCTTATAGGCATCTGGCAGATAACAGCGGATATTCTCCATCTGAGCAGGATCAGAGTCACAGATTTTATCATCAGTCCTGCCGTAGTTGGCACTTTCGATCATGATAACATCTGTTCCCGGGCAGCGCAGCTCGATGGGGTAACTCTCGCAGGACAGCTCCCTCCGGACCACAGCCATGGGCACTGGGGCACGGCTGAAAGCTGCAAGGATTAACACAGAAACACAGTCAACACTGGCTTTCCACACCGAGGCTAAAATTAAAAGCGGAATCACGTTCAGCAGCAGGCTTTACCCATATGCTGTGCTGAGATAGTTTTGGTTCCATTCAGATAAGATCTGCAGAAATGGGGTCTGGTTGCTGGCTTGCTGGCTGCCCAGAGAAATCACTTCTCCACTCAGTGACTTGATTTTCTCATTTTAAAAACAAGCTATAGATTCCTTTTATATAGGGCTTTAGAAATCCCTTATTGAAACAGGCAAATAGCAACGATGGCATCGTTATTATTTCTACTGACCAGGTGAAAAACTATTCGGCTTTGATATATAAAATTACAGTCCTGCATTGTACTTGAACAAGCAAAGAAAATTTTATGACAACAAGCAATCCAAGAACCAGGAACCCACCTGCTCAGCAAGACTGCACCTGTCCTACAGCAGATGTAATAACATCTGTATTGCTCCTGGTCCTTTTCTTAGCCCTTAGAAAAAAGTCATCCTAATGGCTTTTGCTGTAGCCTGCAGCATGCCTGGGGGTGGCCTGCAGGTTCTGGCAACCATCCCAAAGTTTGGGCCCTGCAGTGATACTTGGAAAGGCCAATTTATGGGATACCAGATGATTTAAGTTCAGTCTTAGCTTTGCATTGGATCTGCCTAGATGGTCAAATAGCTGGCAAATACTTGTGAAATTAAAGAGCTCTCAGAAATCTTACCTGTTTTAAAAGAAATCCAGGCTACAGTTTGCAAAAGAAAAAAAAAAAAAAGAAACACACTTTGAGATGCCTTGAAAACAAAGCCCTAAAGTATTAGTAAACAACGCCACTTGACAACAAGCAATTGTATTTCCCATCTCTACAGCCTCTTTGATCCAAAGATCTTAAACAGCTTGACGAACGTGAATCTATTAATCCCCAAATATCCCTATGAAGTAGCTACACATTGTCTTTCTCAGCTTAGCCACAGAAGGGCTTTGCAGCTTCCAGATGATCTCATGGGAGATCCATGGTGATGCTAGGAACCAAATACTTGTTTCCCAGCTTGGCACACCAGTCACAAGCTGAAATAAAAGCCAACTCTGTCTCTCCTTTATTCCATAAGAATGAAAGGAACCACAAAGGTTTCCAGATATAGGGATGATGTGCCCTCCCAGCTGCATTTGCACACTTCCAACCAAAAAACTCAACATACAACCCAAGCCTATCTCTAGGTGATGGTGAGAGGTTTAAGCCTCCAGCAGATCCATGGCCCATCTCATACCAGGCATCTTTCAACAGCTCCCTTTCCTCCTGGCCCAATTATAAAAACACCAAAATACCCTCCCTCTAAACCAAAAATCCCATACAAGGTTCTGTTCATTTGTTCCATAAAATTTCCCCATGGTATATGCACACTAAGTTTGTTAATGGAAAATAAGAGTATATTGATGTTTCTCAGAATACAATTTGACTGTATCAAGGCTGCCCTGTCTGCAATCCAACACATTAACTTCCATGAATCCTTCCATTATTGTCAGTTGTCTCATTTATGTATCACTAGACAGATTCTCAGATTCCAATTTCTGTAAATCTGCAGGGATTACTTTGATATCAGACCCTCCCTGGTGTGCCAGAGTTGTGGACTAATTGCCAAACTCCCAAGACAGACGTGTGCTTATTCTTGAATAATAGCTTGCACAATTAGCACAGCTTTAGGGTTTGGATCACTTGAGATGTCCTCCTTCCCTGAGATCAGAGAAACGGTTTTGCCCCTGGGCTCATATTGCACCACAGATTTGTGTAACACAATAAATTCTCACTGCCACCAGCTTCTTCTGTTACAAGAGGAGGAAAATGAGGAGGACAAGCGTGAACCTCTAAGGTGCACTGCCTCATTCTTACCCTTGGCTTGATATCACTAGTCAGGTGGAGGTGAGTGGAGGAAGGATGGGACATTGATAGAGACAACATCTGATAGAAGAGATAAGCCAGCCAGAAAGACAGAGTCAGCAGAGCTCAGCAATTTTAGCCTGCCCTAAAAACAACTTCAAGAGGTATTAAGTTTGCTTACAGGGATGTGTCCACAGAAGCCTGCAGCAGGCTCTGCTCTGTCAAACACTGGACTCTATGGCAGAAGGCCAGTGCTGACCAAAAAACTTCTGATGCCAGGATTCCGATTTTGGAAAATAGCTGTGGTGAGCTCTCCTCTCGAGTCTGTTCTGTGCTAAACCTGAGCAGATTGGTGACATGGGAGGCAGAAGGTTTTTAGCAGCTTTTGGCAGAATGCTGAGGCCAAGGGCCCTCCCTCCTCCTGCCATGTGCTTAGATGACTCCTGCTAACTGCCAAAAAAATGACAAAATGAGGTTTACAGGCAATATTAGCTGTTTGGAGCTATGGTTTTGCCCAGTCCTTTGGCAATTTGGATCTTTTTCTCTGGAAAGTTAACACAGGCTATACAAAGGGCAAAGAGAGTTGGTAATACTACTTTACTTTTTACAGTTCCCACTACAGAATACAAAACATCTGAGACACATGATTCAAAAAGTGTATTTTTGCTCTTAATTCTTATGCTTTGGGTTTTTGTCAATAACTATTCTATACCAAAGAAAGACATTAAACATGTGAAGGCTGAGGAAAATGCTGCTTAAAATCACAAAAAATTAAATGCCTGAGAATTCACCCATACAAACCTGGTGTATTTGTCAAACAGCTATACTGTACAAATGCAACTAACCTTAACTCTTGTGTTTTGCTGGAAATAAGACATTAAGAATTACTAACAGCAAGTTACAAAATCATTAAAGATATTTCTCTACCTCAAATGAGAACACATTTCTAGTATCATGAGTGTGTCTCCTGTACATAACACTTTACAGCATTGATCTACTAAAACTGGATGCATATCAGTTCCAAGGATGCCCCCCAAACACCCCAAATCTGAGCACCCCTTCCCCAAAACAACAGCTCATGTTCTATTCTCCAGTAAAGGATCTCTGGACAGATGCAAACATTTCTAGATTCAGCTTTAAACTTCCTGGAATTCACCTTTCTGCCTTTCACACAAACACTTGACTGCTTGCTCTAAGACAGTTTTCACTTACAGACACCTCCCTGTGGTATCATGGAGTTAACATTTACATTTATTTTCTGGAAAAAAAGCATAAAAAATTTAACAGCCCGGAAAAACTAGAAGCAGCTGAATATTGTAATAGAGCATGATCTTCTATCATGCTTTCTCCTAAAGCAACAGGCACATGTTTTCCATCCTGCCATTGACCACCAAATCATTCACTCTGCATGGCTTTTTTTTTAATTCAGTATCTGCAATAAATACTCTGAAGGAAGATTAGAGCCTGGCTGTTTATCTCCTTGTAAACACATTTTTTGTTGTTGTGCCCCTATATGATAATCTTACTTAATCATTTTTACTGGTTTTCCTGTAAGGAGCAAAGATGTTTTGCTTTTTGCTGTGAAACAAGATACATCAAAGCCCATCTGTGAAATACACAGCACGATTGTATTAATTCATTAATACACTTCTCTCTCCTTTGAGCAGCTCCCTATCTTCACAGTCTCCACTGAGCTCCTTATTTAATCTCCTAAATAAATGACCTAATTGTTGGCTTGAAGTCAAGAGGAGCTGATGGCTGCTCACTACTTTGAAAAACAGGTGTCTTTTTCCAGGATCCGATGTGCAGACAGCCATCTAAATACAGAACTTTAAAAGAGTGTTTTTCAAATTCTTTAACGTTTAAATGTGTGCCAACTCGAGGTTTTTAAGTGCAGCCATTTGGTGGAAAATAATCCTCCAGAGCTTGTGCAGGGCAAAGTGAGAGCAGAGGGTGAAAAGGCAACAGATAATGACAGGATTTTATCTGGGCGATTTAGAACTCCTTTGTCTCTGCTAATTTCAGGAGCTGGAAAATTAAGTAAGTCATCAAAATCTTGTGCTTTTTCTCCCCCTCGCTTTTGACCTCAGAACATAATTGCCTCTTGTCATGCCTGCAGGGCACGGGCTTGTAGTTATCACTGTGTGCTTAATCAAATGCCGAAATAGCCTTTAAATTATGTGTTTCCTTGGCTGCTAGAGACTTGTTGAGCTCAGTTACATTCAGAGGCATGATGGTAGTAGATGTACTTTTAAAAGAAAAGTGTGGGTTGATGCTTTTAATTAGGTTTTATATGCAATTTTCCCAGCAAAATCATGTTCTGGCTCAGAATTTTCAGTGCAAAAATTCAGTGCATATTTAAGGATCGTGAAACAAAAGCTGGAACTGTAGAGATAATTATTTTTACAAGCTCTGTATTTGATTTGGTCTGCCCAGCTAAGTATCTGACTTACTGTTCCCAAGTGCAAACGGAGCATGCTGGGGGAAGAGGCTTCCTAGTAATTTGGAAGAATGCTTCTGTGTTTGTAATTTTGCAGTATTTAATACTCCCACAGTTCACCTTGGCTCTGTGGGGGGAAAAAAAAATCATAAAGTAATAATAAAAAAGTCCCCCTCCTCTTATTCTCAAGCCTACTCAGGCGTGGGTAGGAGTGGAAATCCCTTTCAGTCAATGAGTCAATGGGCTTTGTAGGGCTCACTCCACATTCTGAAGTACTTTTCTAAACCAGGGCCCTACTTTTGCCTGTTAGGATATAAAGTCTCCTTAGTGCATAAATTGTTTGCATCCAGACATTGCTCAGTATTTCTCCTCTGTCTCTCTTTTCCTTAATCCAAATTATGCCTGGCCTCTGATCTCAAGGGCAATATTAGTAGAAAACTTGCCTTTCAACAACCTTGAGTTAAAGATGGTGACAACAAACATATCTCAAGCATCCAACATCCCCACTTCCCAATATTTTCACAAAAAAGTTCTCACAAGCTTAAAATGGCTTGGTTGGTCCAAAGTTCTCTGAAATCTTATGATTAATACACAAATATGGAAATACCATTCTTTCACCCCCACTTTCTCTACAGATACTGACAAAAAAAAAAAAAACCTTAGGAAAAAAAAAGAAAAAAAAAGAAAAAACACAAACAATTTGTCTTTACTAGAGGGACAGGGTGGAAAAGCCTTTTTTCTACTCTCTGCCTGCAGTGGGGTTAAAGAAAGGTGAATCCTACAGAGAAAGGCTGGTGCCAAGACATTGCAGCAAGTGCTTGCAACATCCATATCCAGCTCCCCCGGGGAAGAAATGAAGACTGAAGGCAGCCAGTGTGGCCAAAGAGCTGAAGCCATCAGCACTGCAAGGCTGGACAGTCCTGGTCCCCATTCCCAGCTCTCCCCTATGTGCCTCAGCTGATTGCTGTCTCATCTATCAAAATGGGAACATTATCTTATCTCCTACATTAAGCATTCTAAAATCTGCCATGGAAAGGAAGAAGAGAATTAGTTGCATCTTCAGAAAGTGAAGCATGTGGCTTCAGCTTTCATTTCCCCACATGAATCAAGTACCCACATCCTCCTAGATCATATCTTGGGCTTTTTTATTTTATAGATGATATCAAAAGCAATTTGCAACTTTCCTTTGGTCACCTTCACCTTGATCCCCCTCAGCCAGCAAACAGCCAGCTATGAGCAGACTTCACAAACTGAAAGAGCATCTTTTTACATTGTGGGGTGGAGAATACAAAAAAAAGACAGAAGAGAAACAGAAGGCTGGGCAACACCCCATCAAAGCAACCAAAGAAAAGCTAAAAACCAGAAAATCCTCATACATTTCCCTGTGCTGTTTATGTGAAGTTTGAGGTCAACTATCTTATGGTTCCATAAATTGCTTACTCTGTCTCCATTATAACACTCAAGGGACACCTGCTAGGGATTTGCTCCCAGCTTCTATGAGTGAAAATAGAAGAGATGTTCAACTGTAAGTTTATACCTGATGCTCTCTGCCACAATTAAAAGGATTCACAGAAGGTTGCCGCAAACATAGAGAGGATTTTCTGTACGGATTGCCAAAATTCACATACAATCAGTGAATTTTCCATGGTGACACAACTGTGAATACAAACAGGAGCAAAAAAAAACTCCAAAACCTAGTCAAGTCCTAAACTGAACATCTCTGAAGGAAACCTCTGTCTCCATGCATAAACTCATGGAAAGCACCTTTTATTTCCATGGCAGATCTCTTTCTGTTTTCTAGGCATCTAAGATCTCAAAACAGTGATGAACAAACAACTGGCTCTTTCCACCATCCTCTGGATGCCCAAAAAGCCCAGGGACAGAAGCGAGAGGATTAAGCACCAGACAGCTACATCCTGGGGTAATTCTATTGCTCATTCTTCATACCACCAATACTCCTCATCTCTTTGCCACGCTCAGCTGATAAATATCCTTATTCTCTCCCCTTACATTCGCAAAGCCTTACTCAATGTATGGAGAAGCTTTCCTTATGAGTAAGAAGCATTAGATTATCTTAGAATCTCTTAGTATCTTCCTAGAGAAGAGAAAAGAAACTCACAGACAGTGGGCAGAGTACTGTGGAAGATCACCAGAGAAAGACAAGAGTGAAGTGGATGCATTTGCACACAGGGGAGAGTGCTCACGGGGGAAATCAGTCATTGCAAAGCCCTGGGACAGAAGAAAGTGAAGTGATAAAAGAACAAAACCACAGAATCAAGATGGTAGCTCTGAACAGAGGAGCTTGACAGGACGAGGTGACTGAGGCACTGTGTGAAGACAGCTTGAGCCAGGGAGACCCAAACCAGACCCGTGGGAGGAAGCAGTCACCAGCAATACTGCGCTTCCTTTCTCCTCCTCCATTCCCACCTTCTGGGACTCGGGGGCTGCTGTCTCATTAGTGATGGAAAATTCTGAGAAATGCAACTTTCCTTTCTACAAGGCCTCATCCTCACCTCACGGAGAGGTGAACACCTCTGAAGCTGATCTCTACACTGGAGCAAGGCATCACCAAGGGTCACCACCCTTCCAAGCTGCTGAAGAAGCAGTGCTCTGGGATAAGTGCACCTGCCAGGAGACTGCTGTTGAAAGGAAAAGGGATCCTGCTTCCTCCCCAAAACAAACCTTCCTATCTCCAGCCATGGCTCCACTGCTGGGTGTGCTTCCAGCTCTGTACTTGCTGCACTCCTCTATGAGACCGGGCGAGTCAGTAACTCACCATGAAACTAAACCAGTGGGGGCAGAAGGGAAAGGGGGAATTTCTGCTGGGCTGATAGAGTTCAATCAGCTCAGAAAAGGTTAGCTCAGATCATAGGATGAAAGCAAAAGATTTTTAGAAGGAAGAGAGGCTGAATTTAGAGTGCTTTTCAAAAAAACATGACAACCTACCTTCAAATCAGAGGTCAGAAGCACAATCCCAGCCTGAGCTAAATGTCATTTTAATGAATTTAATTAAAGCAGAAGAAACAAGTTGAGAACAACAGACAAATAAAACGTGGCCCCCACGGGGTTGTTGAATGCAAGTGCATTAATATTGAGGCCCTATTACAGGAAAAAAGCCATTCCCAAGTATCTTTTCCTTTGCAGTGGGTCATCTAATTTGTAATGAAAGGTACACATTAGATACAAACATTCTTTAAATCTACAGGCTTCTTTCACATAAACTACCCTTCAAGTGTAGGAAAGCTGTGCACACACAAGGAAAGTGTCAAAGTTTAAAGCCTTGCACTGTGGTGCTTAATTTCTATAACCAACCTTATAGTAAACTCCCCTCCAGCCTAACAGTGACATTATTAAAATATCTAGCTTTTATATCCTGGTCCGTAACTTTGAGACATTTATATTCTCAATAAAAGAAGCATTAGGTTCTGAGCCACATGGACCAGTTCTTGTTACAAATCCATACACCACAAATTTCACTGGGTCCTTAGTAAGGAAAAACATGCCAACTAGTTTGTACCCAACTCAAAGTTACTGTTGTTACAACAGGCATTCAACTGTCTTCAACAAAAACCCTCAAATCAGAGAAGCTTTGACTTTGACATTGCTGAACAGCCTTGTTATCTCAAATTTAATACAGCACAAGTTAATGTGGTGAAGTGAGTAGGATTTGAGTAATAACAGAATTTGCCCCATTTCAAATTATTCCACTGTAGGTTTTAATTGTAGCTATTAGAAAGATTAATCTTTAATCTCATATAAAAACTTCTAAAACCACCATAACAGGTATAATCATAGAGACAGTTAGATAAATGAGCATCAAGGGTTTAGCCTAAGAACATTAAGTAAAAATAATCTGATAATAATTTTCAGATTTCATATTATATAATAAGTTAGTTTAAAATTACAGTTTGTTTTTGTTCCCATTTAAAACACTAGCTTAAATTCATACCCTTTCTAAAACAACACAAAGCTAGAATAGCTTTCCTGTTACCAGGAGAGCTATTTTAGGTTTGCCATTAGCATGGGCTTCAGTAGGATTTAGTGGTGGCCTAGGTGGGTATTTCCTAAGAGCTCTTCTGTATCTTGTGCCACTGTGAACTAACTAGGAGCCCTGGGTTACAGGAAGCCGGACAAGGACAACTGGCAGAGGCCAAGACACAAATGCATTCTCAAAAGTTGGAGATGAAACAGAGCCCAAATTAATATGAAACAGAGCCCAAATATGACTTTTATCTCACCATAGGAGAAAAAAAATGGGGGGGGGGGGAAGAAAAAGAGAAAGGGGGAAACCCCAAACATAAAACCACACCAGAGTAACTAACTGACCCCAAAAACCAAAGTCAGAAAGAGACCTGGTGAATTCAGCAGGTTCAGCAATTCTCCTAAGGCTGTTGAAAATTAGACAGGTTGGATGTATTTGGAGTTTTGCTGAAGAGCTGCAAATAATAGATTCCTAGCAAGAAATACCTTCGCAAAGTTTTTAATTTTGATTTACAGCTCCCTGAAAAGCCTCTGAAGGGGAACATTAAAGCTCTTGTAGAAATATCTGCATTATTACAGAAATGATGAACAGCAGAGTGGAGATTACTTTGTGCTGTTTACAGACTTGTTTATCAGAGCAGTAAATCTATTTTTAAGTTTGTACTGACTAGAAAGGAGAACCATGTGAAATGTGGAGAATTGTCCAGAGAAAAAGATAGACAGGCAAAAAAGAATTTCTACCAAAATACTAGAGCCTGACACTCAAATAACTGTAGAAAAATCTGGGCCCCCAAATATTAACCATTTAAAACAACTGCTTTACATCAAAGGCCAAAAATGACACCTTTAGCGTTCATTTTACAAGAAGTTACCCAGACCTCAAAGACTTGCCATCTCAAGGAAGTAATATGGCTAAATCACAGATCATTAATAACTGATTTTTTTTTTGCCTTCTAGCCATCAGATCTCCTTTGAATCTCTGCCATAAACAGCAACAGGGAATTTATTCTTTCCACTAGCCGTAACTGTGAAAGTTTTATAAAGAAGTCTGAGACTACCTTAAGATCCTGACTTCTCAGAATTGTATTCCATTATTTTTTATATATATATATATGCACTTCTTAAACTTTTAGAAAGGCATGGTGCATTTGAAACAGGCAAAATGGTTTTCTACATGGCAAAATGACATTTGGGTTGAATTTTGAGAAACCAATGGGTACTTCTTACTACAGATTACCTGTGAGTAATCTACAAAGATAACCCAGTCCCCCAGCTGCAGGATGAGGTTTTCCATAGCATGAGGTTGCTATATATATATATGAGCTCCATCCCAGGAAAACCAGCATGAGATCCAGGATCCTTTTTTGCTGATACACTAACAAGAATTACAAGTAGGCTGTGCCAAGTTATTCTTTGCAGTCCTCTGAATCATGACTCCCAAACTGTATGAGATTTACTCCCCCTCCTCCTTTGACCTCAAAATATCAAGGATTTCACCTTGAAGTTACTAGCAGGTTCAAAGAGCTTTTCAGAAGCATTTACATTCATCTGAACAGTGGCCAACTTTATTTACTTCCCCTCAATCTTAAAGAACAGTAGGAGAATTAAATTTGAGGAATGAACTGAAACATGCACACTTGCTCCGGTAGAAATATACCTGAAGTAAAATCAGATTTTCAAGGAATCCACACATTTTTGCCCATAGTACCCATTTCTCCCCAGTAGAAAGTAGCAAAACATTAAAGCTAATTAATTACCTCCAGAAAAGGGTTCACCTTCTAAGAAACGCAACTATAATCTTGAGTGATGAAGTTTCCTATTGTGGCCACCTGCTCACAGCAAGCACTGTGCTTATTATTTTCCCACTTAATATAACCTGTGCAAATATTGCTCCAGAAACACTATATAGCTAGAGATGGGTGTGTGTTGATATAGTACTTACATGCATGCAATACTGTCCCCCATCTCAAGGTGAGTCACATAAAAAAAAATTCTAAAAATCTGAAATAATGCGCAGCCGTAGGCTCCCAGAAATGCCCTGGACTTATCAACTGCTCCCAGAAAAGTCATGTGAACAGCTGAGAGCTTCTGGGCTTTGTAGTAGGGAGGGGATGCTACCCTGTGGTACCACCAGGACTCCCACTGCAGATCTGGGGCAGCCAGGGCACAACAGTGTGGCCAAATTCACCTCAGGACATTTTTATCTGCAATAAAACACTCTGAATCCTGCCCTCCCACACCCCACCAGCTGTGGAGGTGTCCAGGATAAAAGTTTCTTTTAATCTTCCACTCCAGCCCTCAAAGCGGTTAGCAATAGCTTAATAAGCATTTAAAAAAGTAGCAATAACAAGTGTGAGTAGTCACACAGATATTGTGCTTAGAAAAAAACTAAACACAAAACACCAACCTCGTACTGGTTAAAAGCCAGCCCTGCTTTATAGAAGTCCCTAAAGCACTGGATATCATGATTCATTACTTGTTCTATGGGAAACTGTAGGGCTCCTTGGCAGACACCCACGTGCACGACTGAACAAAATGAGGGTCTGTGCCCCAAAGGACACTTTAAAGAGAAGAAGAAATGTGTGCAGGTTAGGAACAGGAGCTACAGTGACACACAAAAGGACAGCCATGCAGCATGAGTAACAAACAGGTGCAGATGCTACACTTGAGGGCACAGTGCTCACCAGTTCAATGAAAATATGGCTGAAAAAAAATTATCTAAGTTGCTTCAGGAGAAAACCACTGCAAATAACTGTGATGGATGGAAGACTCTTTATTTTCTAGCTTCTTTTTTTTTTTTAAACACAATAACTAGACTTGTTTCAAATTGTCCTCCTTCAAGAGGCAGATGAAAGAAGTAAATCTTTTGCTGATCTCTCTGCCAGCAAAAACCAGGATATATTTGCCCAGTCTCATCAGATAGTGGGCCCAAAGGCAAAAAAATATTTTTGCAAAATAACCTGATGGAAGAGTCCATTCCTTCTTCCCCTATAAATAAGGTGTCAGAAAGAGCAGGACTTTTTTAAAGCCACAGCACTGCTGTAACACCAGAGGATGCTCAGGAGGAAGGGCACAGAAAGGGCTCTTGGAAAATCAAGCACTTGCTTAGCACTTGGTAAATCCCCTGTGCTGTTTGCCCCTGAAGAGTTCTGAAGGATTCTTTCAAGTTGGAAAAAAAAAAGCACCAGAGAAAGGTTTTCAGAAAACTTTCTGGGAGATTATTAATTAAATTTCTAATGCAATTATGTTGCAGTACATTTAAGTGCACTTTCTAAATAGATTCTGACTTATATCTAACAAAGGATCCATTTCTTCCATCTACAATATCCACTTCCTTTTGTACCTGTTTCAAGCGTTGTTCTTCTAGAGTTATTTATACTTCATTTAGAATTTTCTGCCTTTTCCAAGAATAAAATTGTTACATATTTCCATCATCTTCTGCTCCCTTTTCATATTTGAGGAAAGAATTCTGTTGCCACTGTCCCTCCAAAGAAATTTTTAGAGCACAAGGAAAAATTTTCATTAAACAAATCCAATTTTTTAACTTATTCTAATGCCCCCATTATTCTGTAATAAAGCTCCTCAAACTGTGTAGGGTAAAAAAAAAAACCAACAGTTTTTCAAGGGGTAACAATCTTGGCAAAATACAAAAGGTCATTGAACAAGTTTATTGTTGAGTCAATCTTTCTGATGCACTGTAATATTAGTCCTTATTGATTGTGTTGATCACAGACACAAAAACCCCAAACAAACAAAAGCCCAACCAAAACCACAAACAAACAAAAAGTGACTCCCCAAAAACTCGACAACAAACAAAACCAAACCACCAGCATCAACAAACACACAGACATCTATGAGCAAATAAACACAAACCAAATTTACTTGGTAAGAAAAAAAGATCACAGTCCTGACTGGTAATACAAATATTTGAGGCTCTTAGCCAGGATAGCTCCTCATAGGTTAAAATATTTAGCACAAAATTAAACAGAGAGGAAGATTTAAGATTAAAAATGCAGACAGTATAGTGAGAAGTCTGTTTCCACATGACAAAACCCCCAAGTCTGCAATCATGAGAAAAGGCTTCTTTTGTTAAACATTCTACCCTCACTTACAAAAAATAAATTAGAAAAAAATTGCAGCAGTGTAGTTAACAAGTACAAATTACAGTTTGGAAACACAAACATGCAGCACTAAAAGCTCAAAATACTAATGAAATAAATGTAGACCATCAAACTAAAAAAAAAATGCTGGCAGAATTTTTAAAGAAGTGCCAGTATTTTTAAACTAATAAGGTTTGTGGGTCAGAGACAACCTGCTATCAAGCACAAACTGAACTCCCTACAAATATTCAGATACTCTCTCCAATCTGTATTTAGAAGGAGGCAAACAGAATTATTTATCATTGACAGTGATAAAGAGATGGTTTCTGTTCTAGCAGATATTTAGAAATATATTAATAGCAAAACACCCAAAATCTTTCAATCTGAAGAATGGGAGTTTGTAAGAAACCCAAAACCCTCTTAAGAATCCCCCAGCTGTTTTTTTAGCTTGATTCTAGGCACTGGCACTTTGCTACTAACAAGCATTAAAAAAAAAAAAAAAAAAAAGGCATGGAAACAGAACATAAGTCCACTTGCATACAGGAAAAATGCATTAGCTGTTGCTTCTCAAAAACTAATGCAAATGTGGAACTGTCATCTCAACTGAAGCATTTCTGGAAGTTCAGCAAGAACCTCATCAGTCCAAAATCATTCAACATACTTGTCGATGATCTGGGAGAAAATACACTCAGAGCTTGCCAAATTTGCAGTCAGTGCAAAAACTGATGAAATGTTAAATAACAACACAGACCTTGCCAGTTTAGCAGATTGATCTACACAATACCTGAGCAGACCACGCTTGAACACAGACAAATACAAGTCCATGTAAGAATATGAGAAGTGCTCATTATGTGAGACCACAGACTTGCAAGCAGTCACTCTGAAACAAGACTGTTTCCATAACTGATAACAATTTGAACAACATGCAGCGGCTCAAAGGGCAAACACGACCTCTGTAAGTATGAGGAGGTGAATAATGAGTAGAAGTGGGAAGATGAAATTGCCCTGCATGTGGTGTTAATGAGATCATTCATTCTTGGAATATGTACACATTGTGGTAACCGACACTTCAGAGCGTTTGTCAGAAACTGAAAGGGTTTGCAAAAGAACTTAAAAAAAATAAATAAATAAAGTGGAGCCTGGAAAGCCAGTTTAACAAGTGAGCCACCAAAATGACTTAGTTTGTTTAACTGGTCTAAAAGACTAACCTAGTCTGCAGGTAGCAACCAAGGGAAGATATTTCTCTTTAATCTAGTAGAAAAAGGCAAGTTAGAGCCATGAATTGGAAGCTGAAGTCTGATACATGGAGATAGAAATAAGGTAGTACTTTTAACCATGTGAGCAATTTACCATAAAACAGTTTACTTATATAAATATATGACATATATATATATGATTTGTGCTTTATCAGCTGAAGTATCTAACAATGGCTGAGTATTTTTCTGGAGCACACTGATGCCTGATTCACAAATCACTGGGTGAGATCTCTACTGTGCAAAGTCTGGCTTGTTAATCATAGGAGTTTCTTTTTATTTTAAGGATCTATGTAGATTTGGGAGAAAGAGAACAGGAAGAGGAAAGGGGCATTTAGCTGCATGGAACTTACTGAATTTATTAACTTAGAGGAAAAAAAAAATAAAAAAAAAAAAAAGACCCCACTCTAAAAAAATCAACATCAACCAACTCCAAAGCAAAAAACCCAAACAAACAACACAAAACCTCCAGTAAGCTCTTATGCAGAGCTGCTGCTGAGCTTATCCACAAAGAGAAGGCTTGTATACTGCCATTAGTGGTTGCAAATATTAAAAAGAAAAAAAAAAAATGTTTCAGGACAGCTTCTTGAATGCCCAGGAATAAAAAATGGCAAGGAGGAGGAAGGGAATTGCTTAATGCAAACTAACAGATGGGATTTTCAGTCAGAGGCTTGCTTTGTTTTCATAATGAACCATAATCTGTGAAATCTAAAACATTTTTTTATTTGCTGCAGTGAGACAAAGACTGCAGTTAATGGCATGTGAATTGTTTTCTCCACCCTTCGTCCTTACAGAAGGTAACAATGCAGATGCACTGGATCTGGAATAATCAGCCAAAGTTTAGAAGGATGGAAAAAAGTGTAGGTATGGCACTATGTGTTTAGTAGGCTTGTGTCTTGAGGGTTTTGTGGGGTTTTTTTGTTGTTGTTGTTGTTTGTTTTTATTGTTTTTTTTCGTTTAATTCAGTATTCCACTATGGCTGTCTAATAAATCAGTGTAATTCTGTAAAGGATATTAATTGGCCTCTCAGTGTAAGTATCTACTGTACACCCTACAATATTAAATCAACATGAGGGGTATGTAAGGGCCTGGTGTGATGTTACTGGGATGGGTTGGGGGGCATTATTCCCTAAATCCTACTTCCCAACTGCGGGTGCTCCCTACCCTGGCATTGTCCTGTGAGCCAACTCTGGCTGTGCAGCCCCTGGTGCCAGCTGTGGGAGCTGCAGAGAGCCAACAGCACTGCAGAGAAGCAAGGTCTGTGTTCTGCTGGCAGCTCTGTACCCCAGATCCATCCCTGCCAGGCAAAGCAGCATATATATTTATATATATATATTTATTTATTTATTTTTATTTATATTTCTTTATATTTATTTTTATATATTTTTATATATATATATACATCATTCCTGTATTACATCTGGTTACATTGTACACTCTACCACAAAATGGACAGGTAAGCAATTCAATGTTAAGGCACCAAGTCAAGAAAAACTGCAAATAGAGGCTGCCACATATATTGCTTATTATTTTTCTGAAGTCCAAGATTTCAGAAACATCAGGCATCTACTTGTGGCTTCTCAGCACACTTATATCCCCATAACAGTTTGCAATATAAAATACTGACTTCTATTCATACGTATTTTCCCATGTTATCAAGTCCATCTTCATATTAAAAATAAATGAATTTAAAATGTAGACAGCTACATATATAAGCACTCTGCTTCAAAGCCATATTTCATCTTTAAATAGCAGCAATCAATACATACGCTATATAAACTAAACAAATTTCTATTATGAATTCCTAATGGATGCATGCTTTGGTCATTTTTATTACTAATATATTATTGATTTACAGAATACATTACCACCTTAGGCATTGGGATTTGCTGAAGTCCTTACATTGTGTTTGTAGTTTTAGTCAAAATACGAGCCAGAAGTCAATACCCCATTTACCACCAGCACAGCCCCACTAGAGAGTTAGATATTTAATTATGGTCTGACTCTCACCATGGAACCATAGGTCTTACACTGGCATATATAAGTCATAGTTATTCATGTAAAATTATCCACGAGGCCTGCCTGTCTTTCACTCTCTTGCCAAAACACTTTGGGAGTCACAAACTGGACAAAATTTGCAAAAACACTGGCAGTCTAACCTTGCAGATCCCTTGCAGGGCAGAGTTTCTCTGAAATCAAAGCACCCACTTGGGCTCTTTTGCTCTGAATCAATGAACAGTTTCTCTTTGTTGCCATTCACAACAGGGAGCAGTGATTGACTCCTGCAGTTGCCCAGGAGAAAGGGAACCAAGCAGCTTGCTTTGATATGAATGCTGATGCCAGCAGACAGGGAGAAGACAACACCACAGTCAGCCCGGCCACTACCTCCATACACAGGCTGCAGCCAGCTGCTACTCCGTGAGGCTTCAGAAAAAGCCTGCAATAAGATGGGCACATCATAATATTGTTACAGAAATCAAATCCAAAGTGTTTGTTTACTGCTACAGGCGGAAATGAGGAGGAAAAAAGGATTTTGGGTTGCTTTGGTAAGGATTACGGTTACTTTGGTGAAGCCACGCCACGTTGTTGGCTTGCAGATGTACGTCACACACGTGCAACAACACACGTGTGTCTTGCCCAAATATTATCACACCTTGGGCAAGTCAGGCTTTCTGTCAAAAGCCAAGCACAGAAATGGCAGAGATGCAGTATCACAAGCATTGCTGGTTTTTTTGCTGCTCAATGACACAACTCCTGTAATCCCTAAATAAGTTACTTCCAGGGAAAATCCAAAGTAACATATTGCTTTTCTGGTTTTAATATCTTTTAAGAGATGGATGAGAATCTATCCCTTGAGGAGAACGGTCTACAAGGAGGGAACCCTGCTTCTCTCAGTTTCCTCTTTGTCTTTTTCTTTGTTTGCAAACTGATGTATGTGAGGACAAAGGAATAAAATACATACGGAGTATGAGTGCTTTGCACCCTTTTTGCAGAAGAACAAACAACTGCAACAGAGACAACAGTAATCAAAAACACGCCTGAGAAAATAACAGCCACAAAAAGCAAAAGTCATATCAATTGCTTAGGCCTCTCTGCACACAGAAGTTAAGTGAGGTGAAGCGAAAAAGTTTAATTCACTGAGCTGACTAGAATTAAACAAATGAGCCATCTAAAAAGTGGAAGATCAGCTCCTAAAAACCTGCCTACAATGCATCATGTCACACCAACTTTAAACTGTTTTTACACCCGCTGCCCCATTCCTTACCTAAAGGCAAGGTGCTCACCCCCCTCCTCTTTAATTTCTTTCTCACACAGGGATTCCAGCACACGCCTTGCAGGGGACACACAACATGAGCCAAATTTAGAAACCAGCCCCATCTTGGTGTTTGCTCCAAAACCAAAGGGGACAGGAAAGCTTCAGCAGTAAGTGGAGAGGTCCCTGAACACAACACATCCATGAAGGGAAAACATCACATCAGTCTTCCCTGCCTTGTCACCACCCAACCACATCTCTCACTGCAGTGATAACTTTAAAGACCAGCCACAGAACTATGCAAGAAACTGTCCTAGCAGACACAAAGCCTGACAGATTCAGAACACACCCAACAGAGGCTTTCCAGACTAGGGTAGGACTCTTGAGAGACAGAACCTTTTGGAAAAAAAGCCCCACCTTTAGAGCAGTACAGGAAAAAGATTCCAAAGGCTCTTCTGATAGACATGAGACATTTTATAAGCAGCCTTTTCTGCTTCCATCCTTATTCACCAGTGGCAACAAGAAAACACAATCAAATATAAAATTATTTTGATGTCTGTTGATGAATCTGTCACACATGGAGACAGTCCTGGAAATTATCCTAGCTTCACCTCCCCCTAGCATGGCTTGTGTCCAGGACCCCTAGGTTATAGAGTGATTTTTGTGACTGTTTACTGCATCACCATCCCTTTCAACACATGCACACAAAGCATGGTGAAGCTGGTAAATAATGACACTTTATTTTATTTCTATGTATCTTGTGCCGGGCGAGGAATGACAAAACATCATGCTTCTAAAATTAAACCATATTTATTATCAGAATTAAACAAAGAGGTGCTGCAATTTTACTGAACTTCAAAGTCACAGGCAGGAGTCTGTGGCAGTTGTTTCAATCAAATGTGTTATTTATCCAGATTCACACTGAAGAAAGCAATATATAAGGCACACCAGAACTAGAAAGCAACATTTAAACAATATCTCCCCTTCTCATTTTTAAACACACAGCCAACACTGTCTCCATTGAAATATCTTCCAAACAAAACAAATTCCTTACGAAGATTTTTTTTTATTTCTTTAAATGCAATTTAAAACAGCTATGCAAAATAAATAAACAAAGAGAACCTACAGGAAACCTTTCATTCCAACCCAACAAAAAAGTTTAGTTGAATCCCACACAGTGGTTTGAGAGGGCTTTTGGGTTTTGTTTCCTTTCCCCCCCTTTAATTGTTTCAGGAAGGGTACCAGAGGAGAGAGGAGGCAGGAAATGAGGAGGCTGGAGGCTATCAGTAGTGGAGAGCTTGGCTCTGCTGGGTAAGCCTGCCCATACTCTGCATCATCCTACCTCCAGGAATGCACAGACCTTGGTATTGCCCTTCCCAGTGACCATTTTTGGCAGCATCTTTGTGCTCCTGCTGCAGGAATGCCATCATCTGAAAGCCCTTCCACCACAGGTGAGGACATTCAGATAGACCACAATACTTCCTGAAGTCAGGAAGCTGAGGGACTCATCCAGGTCAGCTTGGCATAACCCTGAGCCATGGCTGGTTTTGTCACAAGTTAAGTAGTTGTATTTTCTCCTTGGCAACAATAACAGCTCCTTTTTCACATCTTCCTTAATGGCCTTAGACTGGATCAACTCCTCAGTTATCTAAAAGGCTCTCTTGGTGCTGGCCAGCCACATACCAAGGATGGGGCAGTTTCAAAGGATGTGATGATTTCTCCACCAGCAGTACTTTATCCTTCAGAAGCCACAGGGAAGCATGGATGGAGGGAGTAGGAGACCAGGCTGAGACAAGAGGTTTCTTTTTATTTTTATCTTTACATTACCCTGTAGACACTCAAATCCTTCATTTGCATTCCCACATTACATTCAACTACTGGACAGGGCCCAGACATCTGCTCTGCTTCCCTGCTCCAGGGCTGTCCTAGGATTACACCCATGCCCTGCCACAAGTGGTATTGCTGTGTGTCAGCTGCATGAACCTCCAGGCAAAAACCTCTCCACTTGCATGGGCTTGGTATCAGAACACGTTTGCATTTGCCTGCAAGGCACAGAATGATTGCACTGTATCTCACCAAGGCTTGGTCACATTTCCCTAGGCTTGTATTTTCCATTTATCAGCGTGGCTGGGATTATACAGCAGCTGGCCTGGCAATCCAGAGCAAACTGAACAGGCTATTGACTCACAGCATAGCTGTAAAATATGGCAGTGAAATGTTTGGCAACCTCCTCCAGCGCCATACACACAGGGCAAGTCAGTCCCTACCTTCTGCACTCTGGCTTCCTGCAGCCCAGGTCTGCTTCTGCATGAGGTTTTCAGGCCTTCACTGGGTGTTTCAGTCAGCTTTCTCTCCACCCTCCCTCCTGCTAACCTGCATACATGATGTGGATTCAGTGCTAGGGAGCCTTTAATGTCCCCAGAAATTAAGTGTTGAAGTCAGAACTGTCACCTCTCTAAAGGAGTCAACGCAGGCTTCTCACAAACTTTGGCTCTGGGCAGCAGGAGCAGGGCTGCCCTGCCCTGGGCAAGGACACTCCCAAACCCCAGGCAGCCTGGAGCACTGTTTCCAGCAGCAGCTTCCCAGTCCTACCTTCAGTGTCGCTGCTCTCCCAAATGCTGGGAAGGAAATTTTACCGTTGTTTTCTTATCTTTATCCCCCAAGTTGGTCTGTGCACAAACTCAGATCTGCCTTTCTCTATCACCCTGCTCCTGCAAGGGAATTTTGTTCAAAATTAAAGGGTTTTTGTGCTTTTGAGATCTTGCATACAGCTCTTTAATTTAGTTTGATGGTAAGAGCGGTGTTATTTTTCTTCTCCTTTTTATCACACTCTTGCTTGACATACAATTCTACTTTGAGCGAGAAGTTGGATGAGGGATTCCAGGGCTCTTCAAACCAGCATGGATGCAATTCTTACTTTTTGTGGATCTCCCTGGCACCACCACACACCTTATGCTTCTTTTTCTCGAAAACAGCCCAAACCAAACAGTTACTTCAGGAACAGAATTAGTAAAGGTAAAGTTACAACTCTGTCACACACCCAGGCTATTTTCACAGGCTGCCTCTCTCTTGCTTCTCCTAGCCTGGCTTCTTTCCTCCTCCTAGCAGGGAGGTTGCTATGGAGATTTCTTGAGAAACAAAGAGAAAAAGGGATACAAGAAACACAAAGCATGGAGAAGGGCATGGAAGAGAAAATCAATTTATCTTTTTTGTTAATAAATCCATTTCCCCCAAATCTTTATCTAGAAAGACACTGATGAAGAGACCAGACCCTCGAACATTCTTGCTTTGCAGTACATCCCCCCTCATATGGCAGGGGGGACTTTGGACTTGTGGCAGTCCCAGTGAATGGCACTCCAGCAACACAAGGATGCTGAAGCAGAGTTACACTCGTGTGTCACAATACAAAGCAGTTACAACAACCAGTCAGAAAGGACCTTACGGACTTTTTCCTCCCTTTTAGAGCTGTTGAAAATTCTTTAAGTGATCAGTGGAGGCTTTCAACACTTTCCCCAGGAGGCCCATGTGGCTCTCAAACCAAAAGAGATGGGTGGGCAAGACAGAGGAAAGCAGACAAGTCAAGGAAAGTGAAGAAAGAATAAAGAAAAAAAAAAATCTGAAAATACAGCAGCAAATAACATCAGCTCCATTCATAGCAGTACTCAGGGTTGTTCAATGATCCTGCCCTCATTTATCACCAATACACTAACAGGATGAAGAGAAGCAAGGTCTAAAAGAGATTAGAAAATAGGTATTTGTAACTATACCCATTGCTTCAATTTTTCCAGATTATGCCTTGCTTTAATTTCCTCAAAACAAATGCCAGAGTGTAGTGGTTGTTTGGTGTGTTCTGAACAGGCTGGTTCAGAAATTCTGAACTTCTCTGTTTATTGACCATGTTATCTTATTTCCATCATATATGCTGATAGGGCCATGTAAGGATCTTAATTAGAGCCTGAGGATAAATGCAGTCCCCAGTCAAGGCTATTTTACACACTTATGCAGGCTCAGTTCCCACAGTGTTGGGGCACATCTCGGGTTCTTCTGCCTGCCATGCAATCAAAGACAGCTCAGTGCTCCTGTCCTCACCCTAAAAAAACATGGTCTGAAGGGACTGTGGGCCAGGTCCACAAGTAGCCAGAATAACCAGCATGACCTTTGGTTCAAGGACTGACATGGGACTTCAGCCAAAACCCAATACTCACTCTGGTGCTGCATCTTCCCTACAAGCTGCAGTTCAGCAATATTGTCAGCACCTCTGTTGCATCACTGCTGCTTTACAGCATCATGCAAGCACCTTGGTCCTACTCATCTGCCATCTCAGGGGGCTTTTTGATACACAGAAATGATCCCAAGCATTTCATCAGTGGTCATATGGCAAGTCAGTGCAAAAACAGGATCCCCAGCTTAGCTGTTTTCACCAGTTGAGAGAACTGGAAACATTGGGGGAAGAAAAGTGACTCTTCTGTCTCTCCCCTTGCCTCCATGACAGCCCTGAGGACTCGTCAGAGTGCACATTGTGCTGCAAGGCATGCAGGTAAAGGAGCCCACAGGCACAAAGCCCCCTTAGTAAGCAGCAAATTCAACTTGGAAAAGATCAGAGAGAGAGCTTTGACATGCCTAGCACTGGTAAGAGTATGAAGAAGGTCAGAAGGTAACAGGAAATAATTATTAAGTACTCCTCCTAATACCACATATGAGGGAAAACAATGAACTACTTGCAGATATAAGGGTCAAAAGCACAGTGATGTGTTTTTGAACACAACTTAGAGTGTCAGGGAACTCGCTGTAGCAGGATGGTGTAGAAGCCAGAGACATTAAAAAAGAACTACAAGAATTCCCATAACAAAAGGTCCAGCAGTAGCTTTAACCTGACAGTCCAGATATTATCTCCAGATAAGAAAGTCTTTACATCAGAAGATCACAAATGTGCCATTGTTCTCATACCACTTTTCCCTTCACCACATCTCTTGCTAATTACTGCTAGAGACAAGACATTGGGCCAGCAAGTCTTCAGCCTGACCCAGTAATAATTTCCCTAAGGATGTTCTCACTGCTTGGAACAGAATAAAGAGTAAGGTGTCTCCTATCATCTCCTTAACAAAACTGAATGATTGTGAGAAAGAAGGGGAAATTAAAGATAATTAACCTAAACTGACTTTTACCCATCTACTGTGCAGGGAAAAAACTGAGAAGTACATGTGCTGTTGTTTTCTCCCCTGAACCCTACTGCTCTATTAAGATATCATTACATCAGTGTAAAAAGTTATTTCCTAAAAAGATAGATTTGCAAAGAGTCCACTGGCCTACCACACTTTCCCTGAACTCTGTGCTAAAACTCCTGTTGAGTTCAATGATAGCCCTGAAGGGAGGTAGTAATGACAGCAGAGGAGAACACATCTCACATGCCAATGTTCCAACTAAAGCTAAAAATCTCTAAGGGAAATATTCAACAGGAACCCTACACACAGTATCTGCCTCTATCACTAATACCTAATGATTCAACCAGAACAAACAGCTCTTCAATACCAATACACCAAAGCCAAGTACAATCACAGGAGCACAGACTGGCTTGTCATCCACCCAAAATCACTGGGAACAGGGGCAAGCTGAAGACCCAGCTCCAGGATATCCTTAGACTCTGCTGTGGCATAGCTAGTCTTGTTATATCTGAGTGTGACTTGTATAATATTGTTATGTACAGGTCTGCATTTCTTTATCCCACCAAGTCACTGCCCTTCAAGTCAAGGAAAAGAGACTTGACTAACAACTAACTTCCTGTTTAGTAAGAATAGTAACAGAGCAAAAGAAAGAAACACTATGAGTACAGAAGAAGCTGCAGTTTCAGCTTAGTTGAGACTAGACACCACAGGAATC
This sequence comes from Chloebia gouldiae, assembly GCA_003676055.1. Lineage (NCBI taxonomy): Eukaryota > Metazoa > Chordata > Aves > Passeriformes > Passeridae > Chloebia > Chloebia gouldiae. Next base: position 5,215,128 of record QUSF01000025.1, read on the forward strand.
CAGTATACTTAGCATATTGTACTTTGCTAAGCTCCCATCTTCCAGATCCCACAGCTGGGTGCACATGGCAATAAGCAACACCCATTTAATCCAAAGTCTGTATTCACATCTCAAGATATCCCTCCACAAGAGAAGAACCAATCCCTGTGAAAGTGGGCTGTTGCTCTGCTTCCCAGTTACCAAAATATCTTTCCCAGTCCACACCCTGCTTCCAACCCTGCAGTAACCAACAACACCTAAACCTTTTCCCTCCGGTATGTGGACCAGCACTTTAGGGGTTAATTATAAAATAAATATTGATAAAATCCCATCTATCCCACAGAAAGGCAGATAGTGCAGCTGTCAAGCACTCTGGCACTGCATCAGAAAGTATTAATTGTGCTACGGGCCCTACTGTAAGCTCTCAGCAAAGTAATACTGTAACAGTCAAATTCATTTCCAGACTTCATTTTCTTCTTGCCATTTCAAATGACTATTAAAAAAAAAAAAGATAGAATATTTCTGGAATATAATAAAACACTTTCCCATCATCTTTAGCACAGTTCTATTAGTACACATCACTTAGCTTTTACACCTTCTCCCAACAATCCTCAAGTGAGATCCACACCATGATTCAGGAAAGGTTTGCACTCACTTCCTCATGTGTACTACAGGCACTTTTTCACCACATTTTAACCAAATCTGCAGGCTGCATAAAACTAACAAGACATTACTTTACACTGCCATTCAAGATTTGTCTACTAGAAGAGGGGAAAGAAGCTTACAGGGTGGCAGAGATGTGTAATGACATTTTATAAGTATTTCAAATATTTATAAATATAAATATATACACACACATTGAAAATAAAGACCTGTAGTGAGATACAAGGGCAGCCTAGATAGCCACAATAACAATCAATTTCAGAAAGTAGCTTAAAAAGTCCTCAAATAACGAAGTCAGTTCAGAACCATCAAAGAAAGAAAATCATTGAAACGATTATTTTCACTCACAATAAACAAGTCAACCAAAGAAACCTTAGAAGAGTCACTTTGCTTAGCAGAAGTTCCTGAAATCAAGTGATATACATCAAGATCCAGTTGAAAATAATATTTAGGCCTAAATAACTGGTTACTTTATTAATGTTTCTTCCTATATCCTACCAAAAAGAAAATGGGACTTGCAGGTTTCAGGTTGAAGTTTCTGCACAATTGTATTTTAGGACACTAAAAAATATGTGCTTTCTAAAAAATATGAAATATTATATCTGAATTTTAGTGCAGGGAGTGGAAAAACATATATTAAAAAATCACAAAAGATAAAACAAAAAGCAAAAGAACTGCTACCCTCCAGCCTAGTCCAGGACAGCATTACCTAGTCCAGGCATCCCAAATGATCAGACCACTTCTGCCCACACCTCCTTTCAGGAAATGAAGTTTAGATAACATCACCTCACTGCTCATCTGCAGGACAAGCACTCGGAAGTGGGGTGAGGATGAGCACAAAGTGACTCACTCAGGGGCTGAAACTGCATCCAAGAAGAAGCCAACCAAAGCTTTAGCAGCTATCCCACCGATGTTTCAGGCCAGTGAACTGCTGATCCACTGCTGAAACCAACAAGATCTGGAGGGTGCTCAGGACCTTGCGGAACAAAACTGCACAAATTTACAGAACAGGGTTATTGCGTGCCAAGGCAAGGAGAAGTAACAAGTGTTTGGAAAAAACAGAGGTTTCTTCCTTCTGTTACTGTATGCTCACCATTTTACAGTGAGATTTAAGAGATGTAGAAATGACTATAAAAGCCCGTCACATTTCTACTGAAGTGAGAAGTGAACATCTGTATGTGTGCTGCTGCTCTCCAGGCCTGGTGGCACAACAGGGTAGCCCCAAGGGTGACAAGAAGTCACAGGTGGCTGTCGGAGACCACCTTGAACACCTGGAGAGCCCAGCATGAGCTGAAGCCCCATCAGCTGCAGAGGCAACACTTTTTTGGGATAGCCACTGCTGCCTGGCTTTGAAGTCCCCACCCAGAAGAGGACCCAGAGATCAAGGACTGGAAGAAATCAGCCTTCCATTCTATCTTTACCTGCAAATGAGAGACCATGGCTGCGGCCAAGCCCTGGGTCCAGCAGCCAACCAGAGACCTATGGGTTACTGCAACTGGATGTATTTCTGCTATGCTCACCTGTAAGAGCTCTAGACCCACCTAACAAGTGGTGTCTTCTTTGTAATGTGTTATACCTCTTTCTGGATGGGGGAAAAAGCAGGTAAGAAAAAAAAAAAAAAACCTAAACAGCTTTTTCTGAAAGAAGCATGAGCTTGTATCCTCCAAGGTCTGCCATGTGCACGAATGCCTCCCCCACAAAATAATTTGTTAATTGTGCACATAGTATGTGCCTTCCATGCCAGACAAAACAATACACTTTTAAAAAAGTGTGCTGCTGTTTAACCAGATTTCATAATTTGTCTCACTTCAAAAAAAGTGCAAATAACCACCTACTTTACCTTTAGTTTAAACCCAAAGCTCTGTGGTTTAAGTCACACTGTTACTTAATAATATCAAAAAACTATAAAACCCCCATAGAATGTACAATTTTATTCTAGCATAACATGCACCTGTTTTTATGCTTTACTTGAAACACACGTGGATTAAGAAATTATGCTTGTCAGGTTGGTGTTGTTCACTATGCACAGCTCCCAGAAGCACTGGCTGAGAATGTTCTGAAAAAAATCTTGTTCTTTCATCAAAAAACGGTGATCTGTCAAAACTAAATCTGTTCATGAGAAGAGGGGAAATTCTGAGAAGACTTTTCGGAAAAAGGAAAATACACGCAAAACAAAAACTTCAAATTGTCAGAATGCCCGATTTAAACATCTTTTCAATAAAGAGATTAAACTAATCTTGAATGCTTTTACATTTTCAAGTGCTTATATTTTTATCAACTTTGAAAAATGTTCAAATTAAAATACAGTGCTTCCAAATGCTGGAAATCCAGTATTTTCACTGAGGAGTTCTCATGCCCTTTTCTCCACTCCCAAATTATACGCTGATTATATTGGAAACACTAACATTCCAGTCAGGATGGGAAAAATTTCCTCTCAAAATTATTTTGGCATGATCAAAAAAGCCTCTGGCTTTTCTTAGCAGATAGGGAATCTGTACTGTCACAGTGAAGCACGTAGCCACACTCTACTGAGTTCCTTTAGGATTAGGATTTTACGGAACAAACCATCTCTAATGAATGTTAAAGATGAGAAATAGGAAGTGGTGTAAGAAAAACAGCCATGTTTGTCATAAATTTCAATTTCTTAGAGAACATCAGGAAAAAAAATCCCACTGCCTATGGCAAAATCTTGCCACAAATCGTACATTTTAGAACTCAGCTCAGGCATAGGAAGACAGAATCCAATTTCTGTTTCTGGTGAGCATAACCTCTGACAACAACAGCAACAAAACAAAAATCTGGTCTCAGGTGAGACCATTACAGCTACAAAACCATCAAAACCTTTTTTCCTCTGAGGTGAAATTACCACTGCCATTTTTATCCTATGCTCCTGACGTTCAAGACATCTGAAAAAAACTTCCTTTCCAGTTCCTGTCAAACACTGACTCAACAGGGAAAATCTGAAATACAAGCATCTACCTGATCGTTCTCCATCAGAACCATATGGAGAAAAGACAGCATTACCAGAAGGTCTTGCAAAACTTTATTCTATTACCTGAATGTTTGGGGTTTTTTTTATGTCAAATAGTTTAAATATTATTTTGGGGACTCGCCTAGTTGGAGAGTTGTGAGATAAGGTACACCATAAAAATCACCATTCAAAAGGCTGCCAATTTGGGGAGCACGAGTTATCAGAACCATGGTGATCTTCATACCCTTAAAAGCCAGGCAACAGCTGGATTTATGACAGCCACAGTAACAACTCGTTGTTTTTAAAATAAGGTGAGACATGGCAAAAGCAGAGGTGATGGGGAGTACCTGAAGACCAGTTTCTGCAGGTGACCTTTGGGGTCACAGTGGGTTGTGACATGGGAGCTGGCCCCTGAGAGTGACAGTAGTGGGGCAACACCAGCAGGTCACAGCTGCTGAGCACCCAATTGTGCCCTGAAAACCTGAGTCCTGGGTTGTTATTGTTCCTGCTGATAAACTTCCCCCCACAGCCATTATTGCTTTTATGATAGTTTTGAAGATACAGTCAGCGCTATTCATGTGATGAGCATCGTGTTAAAGATGTTTTTAATAAATGCATGGCTTGAGATTCCTGCTGGTTACCTCCCTTTTGGCTCAGCCACATCCCCTCCAGCTCTGAGACTAGTGTGAATCTCCAACACCAGCTGTGCTAAAGCATTCAGTTTGAGCTGACTCCCCTGCAGAGTCTCCCACCTTCTACAGGGAGAAAGTTTCAATCTGGGAAATGAGATCACTCACTACTGCAAGCTTTGCCTTATATTTTTGCAATGCCCTCACTGCTTTGCACTTGGCTTGGGGCTAAGTCCAGACTGTCAGCTGAGCAGAGCAGAAAGCTGAAAACTCCTGTTTTTATTAACAGCAACCTGTTAACTAATCAGCACCATGAAATTAAAAAAAAAAAAAAAGGATTTAAGGATTTCAAATTTTATTCAAGACCTACTTGGCATGTAGAATTACCTGAAGCACAAACATCAGTTGAAATAAGTATATCCCAGTTGCCACTTGTGGAAAGGTAGATAAGCCATTAAGGTCCCCTTAACATCATTATCTCCAAAACCTGCATATCTCCAGAGCCAGCTGCAATTTCAATTCCTTAACCAACATCATGCAGTGGCTGCAGCAAAAGCCTGCAACTGTGATTCAACTGTGACAAACAGCTTGGGTTTGTTTGTTTAAAAAAATGAATAAAGAAAAAGAAAAGGCATGTCAGGGCTCCAATTTTATTGTCTCTTTGATTTCCTTATTAAATGTGCATGACATAGATACACAAAGACTGCAGGTTTCTTCCACAAAATGAAAACAGAAAACAATGCCTCACTGCCAGTCCCCTGAAAAAATTAGCCTGTAATGTGAAAATCAGCACAGGATATATCTCTTTTTGTTTGTTTTTTTGGTTTTTTTTGGTTTTTTTTTTTTTTTGCATGTTATTGTAAGTAATAGTTCTTTGGGCAAATAAAACACAGTTGTTGCTGTGCAATTTGATAGCATTTATTTGAGCTGCACAAGTGTAACTATGCACATACAAAAAAAAATTTACTTTGCCATGTTTTCTCCAATACAGAAGATAAATTACCACCTTTCTTAGTTCTCATTTACTAACAGGAATTTTTGAGGTATGGATACAGCAATATTTTTGTTACCAGGAAGGTACTGTTACAGTAGGTAAACCATCAAAAAGAGCATTTCTGTTCCACAGATTCCTGAGCAATCAAATTCTGCACTCTGTTTAAAGCTGGGCAACAGATGCAAAGGTTTCTTCCCTGCTACCTCTGGAGGCAGAGCCCACCACCTCTGTCACTAATTGACTACTGAGCTTGAAGAAAACATTTGCATGTACCTCTGCTGCAACACTGGCATCACAGCAAAACCCAAACCCGCGCACAGTTTAGAGATAGTATTTTTTAAAGTTTATGCTCTGATGATCAATAAACACAGATATCCACTGAACGACCCAAGCTGTCACATGTTACTTCCCATCTTCCCACAGATTTCAATGTCAGCTGAAGTGCTTAATGACTTTCCTGGATCTAGCTGTAGCTCCCTAAAATCGCCCGCCTGGGCAGGAGCTGCGTGCCTGATCAGTAGGCAGCACGTATTGCCTGTGTACAGCTCCCCTTGTGCTAAGGGACTGCAGTTGAAAAACCTGATCTATGCAGAGAGTCTACGTCCTTCCAGGAGATGTGCCCAGCATCCCTAAACGCCCTCTCCAGCAGTGCAAGCTCCAGACAGAGCAATGCTGGCACTCACATTAACATATCCAGCAGTAAATATCCCAGCCCAGTAACTTTTCAATATGCTACCCCCTTCTGTTGCCCCAAGCACACCTATAAAATGCTACATTCCCAAGTTGAGTCCAAATGCCTACCCAATTAATGGAGCTGTCATTTATCTCAATGCTTTTGACATTACTATGGCACTTCAGCATCCTGCCAATGATATAATGCCAATAGGATCAGATCTTGTTAGGCAGGGATGCAAGGAACACCATTTCATGAATTTTTTTAATGACCTTCAGTATTCCCCCATATCCTGGCTGTTTCATCAAAACTATAAAAAAGACAAAGTTTCAGCAAAGGCAGAGCTGTTCTTTTCACATTACTGTCACTACAGCTGCATTGCCATAAACATCCACGGCAGCCTTCCCAAGCAAATAAAGGTGACACAGATGGATGTCCCAGAGAACTTAATTCCTGACATATTTTGAGACAAAGAGACACAGTTCAAGCATTCGAGGGCAAGGGGTTACCCTAGAGACAAGGAAATAAACCAATAGAAAAGGTAGAGAGAAAAAAATAAGCTATCCAGGGTTTTTTTTTATGCACAAAAGACAGCTGGAAAGAGAAGGGGAGTAGGTAAGGAAGAAGAAAGAAATGTTTCAGTGACATATAAAGCAGGAGGAAATAAGAATCTCTACCAAAACGCAGGAAGAAAGAGAAAGCCAGAGAAGACACTGATGAAAAGAAGCAACTGTTGTGGAGAGCATCCTCATGTGTCTTGCTCAAAATGTCAAGACAATCTCAGTGCATCCACAGCACATTTAACTCCTGGCACAGAGGGTTTGCAGCGACCTTGAGTGGGGATATCTGCTGAAAGGACCATGAGCTTCTAACATTTAGAAAAGTCCTTTGGAAACAATACAGCCCAAGTCCACTGCATTCCCCTTCTGGTTGTTAACTCCAAGCCTCATTCCTGCAGCTCTTTCTTTACCAAATTATTTACTAAGTGCATTAACATAAATGGAACTGGAAGATTTATTTTTAATTAAAAAAAGAGGGAAAGAGACTTAAGCACACTGTTAATATTGCCAATGCTTTTCATGACTCCATTAAAAAATAAATTTTAAGATTCACCTTTAGTAGCTATTGTAATAGAGCTATTTTTCATTGACTCAGTGAAATTCCTTTCACATTCCTTTTACTAGGAAAATTAAATGTAAAAGCACATCCGATTTTTTTCTAAAGCAGATACTTCCTCCAATAAGGAAGCAAAACAACTAAATTATTTATCTGCCATGTATAGGAAGAGTGAAAAGAAAATTAAATCATTAGCTTTCTTCAAAACAGGAAAAGAAATTTCTCATGCAATAGTTGTTTCTTCAGTTATGAACGTTGCACCAATTGTAGTCCACGGCACACCGTTTTTAGAAGAGGAGACATTTTCTGCACTTTCAGAATTGAACATCTCTGTCTCCCAGGTCTTCTTGCCCTGCCTAAGACAGCCCAACAAACATCTCTCCAGCTCTTGGAGAGCATCAAATCTCCAGGATCTCTAGTCCTGAGGGATGAGGTCAGGGCCAAGCTACTGGTGAGTTGCCTCCAGGGATCTGACCCAGGTATTAAAGTCAAAAGATCCACACAACATGTAAGGAAGCTAAGCCAGAGAGTACCAAAGAGATGCACTTTAACTACCACTATCTCCGTTCATTCCTTGTCACAGTCAAGAGAGGAGCAGCCAAGGTGGATGCACCACAAAGCTAAAATAAACTGCAAGTTTCTGAAGCTGCTTCCCAGTAATCCAGGTTTCCCAACATCCACCATGCATATAAACTGCTATTTACACCTATTCAGAGTGTCTCCATGTCCCACAGTGCCGAACAATGAAGCCTAGGTTTTGAGCTAATCCAGCATTTGCTGTACAAAACTGCAAGCAACTGCAAAAGCCTAGGCAGAATAAACACCTATTTTCCCCCTGAAGGAATTGAGTAGCAGAAACAAAAGGCTATTACACTTTCAGATAAGTGTACAAGGGATTACATTTTTCATATAAATAAAAAACAGAGGGAAAACATAATTTGTTTCAAGGACAATAATTCAAATAAGCAAATTTAGAAATTCTGTTTCATTTGATACCCACATCTACATTTCATTGCAACCTATTAAACACAGAAGGCTAAAACCTTCTATTTTTCAAGGAAGTGAAGTGTGAAAACATTCAGGTTACATCTCTTAAAAAAAAACCACTCTGACATTAGTGCCTTCATTCGTTTTGAGGTATCACCTACTCTGTCCTCCTCACAGAACAGCAGCAGCAATTCAAACAGTGACCCAAGACATTTTAAGAGCCCATTAGCAGGTGTGCCAACACAGAAGACAACAGGAGCTGTACCTCAGGGGGAGAGAGAGAGGATTCTGCTGGCAAACCCGAAGGGTGACAGGTCCCCCCCCCATCAGAGAGAGTCCCTCGGTTGGAGGGCTGCCAGCCGAGCCCCAGTTGCTCTCCAGATCATCTTTCCAGATCTCCCTTGGGGATTTTGGTTCAGTGCCACTCGATGTAGTGTCAATTGTCACACCGAGGTCTCAGAACAGCTGTCAATCAGCAGCTGCAGGGCACAGCTCACCCAGGCAGAGCACAGCGAAGCAGGGCTGCTCCGGGTGCCGCTGGTCATGCACGGGGTTGGAGTAAAACCCGAGGATCTCCAGCCCTGACATTACAGTTCTGCTAGTAAATTGAACAAGGCCAGGACACTGCCACAAAGACATGATCATCCACATACAAGCTGATATCCTCACATGAGTTTCAGCAACAACTTCCTGCCAACATCTAGGTAAGGCAAAGGGCATAGGACAAACCAAGGACCATATCCCTGTAAGTTAACTGGGGACAGCCAGCCTGTTTTGGAGGGTTACCTTCCCAAGAACAGCCTGGCCACACCAGCCACCTGAGAGCTGGAGAAAGTATGAGTACAGTCAAACAGGAGTAAGGGCTCCTGTCACCACAGCTCATTTCCTGAGCAAAGTGTGCATCTGACTCCCGTCGCAGTCCCTGAAACATTGCCAAGCATTTGGACACTACCATGGCAAAGGCAATGTAAGACCCTGAAATACACAGGATTTTGCTGTTCTCAAAATAGGGGTAATCTGATCACTCCTGCCCAAGAATGAAAAAGTAAGCAATTTCTACAAGTAAAGGATATAAGAAGCTGAAGACAGTTCTCAGAGCAGGCAGACAACCTAAAGCAGCCTTAAAGACTACACCAGCCATGCACTTATATCTGTTTATACAAGGGAACTATTTTCAGCAGGACTCATTATTTAAAATCCTTCACACACCCCCTTGCAATGCAGCAAGAAAGGTTAAGGTTTCATTCCCCTGGTGAATTCTCAATGTAATTTGACAAGGGTAAAGTACTGTTCATGTTCATCAGGTTAAATACAGACCCTGTCACATCACTGGAGGTGCTGTGGACATCAGGAGCTCCTACAGTCCACCACACGATTTTGACATTACATCTGTGTGCTCATGTTTCTTGCAAGTGATGGTTTGCAACAGCTTTTATAAAACGGCAACAGAGCTAATATTTGTCTCTGCTTCCCCAAGCACAAACTATACCCACTTCCCTCATCACATGTAGATAACGCGACCCAGAGCAATACCTTGAAAATTTGGAATAATGGCTGTAATCCTCAGAGTTTGAGGAGTACTAGGAGATTTGAGCAGCCCAGAGCTCACATAAAAGTAATCTAGCAATGAGACTACTCTGCTTCTGGCAAAGGATGCTTTATAGCACCTCAAAGGACTGAGGTGCACAAGGTTTTTTGTATCCATAAGTCATGTGATCCGTCTTGTCTAAATCAGTAAGCAAAATCAAATCAGACCAAATTATGCACTCTGAGTGTAAGAGCCAAACAGAGCCCTTCATCTCACATAATACAACAGCAGTGCATAAAAAGCAGGAGTGCTAGTAGAGCATTTTAAAATAGATTTTCACCCTGTACATAAACCACAGGTTGGGAACACATCACCAAGGGCTCATTCCTGCAGATTTCTACAGCATGCCGTGATACCGACAAGGAGGAAAGTGTGTATGATGGCCTGCTTGCTTCCTGTCACCCTAAGCACATACCTCCACGGGTGCCACACACGTGGTAAGCCTCCTGTGCAGCCCCAAGAAGTGCTGGAAAAAATGCCATCAAGGAGATCAACGGTCAGCACAGTCAGATCCTTTCATCCCAAAATTTCAGCTTCTCCTGACTGTCCTTTGCTCTTCTGAGTAGTCTGGTTACACAGCAAAGCCCTTGTCAGTGTGCAGAAGAGGAGGTGAGCCCTGCTCATGCAGGCTAAACCCCCATCTGCACTTGAAGTGGGAGCAGCAAAAACAATAAATGCAGACAGACATTAACAAAGCTGCATCTTCATACAGCAGCAGCAAATTTGAGATTTCCGAAACGAGAGGTGGAAAATAATTCTCATCAAGAATACATCAAGACCCAAATAAGCATGTAAGGGCAGCTTCAGCCTGGCAATTACCCTGGAAGACCACAATGTCCAGTCACCAAAACCACACGATGTCACATCAGCTGTCTGCTGTCACAGTTCCATTGTTCCCACCACTAGCTGACCCAACAGAGATAAAGCTCAGTTGGGCCCTTCTACACACAGAGTGACTGCACCTCCCCAAAATTGTAGGCACACAGTCTGGTGAGGTCCTGGGAAACCACACAGTGAGACAAGGACTGCCACCCTGGTTACTTGCTACTGGGAGATGCAAGCCATGTGTGTTTCTGAGCAGCCATTCACATGTGATTTTAGTAACTGTGTATGACCTTCCACAATAATAACCACAATCGGTGATGGTGTTGATGTTAATTACTTAAGTTAAAATACAAAACATGAGATTATGTGATTCTATTTTCAGACAGTTTTACCCTGAACATTAAATATTATTCAGCTTATTTAAAAAAAAAAACAGTTTAGCACAGTCATCTTAAGGGACTTGCATGTTTTACTCATCAGTTTTAATTAGGCTAAAAAGTATAAATCAAGGTCCTTTTTGAGGCACTCTCAAAAGGCACCAAAAAGGTTCCATTCTTTATTTGACTGAAGTGCACATTATGTTAAAGTGTTAATGAGAACAAACAAGAGTAACTGAAATCACTCTCCTGCTAATTTTCGTAATTTGTAGTAGAACACTTTTCTAATTAATAATAGACTTCTAGAGGCATCTATGTTGACAAATACACACAGGCTGCACTCCTTTACCTTTCTGACATCTTTCCTTTGATGCTGATGTACAAGATGCCTCCATACCTTTTTTTCCTACAAGCCGCTCAGCATTAAAAACCTGTATTTTTCCATGAGTCTTCTGATAACATCTGACTGTCCCACTGTTTGTGAGCTACAATAAATGCTGGTATTTCTACAGAGAGGAAGTCAGTAACACCAACACAATTCTACATTCAGATGCCTGCTGAAACAAATGTACTTTGCAGCCAGCTGTACAACAGAATTTGGGTGAAATAATACAAAGAAGAAAAAGGATATTTTTATTCAGATTTGGATTTTTTTTCTGTCTCTTAAGTCTTCAGCTTACATGTGCTGCTTACACGCCTGGGGATGTCACTTGACACAACAGTCCGAGTCACCCAAAGCTACATCTAGTGTATCATGTGGTAGAATGCATTTGGTGCCCAGGGACAGTGCAGACCATGAAAGCCTTTGGAACCTTCTCCTGCACTCCATACATTCTTCTGGCTAAGTCACTCTGGCCAAGCTTGTCTTACAATAGGTGTAAAAGAACATTGAGAAGTGAAATTGGGCAAATCACCTCATAAAATGTGAAACCCATGAAGATGAGGGGTCTGCATGCTTGCTGCCTCTTCGTAAGACACAAGCTGTTCTTGTGCTTTTAAAACCTGTCCTGCTGTACACACCAGCCTAAGCAGGCAAGACAGCTTAGTCAAGACAAGAAAAATAATCTGCCTAATAAGAAAAAAAAAAAAAAAGCCAAACATTCCCATCTGCTCCTCCTCAGGTATATTTGATTCTAGCTACTGCCCAGTTGTAATCTATTTATTGTCTTCTAGCATTTAACTAGAGCTGATGAAAGATTTGCCCTGCAATCACTACAATCACATGTTCTGCTTGCCTTGGCTCCAGCTCCCCAAAACCTGACAACAAGTGGCATCCAACACTAACAGGTGGAGGTGTTCCTTTACTAAACTACCCCATGATGTCAAATCAACCGAATGTGTTCCTCGAGTATTCCTTTAATTTTTTTTTAGATCTTGTAATCTTCTTCAAAGCTCATAATTTTTCCTGGTTGTTTCAGCCCCTGGAACCCACTGATGTTTCTGCCAGCAGCCCCTCAAGGAGCAGCAAGAGTGACAACCCAGCAAGAAGGAAAGGGGCTCACTGAAGAAGGATAAGACAGCAATGCAGGAAAAGACAAGGAACATGAAAAGTGACTTAAGAATTTTGCACACAACAGCCCAGTCAAGCCACCTCTGTAAGGAAGATTTTCCTACTACTTTACTGCATTCACTATCAACCTCTCTTCTCCTTTATAGCCTAAATTATTTCTCAATATAACTCAGGTTAAAAAAGATGCAGGCAGTGCCTCCAAGGAAGTCTCTCTCCAGGGACCACAACCCTTCCCGTGGAACCCTCACTGTTACTCAGTTAATGAGTAGAGTGAATCTCACAAGAAGCAAACAGGAAACCAAAACAACTGTGACAGAGAACTTCATACAACGTGCATGTCTGTAGTCAAAGTCAAATTCTTATTTGTTTTAGAGAGGCAGTTACTTTAAACCACATTATTAAAAGGCTCCCTGCACTAAACTTGAGGGCAATACAGATTTTTTTATTTTTAAACACAAGTTGACAGTCTACGGTAATCACTTAGTTCTACAAAGTGGGTCTTTTAAGAAAAACACTACATATCACAAGACATGCCAAAAAATATCTCAAGATAATGATGCCAAATTCAGTTATGCAGGAGATGATTTTTTTCTGCCTAACACAGTAATTTATTGTGTTGGAGTTTTTTCCATTTGAATACTCTAGTCACCCAAAAGGCAGTCCTGAAGTCATTTAGGAAGCTTACTGTGAAATAATCCAGAAAAAAATTAGGCTACAAACATTAAAAAAAAAAAACGCAAACAAACAACCAAAAAAACCCACATAAAAAAAAAAACAACAAAAAAAAACTAAAAGGCAAAAGTTAAACATTTCATTTGAACTCATAATGAAATACAATTAAATCCAAGATGGTTTGGGTCAAGAGTTTTCCTCTGGTTAGAAATGTCCTATTAGTTAGAAAATTGATCTCCCATCCTAAAATGACTGAGAAGAAATCACATTTTCTTCTTATATTGCTCAAAATCTGGCCTGGCCGTCAAACACTCAAACTCCATTTTTCATGTGCATTCTTTTTTCCCATCCACTGAAGGCAAATGAAAGGTAAGAGGTTTCCAGGAGCCCTCACAATGACAAAGAGTTTTCTTAACAAGCACATATAGAATATCTCCAGCAAAACTCAGACAACAGCTGGCTCTGATGGGAAGAATCACACTGCAGTAGAAAAACTGTGAAACCTAAAAACAGAGGGGGTTTTTAATCACTTTTTAAAATTAAAATAATGAGCAAACTGAATTATTCCTTGGGTGGAAGGTTCCAGTGTTTTCATAGTATCTTTAACATCAAGAATTGCAGTAACTACTTACATCTTAACAGGGATCTGTGAGTGTATACTATTGCTGACAACAAACCTACCTACTAAGTTAGCTTATCCAAAACTAGAGAAATACTTAAGAAAAGCCTTTAAGAGAAGGATTTACTTAAGTATTTTTCCTGGATTATTTTTGTGGCTATACCCAAAGAACATTTTCCACAGAGGTGGAAAAACCAAGGAATGGCTTAGACCTTAGCAAGCACAAGGATGCTGTGAACAAGGTCAGGTTTAGCAGATTTTATCTCAGTTCCTTGGGAAAGGGTATCTCCCGTACCATATGCCTTTCCCATCTCTAGTGATGCACACAGAGACCAGCTGTTGCTCCTATTTAGACACCACTCTATTCACCAGGCAAAAAAAGCATCACCTAGAGGAAGGAATCATGCCAGTAGAATGTTATTTTGAAAATGACTGCCTCCTCAATTTATCATCATCCAAGACCAGCCAGAACAAGTAGGCAGTCCATTCTGAAAATAAATGGATTAATCAACGAAAAAATAAATCCTCTGAGGCCAGGTGAAAAGGGAGAGAAATTGCCAGGGCACCAGAGTTTTAGAGTTGCTGTTCTTTGCCTTCTCCACTATCTGGAGATTGACCCAGGAGAAAGAACCTGGTGACCAACAGAGGTCCCACATGAAGCACACCCTGATGTGTTCAGGAATCAATCCTCATCCAGTGGACAGAGCAGGGTCCATTCCTGCTGATGCTGTGCAGCATTCCCAGGGGTATATTTACAGCAGTGCTGTGACAATTTGTTTCCCTTCTGCAGCTAAGTAACCTTTGGGAGACACTATAGCTGTAACCACAATTCTGGAAGTTGATCATACCACCACCATGCAAAAATGGAATAGCAACACCTGATGGAAAGGCACAGACACTGGCACTAGGAAGATTAAATTGAAAAAGAAACATACTAGAAACTACCCAACCCACCAAGATGTTGTGCTAGTTATTTCAAAATTATCCAGCAAACCGTCCCTGGCTCTTAAGACTTTAGAGTGTAACTGTGATAAAGCTAGAACACCTCAGCACTGTGGAGGTATGTAGTCAGATTCACCATGCCAAGGACACTTGGATTTTAATATTTCCCATTTTTTTCACTATAACCTTCACAGATTTAACCTTGTACCAGCAGCAGAATTAAAGGTCAGAGAAAATAAAAATAGCCCAGGATACAAACACTCATAGTACCTAGCATATCCATAAGGCATTCAACAGACTACATGTCTGCATTGCAAATCAGCATTGATACATTCTACATATGTGAAATTTAAGGCACTCAAGTTATGATCCAAAAGAATACAAAGGCAGTCTCAAAGAAAACACAAGAACTAAAGTATCGGCTTACTGCTAATTCACTGTGCTGCAAAATCCTGCCTAAACGCAAATAAATGCTGTGTCCTTTAGGTCAGGTAGATGAAAAGTCTTCTACCAATAAAAGGCATCTGTCAAATTTGCAGTATGGAGATTAAAAGCATTTGAAAGGTAAATCTGAAACCCCAGACTGAAATAACAGTGCTTTCATTTAAATACGCTACTCTACGTGGTTACTATAAAGCTCTCACTCACAGTGTAATTTAAGGATCATTTGGATATTCTGTTTGGAAAAAAGGTGTCAAATTAAGAAAAGCAGTGTCGAGTCCAGAAACTTTGTGAAAATGAAGCCCTGTCTGTAATAGCACCCTATAGGGTTTTATTTCAATAACATTATTATGTAATTGTACTGGTGCCATAGCATTTGCCTCAGAGACCCCCAGCTCTATGAAAAGACTCCCACAGCATCCTTGATCCTGTCAGCTACAAATGCTGGTGACAGACTACAGGCAACCAGCAGCTAACACTGTAACACAGCTCAGGCTGTGATGGTCAGCACACAGCTGTACCAGGTGTCCAGACAGAACCTGCCTGGTTGCATGGACAGCCCACATTTCCCTCACTGCCCACTTCTGACATTCCAGGCCAGAGAGAGATGTGGCCCCTGCAGTTCTCCTCAACCTTGCAAATGCAGACAAAGTTGGGCCAGCAGATGCCATCCACACAAGCAAGCAGCAGGCAAGTGACAAACCAAATGCATAAAAGAAGATATGAATTTTGGTTTTGTTTGTTCTTCAAGGGTATTGTGCCTATATGAGATCATGTAGATCAGTCTTGTAGATCATGTCTGCTGCACAGTATCCCCCTAACCACTTTTAGCCTGTTGTTCCATTTGGAATCCCACCTGGCAAAAAAGGACAGAGAAAATAATTCAATTTATGCAAGTTTCATCAAAGTAAGGAGCCTGCCAGTGGAGGAGGGACCCCACACTACCTTCTACAGTGAAGAAAAGAATCCAAAATACAAACCTGTCTCTCTTACTTATTTTAAGCACGAAACAAGCTGTCTTTTCAGAATGATAAAGCCTAATTAACTAGTAACTTACTCAAAGGCTACAACAGAAATCTCTACTATTTTATGCAAGTACAGGGACTAATAAATTTTTTGACTTATGAGGTCTTTCTGCCTTGGACACGGGTATGCCAGACATCCTGATGTTGATGTGGGATGTGCACTGCAGTTGCAGGAAAAGAGTTAAGAGTCTTTCTTATGTCCCTTTCTTCCTGCTAAAAGTGATAGATTGAAAGTGTCACACCAAGGACCCTGGACAGCACATAATCTCCAAGTCAAGTAATAAATTATTTACTGCAGTCTCCTATTTGAAAGGGAGTCAATTAGTTAACGGCCCATCAATTAATACTCAGCAAGGAGCAATACCAAGAGAGGAACTGGTCTGAACAGCACAGCTCTTGAAACAAAGAGTGCTTTTAAACTGGATACCTCTGTGTTCAAGCCAGTATCTTGCTTCACTGAACATCTCTTTCAATACATAAGCTGCGACATTTGCTAGCAAGACATCCTGTTGACACCTATTCAGTCCTGCCCTACTTTGGCATGACAGCACTGTGCGTTCTGCAGGGTTCAAACGAGTGCTCAGATACATTCAAAGGATTATAATTCGATGTGTTTGAGGGCATGAGGCAAAAGCTTTGTTTCCCAGAACAACATCTGAAGGGCAGCATCCCCTCAAGGGAGGACGCTGCAAACAAAGTTACCCTGGAGACAGTCTCCGAGGAACAGTGAGTGACAATTCTCCCCAGACACGATGATCTGTTGGGTTGGTATTTTAGAGAGGGGATGGGGTGGTGCACTCCTTATTTGGGAAGCAGGAAGGAAAACAAAGGTGAGGGAAGAAAAAATAATGTTAGGAACTTATTGCACGATCTTTACACTAAGAAAAGCCCATCACTCCCTCTACTATACAACAGCATCATTTTACTATCAGGACATAAACGACTTTCTCAGTTGTTTGGCATGACTTTCTCTTAGATTTTGCTTTCAGCCCTGCAATCCAATAAAAGCAGAGCTCAGTCAACCTCTCTGATCAAGAACTGAGCACCCTGCATTTATGGTCTTCATTTTGCCAAGCCTTCAGACAAGGAGCCTTCGGACACCTCTGTTCTTCAGACAAGGAGCCCAACCAGGAGAAAGCACCACACATACAAGCCATAAGAACTCACCAGAGGCATCACAGCAAACTGTGTCAAAATAGATTTTTTTTTTAATACTGTCAAAGCCAGGTATTCTGCTTTATGAACAAACACTCACCCAGGCTTCCTCAGGAAAAATTATCTTGCATACTAGTATTTTTCAGCTCTACTTAGCTCTTTCCCACAGTTTTAGCTGATATTTCTATTGTTTTCTAGGTAGTATAGCTGTGGTTACTAACAATTTCATATGTGTATTTGGCTTCATACATAATGCTCTAGAGGTATAAGCATTATTACTACAAAACCACCAATGAAGGTACCTATAAAAACTAAGGAACATTTGACAGCTCTGCAGCTACCACTTCCACAAAATACTCAGATTGCCATATCCCACTGCAAACTACCACAAAAACCAACAAACCTATAAATAGATAAAACAAAAATAAAAATCACACACTGCAGTGAAACATTAAAATAGATTTGGCCCCTAAAATGATTGTGAGTCTAACTCTCACAGAGGTTCATACCCCACAGCTCCTTTTGACTTCTGAGTTTATCCTTTTTAACTCAATGCATTTTCATGAGCGCTAGAGAGACTGATCTCATCTCCTGGTATCAACTTTTCTGTGCCCTAAGCTTCCCACAATAATAGCGTTCCAGAGTGATATTGGATACACCAGCCCTCCTCAAAAGTTATTCTTGATTGCATTTTGCCAACTGGCCAACAAGGGATAATGAAATTCAGCATGTAAGCACTCCCCCAAGAGCTGGAGAATTTCACATCTGTCATATATTTACTATCCAAAAAAGAAAGGCACTGTATTTGTGCAAGGGCTGGGGCTCTGAGAAACAGGGCTGTCACCAGATGTTCCACAGCTGAAAGTCTGTGTAGCCTCAAGATGTGAGGCTAATCAGTGCAGGCCCTAAATAATTAAGTTACTATGTTTTGCAAGAACTGCTGGCTGTTTAGAGCAGAAAGACCACAATTCAACATCCAGTGAGAGAAAGGCAGAAAGAGTTCATATATTATATAGGTGAATGGGGGACAGCCAGCATTACCAGGGCAGAATGCACAGGACAAAGTGGGAATCCACATCAAGCCAGGCACCAAAATAGAGTAGTCCCACCTTCTGGGGCCCGCTAGGAAGATTTTGGCACCAGTGCCACAAATCAGAGCAGAGAGCAAGTAGTCTAAGCCATTTGGGTTTCTACTAAACAGCGTTCCCAATCCTGTTTTCAATTAGGATCCCCAAGGACACTCCACAGAGACTATAGGTTCATCCATTTTGTGCCTCATCTCCTCCATCTTATTGTCTTCCAGCTCTTTAATCTTAGGCTCCTGTGAATTCAGGTATGCAATCTGAAACAAGGACTGTAGATGCAAGGACATGCTTGCACTGCCTCACGACAACTGCTCTCTGTCTGGAGATGCTAAAGATGCACCAAAACAGCTTCTTAAAAATAAGAGCTCTCAAAATTTATGCCCGGACTTGTTATTTTAAAAAGGTAAGCAAGTTGGAGCTTTTTTGAAATTATTTTTCTTATGGCTGTCTGATACTGTAACACATGTCTTCCAAGCACTTTCGTGACCAGGGCTCACAAACACTAAGGTGTCTGCTGGTGATAGGAATTCATTATGTATTTGGCATTTGGCCACGAGGCCATTTTTTCCCCCCCAATCAAATTAAGGAAAACAACTAAACATTATTAGATTTTTTAGTCCTCAAAATTCCCCCAGAGCAATATCTAATGGTAAGATTTTTAATTGCACATGCCTATAAGATTACAAATTGTGATGACAGGTTGGATTTCAAGTCATGACAAAGACATGAACACATGTCAAATGTTCCTTGCATTATTCCAAGTTTAGACAGATCAGCTCGCTATGGGTTTATTTATATATACAGAATGAAAATTACATTTAAAGGACATACACATCCTCATATGTACATAAACACACACAAAAAAATAAAATCAAGTGATCTGGATTTTCCTACAACTCTAACAAGTAAGCATTCTTCCTTGAAAACATCAACCAATTACATGTACAAAGAATTGAGCAGTGATGCTGGCAAAACACAGTTTGAGGTGATAAACAGGACTTGGCCATGAGTCTGTCTTTCCGAGTGGAGGAATAAAGGGGACTCCTGTTCCCAGGAACACTTGCCAGCCCCGGTGGTGACTCCAGCAGAGGAGTGGACACATGAGAGGGAGGAAGAGGATGCCTCTGGAGAAACGCACAGCAAGCAGCAGTTGGCAGCGTTAGTACCAGCCCCTGGCTTTGTGGAGCACCACCATGGTTTTCCCTGCCTGCAGAGACTCTGCCACATGGATTTGCTCACTCACACCCTTGGCTGGAAGGGCACAAAGCTCCCAGCTCCACTCCAGCCTGACAAAAGTAGCACAGCCAGCCACACTGCCTTGCTCATAAGCCAACAGGCACATCTGCCCCCACTGCAGAGATAAGTGCTGCACGAGAGTGACGTACCAGAGCCGGTTTCCTTTTTGTCATCTACTCCCCTGACACTAAATCAGCCCTTACTGCAGCCTCCAGCATTCCAGTAATAGAAACAAGACACTCAAAAGTTGGAGACAGATCTTCAGCAACAAGAGTTGCAGAGGAGAAAAAAACCCTTAAAATTCTCATTTAAATCAACAGCATTGATGGACTTCCAATTGTTCCTAGAAGACCTTGAAGGAGATCAACCTACCAATAGAATAAGGACCAAGCACAGTGATGTAACTCTCAGGGCAGGGGAGCAGCCCACAATTTAGTGAACTCGCTGCAAGCACTAAGAGTTGAGAGATTAGCCCAGGGTACCTTCTCCTCCATGCTACAACACTCCAGCTTTCCCCAAAGTAACTCCTCTGGGCAGAGCAAACCAGATTCAGAGTGCATTTACAAGGAATCACTGACTTGCCATGGGATTTAGATCAGACCCCAGAAACATTTAGGGCATGGGCTGGACTTTAGGACATAGGTTGGACTCAATGATCTTGAAAGTTTCTTCCAACCCACTGATTCTGTGATTAAATGAACTCAGTATTAAAATGCTGTATTATTTATGGCTCCACATTCTAGAGACTTAAGAACATATGACAATTTGACTGAGCTTCTAAAATCCATCAGGCATCTCAGTTTCCACAGATTATGGTATAGAAGGGAGTGACAGGAGTGACAGTAACAAAATTACATATTCCCAGTCCTTACCACTTCCTCTGCCCATTCTAATGCACTGACTGTCTTGAGAAGGATTTTAAACACCTGTGAGTCTTACAGGAAACAAACTTACACCTCAGGATGTGTGATACGGCACCCATCACTATCAAGCACTGCAGAAAGCAGCTCAACACAGCAAAGCACAAGAGAATATATAGCAGTACATGCTGCTGTGATGATAATTCCCTGAGTTTATGTGATGCATTCAGTACTGCACTGTAACTAAAAATCCACCAGCCCAGGCCCACGCTTGCTACAATGGCCAGACTGCAGCATCTGTGTGGTGCTGGCTAAAAACCCATTGCACATCCCACAGCTTGGAGCAGAACCATGACAGAACAGGGCTCATCCTGCCAGGCCCTGGGAAGAATATTCCAAAGGGGCTGCCCAGCAAAAACTGTTTGATGAAATCGGGGAAATTCCAAGTGAGGAAAATCTACTGAAGTCTCTGATATGCTTTTAATTTTTCCCACACCACAGCATCTTTCCCAGATGAGTCACTCATTGAGCAGCAGGAAACATCTTCCAAATTCAAAAAAACCACAACACCAAACATATCCAATTCAAAAAAATCATGATCAATAAAAAGGAAACAACTGAACAACAGTGAATATGCCATGGGGTAATAAATATCAGATGGCACTAAGATTCATTTAACATGGTGGAACTGATAAAATGGGTGTTGGAGATATCTTCTAGGGAATCAGCAGTTTCATTTGCAATAAAGAGCTGCTTCTTGCTGGTTTTTGCTGGGCAAAGGTTGCTCCCCCTAACAGAAAAAGAGCAGATCTGCCCAGAACTCATGGGAGCAGGTTGGCAACAGCTGAGGAGGAGGTGCAAGAGTGCAGGTGGCCATAATTCATCCCCTCTCTGCCGTTCTCTTCAACATGCTCAGCTTCAGTGTATGAGACAACTAGGGTCAGAAAACTCTCAGAAGTATTTTTTTCAATCCAGCTCCAATGGTTTAAGCTTAGCTAACGTCATTAGAAAAAGAAAAGAGAAATAACAACCCATTTGTGGGCAATCCTACAAATTTTCACATCCAGAAAAGAGGTGTTCCAGCTGCATGAAAAGGATGGGCACAGCAAGCTTTTGCACTTACAAAACCTGGCCATGGCTTCCACCTGCACTGCTGGAAAGGATGCCTCTGCCCTAGCGTTAGGGAGCTGCTTTGTCTGTAAAGATGTCCTTTGGTCCTGCACTTCTCTATTCATTGGGGGAATGGATGCACAGCCAGCCCACAATGTCAGGATCTCTCCAACCCCTGGGAGCTTCCTGTGGTTTTCTTAGGAAAATGAGCTTTATCTCGAAGCTTAGCCTTAACAAAGTAGACAGGAATCAGCAATTAGCCAAATGAAGGTAACGATGCAATAGGTGAAAACAAATAGGGAATGGGTGGGCAGTTATCTCCCCTATTCATGAGGATAAGGAAAGGGAAGCTGCTCACTTCTGCTGCTCTTTCTGTACTGCAGACTCATTCGACCTCCACCTCCGCTTGTCCCAAAAAAGTCCTTTTGGAGTATCTTTCATGTGCAGGAAGAACCAGGACAAAGTGTCCTCTCATGGGTAGAAAGCTGCAGATACAAAAGTATTCCTGGTGCTCCATGGCACCTCTGGGTATTGGCTATGGGATGCCTGTACCTATATTAGTCAGTTTTGCCACGCTGTTTTTCAGTCTTGGTTGCTCAGGACTATTAATTCCAAAAGGATGTACAGAGAGATCATTTACATGTTTAATTGCAAGTCAGGCAAGCTTTTTTGCTTGGTTTTTTTTTTGGGTTTTTTTTTTTTTTTGTTTGGTTTGTTCTTTTCAAGCATTTGCATCTAATGCCAAACCACAGTAATTGCATCACTTACATAGAAAACCACTGTGGTTTTCCATTGGGATGCTAATCTTAATAACCATATCCATCAGAAGGGAAACAGCTCTGACCCCATCAATATCCTGATGAGTTGTAAGTTTCTGAGAACTTAGTAAAATTTAGAGAGTAACTGTCTTGAAAGCACACACTTTTAATAGCAATCCCATATTTATTTTGTGCTTAGCTATGACAAGAACTACTGAGGAATAGGGCCATCTAACAGTACTTGCTAGCCAGGAACTATTACAAGAGAGACAGACCTGGATCAGCATGGTTGGATAATTTCAACATCCTCCTGAATTCCAAGAGAAAGCCATGCAATACCCCAGAGATTGTCATTTCAAGTACATAGCTTTTCTTAATTCTTTCAAAACAATTTATTGGGAAGAAGGTTTTAGCCTGGTAACCTTAAGCCCCCTTAACTACATGAGGTTTGACTTTTCTTCAATTAAAAAAAAAATGCTAAAGGTTTGTAGAAAGACAAAGGACAAGGAAAATTAAGAAAGAGTTTTAAGGCATTATGGCCCTTTTGTTTTTCCTCTCCAGTACCACCCAAGCTGTTTTCAGGTTGGCTTATTTTTTCCCCTAATACATCAGCCTGATCCCTTTCTGATGCTTCTCCAAACTGCTGCCACCAAACCACCTTGTCTATTTCCTCAGCACTTGCTCAAAATAACCAAAACCCAAATGCACCAGACATTACATTTGCATAGCCTGAACGGGGAGAAGATTGGAAGGCTCAAGAGACTGGCTGCAAGCTAAGGTTTACAGATCAAATCAAGACTAGGTCAGAAATGAAGAAACCTAATCATCTTAGCAACTGCCTGGCAGCTGATACAAAATGAATACTTAGGTCAGCTTTTTTAGACAGCAGATGTCTGCACCATGACACCTATTCATTACCTAGGGTTATTAACTACACAAATATAATTTTTCCAGATTTAACAAAACTCCTTATTGCATAAAGCTATTTACACCTCTTTTCAAGAAGCTCAGCCTTGCACTTTTCAATTCTGTTTTTTAAGAACGGATTTTTCTTAAAGAAGTTCACTAATAAAAACATTTTTACAATCACAGTAAAATAGAATAGGAATTAAATTATGGCACAATAATTCACACTTGACTGCACAGAGGCCATTTGGCCTTCATCTTTGTGTCTGAATGTGCTGGGTGGGAATTACTGCACTGTAATTCACATGCTGTCACATCTTATGGCTTGGCTAACACTTGAAAAAATCAGAGCTCAGAGTTGGTCACTAGAGAACAGAAAACAGTCTTTTCAGGAAATTGTTACAAATGACAGAAGCATCAGATATTTAAGGCCTGAAAGGTAACACAGCTTACCCCCTCCTGCTGCTGTGAGAGCAAAGACATTTTCTGTTGCTGCAGTTCAGAAAGAAACCCACACGCACTGCTGCCATACATGTTAAAAACCATCAAACATTTAGGATGGGAAGGGACTAAATATCATCCAGTTCCAACCTCCCTGCCATGGGCAGGGACACCTCCCACTCAACCAGGGTGCTCAGAGACCAACCCAACCTGGTTTTGAACACTTCCAAGGATGGGACATAGAGCTTCTCTGGACAACCTGTTCCAGAGTCTCACAACTCCCACAGTGGAACTCTGGCTTTGTGGAACATCACAACATTCCTGTGGCCCCTTCTTTCAGGTTTCTTCAGATCCCTCTGGATGGCATTCCATCCTTCAGGCATGTCAATGCATGACACAGCTTGGTGTCAACAAAAAACTTGCTGAGGATGCAGTGAGTTGATCCCTTTGTCCGTGCCACTGATGAACACATTAAATAGCCCTAGCTCTGATATGGAACGCTGGGAGGAAAAGGTCTTGTTTCCTCCCTATAGCAAGAAGATTCTTTGAGCAGACACACTTGCCAAAAACTGAAGAAGAAAACCCCACATTACAAGAAAATCCACTTCAAATCTCCCTCCTTATTCAGTGTGAAATTTAGACATGAAAGAAGTGGGTCCGCACACAGACCTCTGCACTGCGTAATGACTTAAGAATTAAATAGTGGATAGTGTTAAAAAGGTTGAATTTCACCCTCTATCAGTTTATAGATTGATCTGTCATCAGATGGGGAACTTAATATTCTCAATTTTAGTGTAATGCTGCTAATGAAAGCGCTGCACTTTATACAGAGATCAGCCACCCCCTTTTATCAGGAAAAGCCTTCCTCGATCACTTGTTCCACTATGGAAAAGGTGGCACGGCTGCAGGTAATACAAATTGCCAAGAATAGCAAACATTATAAATATTTCAAGGATGATTAATCTTTAAAACACTGAAGTTAGGCAGAAGCCTGGAAGTCAACTTGGCTATTTCACAACTAATAAAACATGTATCTTGTATTTCATTGTGACTGTATAAAGAGTATCGTAGTAAAAGGCAATTATCCACCATTCACTAGCTAACATAACACTTGTACAAGTATAAAAGAAACACAGTATGTATTTTAAGCAGTGACAGTATTTTCACTGTATTAAAATAGTAGTGAGGCGAATGCTCAGCTCACATTAAACAGCACTCTGTCACCAAAGACCAGCCTGCTAGCATCGTATATTCCCCCAAGATAGATAATGCTGCTTGCTTTAACAGAATCATTGTCACCAGGCAACTACCAGTGCTGTTCAGTAATAAATATTTCCACTGTTCCCACAGAAACTGGCTCGGCATCTGGACCTGCTAATGCCTGGAGAGATCAGCCTGACCTTGGAGTGCCATCTTTTTACAAGGATGCAGCCCTCGCCACGGCTGTCTCCCAGAAGCACTGCAGAGATGGAGCAGAAGCTCAGAGGGCAGGAACGGGACAGCAGACGAGGCTCTCTTCCTTGCAGCTGCAATGACTTGAAAGGACTTCAAATTTCATTTCCTACTCTGAGAATGATAAATTAGTTCAGCCCCATCTCAAACTAATTCTCATATGGAAAGACAAAATGGCATCTGTCCCTAAAAGCAGGAAGGTCACTTCACAGCTATGCCACGGACTGCATAAATGAATTCTTGGAGGCAACCAGTTTAAGTTTAGAACTGGGCCAGCAGCATCTGTAGTCCTGCCGTTTTGGTGCTGTCAAGTATCAAGCCTTAAGCTTCATAACAATACCAGGCTCCAGGACTTGATAGGCTTTGTGTGAACTACAACCTATTTTAGCTTAAACTTAGCTCTAATCTCCAAAGTTATTTGAGAAACTTTGCTGCACTTGCAACTTTCCCCTGGGATAACTTTTGTCTAGTCTGTCCTAGCTGCAATGTCAGATTGTCCTGGTTTTGGCTGGGATAGAATTCATTTTTTCTTAGTAGTTGGTACAGTGCTATGTTTTGGATTCAGTATGAAAATATAGAATCACAATGATATACGAGGCCGGAGGGAAGTAATCAAGCATCTATGGTGCTTAGCTGCTAGCTGGCCTTAAACCATGACACAGATACCTGTTTTTTTTCCTGTAATTTTAGCCAGGTTCTGGTTTCGTTATGAACTTGTTCTGACTTCAGTTTGGCTTAGTGTTGGCCAAGTATGTGGTTCTAACCCAAAAATCACATTGTATAGCAAGGAAAATATTAAAGAATTTAAGCCATCACAGCAATGACTAACCCATCCCATGGATCATCAGGAGAGAAGAGCGTGCAGCCCATTAATAAATACAGCGTTAAAATATATATAAACAACCCCAAGCAACTGCAAGACCAGGAAGAACCAAACCCCAGAATTTTGCCCAAGCAGCATTTTGTGATGCTGACAGCTCAGTCTCGTGTCACAAGCACCAGGCAAGAGCTTAGCAACAGAAGAAACAGGTTCACAGACAGTCACACCTGTTGATTTTATTGTATTTGTAATAATCTCCAACAGAAACTGGGTGATTCGGATTATTACTTAATTGGAAAAATAAGTGGTTGTCTCTCTTTGGATTATTAAAAGAATCAGAGTAACAACAATTAACTCATTCTTTGTTGCCCATCATACAATTAGACACACAGTACAGCCATCATATAATTAGACACGTAGTACAATCCTTAAAAAATAATTTGCAAATAAATAATAATAAACTAATCTAATCGGATGATAAAGATCTTTTCATACAACAGGCCTTCAGCTCTCTTCCAGAGCCTAAAATAAGTTGTTTGGAAATGTGCAAAATTGCACCCCACAGTGATCACTGCAGTATTCTTCCTATCCTGCTCCTAACAGCATGCAGCTCTGAATCTCTTTATTTCTATTATTATTTTTGTCCAGCAGTCTGGAAGTCTTAAATCTCAGCTCTGAGCCACACACGAGCACGACAGCAATGTGACAGAGCAGGTGTACATCTCTCCAGGCTTGCAAACTGAGCTGCTGCCTGTCATGTCCATCTCATTTCAAGTGAACTTTTGACAGCGTTCATTTGTGGGAGAAGAGAAATCTACTCTGTTTGGAGTCAAGGGGAGGAAGGCTGAGGAAGAGAACAGCTGCTCATTCCAGAAAATGCCTCTTGGAAATCCACCTGCTACAGGGAAAGAGGATCCGTTTGCTCAGGTGTACGTGGGGGGAAACCAACCAAGGAGCACTTTCCCAGGGTCCAGACTTTCAGATGCTTTGGGAAAAGCTTCCAAAGAGGGACAAAAATAAGGCAGGGGTGCAAAAGTCCTGCCCCTTTAGGAGAGCCCTCGCAAAGGATGAAAAAGGCTCTGCTTTTATTGTTATTGCTGATGGTTTTATTTTATTCCTTGGTATTATTTCAGTCTATCTTGTGTAATTCTCTGATTTTGTACAACAGGTTTAGTTTTAGGCAACTAATGGATTTACAGGCTTTGCTGTAGCTTAGGAGTGGGGATAGCTTTTGGGGGGGCTTCTACACTGCTCCAGGTTGTGGCATAAGTTGTAAGCTATCTTCCATTCAAGTCAAGGGTAACAGTAAAGAAAGCAGCCACTACATACACAAATCTATTATTATCTTAAGTATTTCACAAGGCTTCATTTTTTGGTGAGCTATGATTCAAAGCAGTCTGAGCAAAACTAGACAGTGCTGTGCCTGTGCATTTTGGATACAGCAGATTAACATCATCACTGAGGAAATGCAAGGATTCATGACCTTTTCCCCTTTCATGATTTCTACAGCTTATCAACAAGCTGACGTTGTACCAGGGCACTATTCTGGAAGATTACTTTTCAACTTGCAGATCACTCAAGTATACACCCTTTTGACTCCATACCTGTCCTTACAGCCCAAGACACACAATCTACTCCAAGAAATGATACAGCTAAAGCAAAAAAAAAAAAACCAAAAAAAAAAACCAAAAAAAAAACCAAACAAACAAAAAAAAAAACAAAGCCCCCTCAAAAAACACCACGACCGCCTCTCCAATTAATGAAATCACTGGTCTAAGAAATCTGTCTGCAATGCAGCTACCACTACAGATGAAGAGACTGTGTCAGGGAACTCAAAAAGGGAATGAGATGTAGCAAGGTCAGTCTGAAAAAGTAGTTCATATCATCTCCAGCAATCACTACAGGACAGGAGTGATTCCAGATCATGAAAGAGCAACTCAAATGCTTGATTTCTGTTAAGCATAAATCTTGAACGCTTTCTGCAAGCAGTGAAAAGGGATTACTAAAAGAGAAAAATTTAAAAAAATACAAGCAGGGCTTAACTAAGCTATTTTTATAAGGAAGGTGAGGTTGTGGCATGTGTCTGAACAGCATCCTGGCCACTCAGATCAGAACAGGGAAATCCAAATTAAGTTCTTTGGCTCAGACCAAGGGTGTTCTCCCTCCCTTGTTCAAAGATAGCTATCACACTTCCACTTGCAGCTGATCAGATAATGTGGGTGTTGGGTAGATGGATGATGGTCAAGTTTACCACCACAGCAAACACCCTTTACATTTACTCTGGAGAGCAGAATAAAGGCTAGAAATATTTCCAGACATAGTTCCTGCACCTCTGGCATTTGCTCATCTGTAGTATAATATGACTGCTAGGATACTTGTGACATTTTCATTTACTGGGACTGTCAGGCAGGACTTTCCAGCTACAGTGGCACTGAGAATCTTAAAACTGCCAGAGGCATATCTGAACTAATAATTGCTTTCACTGTTAATACTACTTAAAAATAAAGATTTACAAAACATTTAGCATTTAACTTTCCTAGAGAGGATTGGAGAGCACCTTTCTGAATAGCTCTTCCATTCCACCCTAACTGGTCAACCCAGTTTAAACACTCAATTCTAATTTTCAAATCAGTGAGGAAGAGTCTTGCTTAAAGAACAATAGTACAGATAGCCTTTGTCCCCAAAGGTGTTATATAAGAGAGCTTGTGCTGCTGAGATATGTTCAGCCAATCACCTTTTTAATTTTTTTCATCACCTTCTTTCCCATAAAATTTTCCTCCTAAAAGCGTTTCAGCATATACACAAAGGATCAGTTGGTAAAGCTCAAAAAAGCCTGATGAATATTTTAAAAGCAGAGGCCCACAGCTTACATGCAGAGAGTCATGTCATTTACAGACATGCTTCCACTGGCCTTTAATTAAAATGAGATCTTTGGTAGAGTTCACCTTCCATTTAAGCACCAGAAAATTAGGCAGACAGATTTTTCCAAAGTTCTGCCCGGAGCATTTAGTACCCACCACTGCTAATGGGAGCTCCTCAACCCTCCAGCACTTGTGAAACCTGGCAGCTTACTTCTAGAGCATGCACTTGGGTTTCGCATATCAAAATCTTATTTCAAAGAATTACATGTGTCACATTTCACTTAAGAGTTTCGTGGCTAATAAAAGAGATCAAATTTTTCTGCTACAGCTCTGTACTGGATTTGGATGGCCAGGTTTTGGGGAGGGAGGGGCTGGTTACAGGGCTGGCTTCTATGAGAAGCTGCTTGAAGCTTTCCCTGTGTGTGACAGAGCCAATGCCAGCTGGCTCCAGGACAGACCCATCACTGGCCAAGGCTGAGTCCATCAGGGACCGTGGCAGAGCCTCTGGGATAACATATCCAAAAGAGGGGACGAAGCTGCTGCTTTGTGAGACAAACAGCTCCATAGACAGGGTCAGTGAAGGAAGAGGGGCAGGAGGTGCTCCACATGCCAGAGCTGAGATTTCGCTGCAGCCCCTGGAGGTGAGGCAGCCGCAGCCTTGCTGTGGCTCTGTGGCACGAGAAGCCCACGCTGGAGCAGGTTTGCTGGCAGGATGTGTGACCCCATGGAGGAACCCACGCTGGAGCAGGAGAAGAATGTGAGGGCTCCTCCCTCTGAGGAGGAAGGAGCAGTAGAAACAAGATGTGATGAATTGAACAGAACTCCCATTCCCTGTGCCCCTGTACTGCTGCGGGGCAGGAGGTAGAGACAACAGGGACTAAGTTCACTTCAGGAAGAAGGGAAGTGGGGCGGATGGTGTTTTTACAATTTGCCTTTATTTCTCATTACCTTAACTCTGATTTGACTGGTAATAACCCCCTTTTTCCCCAAGAAAAGGGAAGAAAAAGTCTAATGTAGCAGCTAAACTCAGAAAAAGAAGCCTTTATGCATCACCAGAGTTCTTTGTTTCAGTAGTTAAGTCATAACATAACCTGGGAATCTCAAAGACATGAGGTGCAACCAGGGAGAGAAACCAACATCCTGTAAAAAAACCCACACCATTAGGAAAAGACATAGAAAAAAAATCCTTGCTATTTTCTCTTCCCTTCCCACAGGCACATTTACACCACCTCTCACTCACCATGGGCAAACGGTGTTAAGAGCATTGTGAAGAACAGCAGCTGTGATGACCACATGACTGTGAAGGAGAGCTTGAAAGTATCCCAGCAAACAAGGGTTCAAATAAAAAGGTGAGTGTCCTCCTGCACGTGCTTCCAACACTTCAACGGTTTCTGGCCTTCAATTCACATCCAAAAAAGGGAAAAAAACCCGATCAAAAATAATAATAATAAAAAAATATCCCACAGCCAGTATCCAGAGTCTGAGACCTACAAATGAGAAAGGAAAAAAAAACTGCAGTTAGTAAAACAGTAAGATAGGTGTTTTTAATCAAGTCTTGCTGCGTTTTAGCTGCCAGCTGTAAAGGCAAATGTGCCTTCTCCACTCTCTGGCCCTTCAGATGCATGCATATTCCTATATAAAGTAGGAATGAAAACTTATGCCTGTGCAGAGAACCAGTCACCAAACTAGTGGATAACCAGTGCTCTGCTTCCTCTCTCAAAAGAGGGCCCCAGACAGCAGTTTTGAACAAAAAAGCTGAGACTTTTCCCTCCCTTTTGCATTTCTGTCATGCCTCCGATGTGGATGCTAACGGCAAGATACCAGGCCAGGCAGTGGGATTAGTAACATAGCTTGGGAGCATTTCCATTGATGACATGCCAGAAAACCTCTCTTTGTTTGAGGTGACCTGTATGGCTCTTAATCACTGCATCTGGACTAGGTTTTGAACCAAGCAGAGCCCAAAGTCACCCTTATCCTGTAACCAGCTACTTTCTAGTCACTGCCAGCCGAGCTCTGCAGTTATTTATTGTGGAATTAAAAATAATGGTGTTGTCCATCCCACACGCTCACAGGAAAGCGCGGGGAAATCTGAATCCATGCTTGAATAGAAACATTCGCTCATTTAACCGGAGAACGTATTCCAGCTTTCCATCATTTTAATCTCTCCAGAAGGGGCTAGATGGCCATGGTGACTCAAACTTGGCAGGCAAAAAACAACTATACAGAGTTAAACTGCGGCAGCAGTTTGAAACTTAGCTCCCCGCTGACTTTGAAATGAGGAGGAAATATGAGGAATTGAAAAGTACTTTACATATCTGTCTTGAACTCCTTAGACTCTGCAGTCTTCACAGTACTGGTCTAATTAAAAGTCTCTCAAAAAATCTCTGATCAACAGAAGTTATTCTTCTCTGAGCACAGAAGCTGTTTTTGCCAACTTTTGTTCTTACCCAAAACCAAGTCTGAGCCAAAAAGCTGTATGAAAAAACTGTGCTGCATGCCATTGTGATGTGGGTATATTTCTGAAAGTCTGGCATGACAAAGTGGCCTTTGTTTTGCGTCCTATCTTTACTAATCAACTAAATAAAACCCCATATTGTTCAGAACCAACGTCTATAAAGAAGCTGCATTTTTTTAATAAATATATCTTGTACTGCCAAGATTTTATTTTCTCTCTTGACTCTCCTCCCCAGTCTGTCCCTGCAATTTGTTCACTCAAATGTAGCATTTAGTTTCCATAGTTCTTTTCTCATGTCTGTATGTGGGGCTACTAAAAAATCCAAGATCAATCTGCAGTCAAGTGGCTTCTTTATGGACATCCTTGAAATTAAAACTTTGCTCGAGCTGGGACTAATCAAAATAGTCATTGATAATATTAAAAGTCTGCTTTTCAAATAGGGAAGAGCTTCATGAATATTTTAAATTGTACATTCTAAACAGTGATCAAGTTTTCCATTTATATTTTAGTAGGCCACCAGTACACATCAAACTACAGCACTGCCATTATTTATGCATGCTTTTTCTATAGTATCTTCTATAAAGTTTCAAAAGTGAGCAGCTTTTTGTGCTACAAAATTTTTTCACCCATATGAAAAAGATGGGTGAAAGCTATCCAAGCAGAGGTACACTTCCCTGAAGCAAAAGCTCAGTCAGGCAGTGAAAGAGCGAAGGTTTGTTTTCAATTTTTATTTGTTTAAACTGAATCAGTTCTGAATCATCTAAGCCTGTTAGAAAGAGATAACATTATGGCGCAGTAAAAGGGTTTTGGGTATATCTGAAGAAGCCACAAACTAATTAGGCTCTCTATCCCAGAGAAGGGATAATTGTCAGCAAAATACTTAAACAGAACCCTTCAAATTTTTTTATCTGTCTACACATTCTTGCATGATAGGATTCTAGGATTTTTTTTTTCCTATCATCTCATGGGCTGAGGCTGAATGAGCAAAGCATTCACACACCCTCTGCAAAGACCAAACACTAATTTTTGAGACCTAATGTCTTGGAACCACCAGAGCCACAAATAAACATTTTATCCTCCTGGAAAATACATTTTTGAGTCACAAAGCTCCTGCGCAAAAGAGACAACAGGACTAGCTTGTCATTATGCACCATTTACTCCAGCTGTAAATCTGACCAAATATTCTCTGCCCTACCATCCTTCCTGCTAGAGAAGAACACTCCAGAGCTGTGGCCTGTCAGGTGGTGTCTGTGCACCCTGGCTGGCACAACCCTGCCCTTAAACTTGTTTCTGCAAAGCCTTCAACTCAAGCTCACACACAAATATAACCAAACACACAATGTGTCTGGAGATATGCCAGCTGTGTTTAACAACACAGGGCACCACTAGATTAACCAAGTATATTGGAATGCTGCAAAATTCTGGGTGGGTTTGTATTTCACATAATCAAATAATCACAGTGTGTTTGAGAACTGGGTATCTGCAGGGAAACAGCTACATAGGAAATGAGCAGAACAACCCTTTTTCTTAATGGTCACTCAACTCCCACAAGCAGCAGAAAGAGGCCTGCAAAACAAAATTCACTTCATTGTTGGATTACCTCCAGGTAAAGTACAGCCAAGGAGAGAAACTAGAGAAAACAGTTCACTGTGAGCTGTAAAGCAGAATGTTACATTTATTGATGCAAGAAAGTGATACACTATCCCAGTGAAAAATTTAAGGGCTTGACTTGAGGGGTTTGGACTTTAACCACAAAGATGATGCTGCCTGCATTGATTTAAGAGAAAGTTCTTCTGCTCACTGACCTTTATGCCCAAAGTGCTGTCCCTGATGCCTTCACTGTCTGATCTGCTGCACCACCCAAACCAGAACTGCATGCTGGCAGTTCCCAAAAATCCAGCTCAAAGTGCTACTGGCAGAATAGAAGAAAGCTAAATAAAGGAAACTAAGGCCTCATAGTGAAGAGATGAGCCGTGAAGTATTCATCAAGGCGTTGTTCATAAAAGAGCATTATAGATACACTGACAAACTCAACATCTACCCAAGTCTGTTCTTCAACAGCTGATGTCAAGCAGCACATGGAGCATTTTCTGAGCTCATCTGTCGACAGTCTACAGGGAGGGTGATAAAGAAAAGGAAACCAGTTCATGTGGTGAGTGAACAGATAGGCTGAATTCAAAGCTGAATTCAGAGCAGTGCAAGTCAAACCTGCCAGAACTCCATTTAATTACTGCCTTCTTCCAAACACAAGCATTTGAACCTGCACAAAGCTGTTCCCTACCCTTCTCACACGGCAAAAGCTGCTTCAGGTATCCAGCATTTTCTAGGCAGGGGAGAGGAGAGAGTGTCTTACAAAGGGGCCCATTAGCAAAAGCCAGATAGGAATGCTGGGGTTTTCTTATCCAGTTTTACTTGCAGCAATTTCCTCCCCACCCCTGAAAATGTGCATAGCAAAACTAGCTTAAACAAATCAAGGATACAAGGATTGTTTTATATTTCTTAACAGAAAATATTTCAGCACTTATTCTCCTCCTTTGGCAAAAGTCACCTACTAAGTAAGAAATAAGTGTGATGTTTCAAACAAATATTGTTTCAATTCACTATTTACGAGGGGAAAATTTTGGAAGTAATTAAACTCCTTGAAGCTGATGGTCCAAGCTGAAACCATGAGTATAATTCCCCATTCTCAGCATCTGCTACTTGAGATTATTTCAGGCAACATATTCAGAGTTTTGTTAAGAGAGGGAAAATAACCCAGCAAGGGAAAAAAAAATAAAACATGCAATATCTGCAAAATTAAATTAATTGCAATTTAATGTTAGAAAATTTCTTTAAGTCAGAGAATGAGCTGTATTTCCCCTCCCATCGTGAATGGCTAAAGAATTTCTGCAATACATTTGGCCATAAGTTGTTTGCAAAACACTTTGTTATGTTTATTTTTTGCAACATTGCTAAAAAGGAAAGGTTCTGCTCCTCCAGCCTCTTTCCACCTTTATCCTATTTCAACTCATTTTCCCTGTCAGGTACTCAGGATGTGGCTCCCTGGCCACTCTGTGGAGGCAGCAACACAACTTGCCATGTAAAAGGTCACACAGACATTACCAACTGTATAACACAGAGGAGCAGGGCAGGAGCAAGCTGCACTCATGGCATTTCCACATGCACTTTCACTCATAGCCACTCACTGAAGTTACTGCTGCATGGTCATTGATGGGCAGATTTTTCTAAGTGCATTTTTAAGAAGCCAGGAACATGTTTCTGAGACAAACTGAATTGCCTGTAAACTTTTATCTCTGTCTGCATTCAGCCCAGGAGAATGTTCATCCTATACCACAAGTACTTGCGAAGTCAGAGTTCTCACCAAGTTCTGAAAAAACCACTTTTGTTTCTCAAAATAAGGAGAGTTGTCCACAGCTTTTAGCACTTCATTTCAAATTTTAAGTTTGCCAGATGCGAGGAAGCACTGTGAGAGAGCCGGGGAGCCGTCTTAGGGTGACAGGACACACCACTTGTGGCTTCAAACTGCTCGCATCTACATGTTCTCTTCTTGTACTGCAGATCTGCTCTCACACCTCTGCTGAGGTTGTGGACTTTGAAGGAAATGACTCAACCCTCTCACCCAGTATGTGCAAAGTGACATGGTATTTCCAAGTCACTTCTTCCAAGAAAGATTTAAAATGAGCACTTGCACCTCTATTGCACTTAACTGCCACTCCTGTACATTAGTATTTATTTCATCCATACTGTTTCAGAACCCAAGACCATTCTGCTTGTTATCTCCTCCCTTATACCTGATGTAGCACTCTGGAAGATAATTTTAGAAACCTTAAAAACACAGAACAATGACAACAAGGTCTAATAAGTTTGTGTTTATCCTGGATTCTCGGGTATCACTGCAGTGCTACTTACACTTCCCTGAGGAGAGCAGCCAGGGCAGCAAGGGGCCACTCTCAGCTCAAACCAGGCTCATCAACCACCTGTTCAGGCTATAATTCAAAGTGACAAAGAGCTCTTTAGATGTTCTGCGGGATTTGCTGCAAAATAACTCTCAAGTGTTAACTGAGTTAATTCATTTCAGATTAATCAAGCCTTTGATGAAAGCACAGCCGAATACACACCAGCTGAATATAGTAGTTCTCGTGGGGGGTTTTTCCCCTGTGTAGGTGAAACAGAGGCTTTTGGCTGTTCCAGAGGTCAAAAGGGGAACTTCAGCTATCAGCTGCTTTTTTTGTTTTCCCATTCAATCCAGAATCAAAGTAATTGCAGCAGAAAATTGTAATTATACTAACAGTGAAGCTATTCACACATCTTGTGACTACACATGGAGAAAAAAGTTAAGAGTCTTGAAAATATGGTCTAGAAGCTTAGAAAGAATGTACTGAATTGTACATCTGAATATCACAGCTACTGAATGTTCCAGACTTCCTTTAAGTGCCTGCTGGTTATCCTTGGCAATATAATTCATCACA
Source organism: Chloebia gouldiae (assembly GCA_003676055.1). NCBI lineage: Eukaryota > Metazoa > Chordata > Aves > Passeriformes > Passeridae > Chloebia > Chloebia gouldiae. Next base: position 5,250,747 of record QUSF01000025.1, read on the forward strand.
GATTTAAGAGGAAAGTACACCATTCACAAGGTCCCTGCGTGTGTGCAAATATATGATAACACATGCAAAATTTCAAAAGGTGCAGAGTATCATGTGAGGATGTGGTAAAATATGCAAATGTTTGTATTGCATTACCACCCCAGATCAACGGGCTTTCTGAAAACTGATTACAAAAAACTTGGTACTGTCACTGCTTAAGCACCACCTGCTAAAGCAGATCACAGCTGGGAAGAAGCATGTCAGTCCCTCCACTCCAAACCCATCAGGGCAAAAATAACCCTGCAAGTATCAGGAAAAGCTATGCAGCTCTTCACACAAGCTGCACAGCACCATAAACTTCTGACCACCTGGAACAGTCCTATGTCATCACTGTGTACAGCAATCATTGCAACAATCTTCTGAAAAATTTTGGGGAGGTGTTCAGATCTTTCTTAAAAATTTATTATACCTACATAATACACCCGTCTTCCTCAAATGCTTTAGTTGATAGCACATCTTTATAGAGGGAAAATAATGCATAAGCAAGCACTCTTCACAGTATTGCCAACAGTTATGATTTCATTGCAAAACTCAATATGTGGCAGATCCTTGCAATAATAAAAATTTCAGCTTTCTTTTCAAGTAAATTTCTCCTTGCAGAGAGAAGTTAAAAATAGGACCCAAATACAGCTCAGAGGCTCAGTAAGCCAGTGGTAAATAAACATAATTCAACATACTTGATTTGAAATTTGCATAACTTTTAATCAAATCTGGTGGGGTGGGGTTTTTTTTGGTTTGGTTTTTTTTTTGTTTTTTTTTTTTTTCTGGGAATGTTACAGGATGTTGAAAGTCTGGGTCTGACAATACTCTCACAATGCTTATTTGCATTCCACAAAGCCTTCGGCAATTCTTCTGTGACAAATAAAACGTGTGGTGCGTGCACTGAAAACGCACACAAACTTATCACCAGGGTCAGCATAATTTTAATTTCCCTTTGCTCCATAAACTCAGCTTATGTTTTGAGGCATCACCTCTCCCACACATCCTGGCCCCATTTCTTTAAGAGCCTTACCATGACTGACTGTAATTGTGACAGCACAGATCCTGCACCGGGTCCTGCTTTACTGTGAGGAAGTGACAGCCTCCAAAGAGAAAATCAGCCAATGGAAGAGACAGAAAATTCCATGGGAGTTCAAAGAGGGGAAGCATAGTCTGATATTTAGACCAGAGAAGGACTACTCCTAAATGCCTCTGGATGCAACTTTTCAATATTCATTTATCCTCCCTATCTCTCCCTTCCTGCTATCTCCTTCATACTACCTTTAATTTTCTTCCTTTCCTCTTCCTGGCAGGAAAGGACCTCTTTAACTTGCATTGCTCCAGCCTGATGAGCAGCTGCAGATATACATAGAGTTTAGCAGCATTTACCTTCACTACAAGGATGGGATTTCTTGCTGAGGTGTGCAGGGGAATGAAGGGAGGAGCTATTTCTCTTTTGCCTGAATCCATCATGAGGCAGCCCAGAGCTCATATTAGCGGCCTCCTTCCCTCTGTGCATCAGCCAGGAACAGCTCTTTGCTCCCCAAAAAGCAGCAGTATGTCAGAGAAGTTTCTGACTTACAAAGATGACAGTGGACCACTTCTTGTGTGCCCTGAAATTCAGAAAAGGAGGAAAGGGCTGACTTGTGCCCACACTGGGGCATTCTCCTTCACAGCCCAGCTGGCCCCACAGTTCTTTGGCTATGAAGGTTAAAGAGTGGAGTTAAAGGCATCAACAGCTACAGAGAACTGAGCAATGCCGAGCTGAAGCACAAAGCCTTGCCCCCCACCTTTGATGGCTTGTTTCATGGGACCCGACAGATAGCAACACCTGAACCAAAAATACCAGGATTATGATTGCATTTCTCATAGGAAGCAGTACCACCTTTGACAGGGCTGGGTTTCCTCAGCTCCAGTCACTATTTGCAAATATGACAATATGGAGGAATAAAACAGGGAAACAATATCACTTGATTGAGGAACTGCAATGGAAACAGACAGAAAATTGTAATCTATGCCCTATGTGTAAAATCTGCATACAGAGCATTTTTCATCTTGCTCTTGCTTAGTATTCTCTTCTCAAATGGATGGTAGTAGATATGACCTGTTTTACTCTGAGAAAGTGTAATTTTCCTCCTCTTTTTGTGCAGATTAGGAAGTTAACAGGCAGTATAAGGAGGGATAACAACTTTTCCCATTGAAAATGTACTGGTCTTGAAAGACAGCAACAACAAGAAACCACCTTACACAAAATTCTATGCATACATGCACAATATCAAGTGGAACAAAAATCACTAGTAAATGAGATTAATGGCAAAAGCCACGTGAATAACACATTTTTAAAGGAGAGTTATCTAGGAAAAAGATAAGTTTAATTGTCTTTCAGATCTGTTATGATATAATAAATGTCTATTAATGTTTAGCAGCAAATTGGCTTTTAATGATCATTGCTATTTTTAGCTGGTGGGTGACACATAGTTTAAATATAAACCAGATTTATGCTTTGCACACCAGGATGACTTTCTCAGATGACTCTCCTTGATTTAACCTCTTCACACCCCACAAGACATTTAATATAATTTTATTTCTAATAGACTGTGAGCCAATAGGATTGTATTTGCTACTACTGATGTTTTCAATGAGAAATAAAATCAATGAGGTTTATGCTGAAGATAAGTGTAAGTGATTAGTTAAGTGTAAGTGGCTTGGAAAATATCAGGAGGCCTACATTATTCAAGCAAATAATGCAAATTAAAAAATACTCTGGATTGAAGTAAAATCTATTAAAAAACTCTTGACCTTGGTGTGTTGGAAAAAATCTTAGCTAGAATTTGTTCTTTTGGGACTACCTCAAAAATGAGCATTAGTAAGTGAAAATTTTGTCACATTTTTCAACAAAAAGCAGTCAACCTTAAACATTCATACCTACAAGGAAAAAAATAGAAAAAAAAATCTTTTTAGACCTAGAGACAAAGAGCTGCCCAGTAGGTTGCTAGGAGAAAAATAAACAGCACTTGATGTCATATAAAAAGAGTGGGCAAGTGAAGCAAAGCCCTGCATACACTGCCTGGGAAAGCAAGACAGCAACACAGAAGCAGCATTCTGGCACCACTTAAAAATAAAAAGATATGCATACAGAAGAATAAAGGTTGCATCTAAATTTCTAGGTGTGGTATTCTCAAGCGAGTTGCATACACAGAAACAATAGCAGATGCAGTAGGGCAAATTAGTGAACAAAAAGTACTTATAGTTCCCTAAAGCAAATGTCTGTGTAGTAATAACCAATAGCCCGTTTTTCCACATTTTACCACGTTAATGAATTCTGTTGTGCATTAATCAAGAATCAAACCTCTTTGATCTTTGGAGGGGAAAATAAAAAGAGATTTAACTACTGCACTCATTTTCTGCACAGATACTTTTGTTATTACTTATATTCTACTAACAGAGGTCACCCAAAGCCTAGTTATAGAAGGTACTGGGCATTCTCACAGTGAAAAACAGCTTTCTTCCTCCTTATCCCTTCCTCCTTCGTAATAGCCAAACAGCAAAAAATGGAATGAAAACACTCTTTTGCAGAGAACAGAGACAGAGGGGCTGGGGATTTCTATGTGTGCCCTTCAACTCTGAAATCAAGCTTCAGCCAGTTAGTAGACCACTTCCAGCCAACTTTGATAACTAGTCATAAATACTCAACATCTCCTTAACCCCTGCAAAAGCAGTCCTTCAGAACTGCATCCAGTCCAATCCCTAAGGAAAATACCCCTCAAACACAGACTGAAAGACTGCAACTTTTTTTTTTTATCTCCTTCCTCCTGAGGAGCATTGCATCACTACACACAACGGTGACTTCGAATCTGAAAGGGCCACTGCGTTACAGCTGAGAGTCAACACTTCTCTTGGTACTACAAAGAAAACATCTTATATGAAAAACTCTGCATGAATTAAATATTTATATAATACAGATCACACACTCTCTCTTCCCTTTTCAAGTGAAGCAAAGGCCAGATATTTCCAGCTGAAAGTACAAGAGAGATTTTTAACTAAACAGAACATTTAAACCTGGATGGAATTTCACCAGGAGCTTCCAGCTGAAGCCTCCACTCTCACATCCTAACTTGGCATCACCACAATACATATGATAACCAGCTCTTTTCCAAAGTGACTAGCACCTTAACTCTTGCAAAAAGTATTTTTAAACCAAACACTTGCTTTTTGCAAAAGAAAAGCAAGTTTTGCAGAAGAAAATTTTACTCCAGTAAGCATGTGTGCTTTTTTTAATGGGTCCTATCAAGTTTTTAAACAGTAAAATACTTGGATGAGTGAAAGGCTAAAATTAATTAATTCCTTGAGTGCTTTCTAGAAGAAATTAATTGTGAGGACAATCAGGACAAACGTGCTTTTTAAGAGAATTGTCTTGGGTGCTGAGTAAGGACTATGAGACACTTCCTCTCTTTCCACACCTCATAGCTGAGGGTCAGTAGCCGCCACCTAAAGAGAAAACGAACCTGTTGTGAAATTTGACAGTAAACATGTGCCTGCCTCTGTAAGCATCAAACACATTTCTTACTGACCTATTACATAGGAACAACCACTGAGAGGTCCACCAGAAAACTGAAAGCAGGCTTTACTCCAGAAAGTTAAGTCCCAGAAAATGATGCAGGGTCATGTAAAGAATGGGAAGGGGAAAACCCCAAATTAATCCCACAAAATTTTTCAATACCTTTTCCCCCCCAGTAAAACCTGGGAGTCCTACTTGACTCCCTCTGAAATCATGGGATTGGAACTTATCTTTTACCTAAACTACTGCAGGACAAGGATGACTGCATTCAATAAAAATGTTCTCATCTGTAGTTTGTCCAACTGAAGCAACAAACTTCCATAACATTTTACATTTCAAAGTACACACTGAATTTAGAATTATCAAGACAGGATTCTAAACATTTAACTCAGTCACAGCTATCTGGCAAAATTAAATACCGTCTAATACAGTCAGACTGACTGTACCACTAGAAACTCTGCAATGAGCTTAATTATTCAGCTTCCATTATTTATAAGGCAACAGCAAATAACCTCATTTCCATATATCTGAGTATAACATGTGTAAAATTTGCAGTAACACCTTTATTTGTGGTATCAAAGTCCACTTCTGATTTTGCTCTTAATGCCTTGCTTCCACCTAGATAAGAAGTGAGATGTCTCACTAGTCGAGGAGTAACATTTAATTGAAGGAGTCATATTCAATTCCAAAGAAGAAATTAAGCACCTCTGGCAACTAGAAGGCAAGATAATTAATCTGGTGTATGGGCCTGTCTCTTTTGATATTTTGCAGGGGACTCTGTAAATGCCAAAATATAGCTACGTTTGATAGGCAACATGAATTACTGGGGAAGAGGAAGACTTTCGGTAACTCCTGAAATGTTCCCTGTGAAATAAAGTCCCCATTTCTCATTCCTCTGAAGGAGAAGGTTTCAAAAGCACTGCTGCTCTAAAACTAGCTCATCTGAGGTCACTGGCAAAATCCTCCTGACTGTTGAAGGAAGATGTACAATCAAGAGAGCTTTTGCAAACATCACCCTAAGCCTAGTAAGCAGCAAGTAAAACCTTTGTTATTTAAGGTTACAGCTGGAAGTGAAACTGCAATAAAGTACTTCATTTGATTATCTGAAAGGCAATTCACTGTAAACAACAAACAACAACTCTTTACTACATCTTTACTTTGACTTATTTTACTGTAAGTGGACTAAGCACTGTAGTTTATAAAACAAGGGGATAAATGACAGAGAGACATCAACCCCAAATATTTTGCTAAAGAAATCACTCTTCTGTTCATTTTGTTCTCCCTATAAGGGAGATTCACAAGGCTAAAGCAGAAACACTGGGCTTCAAAAGTAACCAAAATTGGCAAATTGTGCAGAAAGATAGATAGTGTCATTGTTTAGCACTTGGCATCAGCGTGGATCTGAGCAAGCAAGAACACAGATTGCCTGTGATGGGAAAATCTATCAAATGTAAAAGAGCCAACTGATGGCTAAAATTCTAACATTAAAGTCCTTTCATTCATTGCTTACCTTCCATTTACATCAGTTTCATTTCCAGAGCAAAGAGACCCCAAAGAGGCAGTGCCAGAATTGAAAGAGAACTGTATTTCAGCTAAGAGCAAGATCAAGACCTTCTTATAAAGATCCAAACTTACCATCAAGGGAAAAGCTCGATATCTGAAATTCATTTTCCCCAAAATACCATTTTTTCCATTTGAGCTTTGCCTATACTGGTTCCAGAAATATGGAGAGAAGACTTAAATTTGTTTTCTGAGAGCAAGAAGGGGTGGATTACTGCCTGGCATCGGTGCCCCTTCTGACCACACAATCCAACACTGCCTTTGCCCAAAGCTCACTTGCAGTGCAAACACAGCCAGTACAGTCCAGCAGTGCATCATACACAAGCCCACAGACCGAGGTCCCAGCCAGGGCTGTCTCATTATGGAAGAAAACAGAAATAGCATTCCTAAATTGGATGCGATCACCAGGAACAATTTAGCATCAAATGCTCCAAAATCTGCATGTAAAAAGCCAAAGCACTGCATGCCAGATTTCAGGCTGTGGAGAGCCTCAGGCAGAGAGAGCAGGCGAATCCAAACGGGACAGTTTGCTACCAGAAATTCATCAGAGTTGATGCGTTATTTCTTCCTCCTGCATTAGGAATTAAACCCACTGATGTGGGGCTCAGATTGGCAGAGTGAAGGGGGAGGGGGCAGATGACCCAAACAAGCACCTTGTCACAGCCAGAGGGAGGGGAAAGCAATTTTTAGCAAAGAGTTCCACTAATATCAGAGGCTGACATCCTCTTCATCCATGAGAGGCTTGTTGAGTGCCACAGTAACATATTGACAGCAGGACACAAAAATGCCTTTTCATGTTAATCAGGTTGGGAAACTTCCAAGAGTCCCCCCCCCCTTCTACAACTGTCCTTGTTTTTAAAAAAATCCAATATTGAGACTAACACAGTGCACCCCCAAACACAAGAAAATCAGGTGGTTTTACAAGCCTGAGTCTTTACAAGTCCCATCACCTGAAGAGGAAGGAGTTAATCAACTCAAAGACAAGGAGGCACCAGAAGCCTCTGGCTCACATGAACAGGTATGCCAGGACTTCTCAACCAACCTGCACATACCAGAGAAATCCTGAAAAAGTTACCTTTATCTCCTCCTTGAGAATTAAAATAATGTAAGCTCTCCCTTCAGAGCACAAAAGATAGAGATTTGCTCTTACCCAAGCATTTCTGACCCAAATGACTTTTCCTGAATTTTAAAATTTCCTGAGAATAATTATCAATTTCAATATTTTATAAAAATTTGATTTTCCTATTAACCAGTTAGAAATTACTTTCTCTGCTAATGTTTCAATCCATGCCACTTCATTTTAAGAAACTAAGGTGCTCTTAACAGAAGATTCCAGTTGTGTTGAAACATTTTGGCTAATACATGATTTTGATTAAGAAAGCCAATTTGCTGTAGAAAACAGTATCTCTGGATTTTTTTCTCCCCTCCTCAAAATTGCCAATAACTTAAAATTTTCCCTCTACTCAGAAAAGATATGTGCAATGTGATGACTCAGATCACTGGTGCATAAAATGGTCAGACCATTGGGCAGCCTTCTATGAGCTGAGAGGACAACAAGGAGGAACCATCACACTGCTGAAAATGAGGGCTGCTGCTGGAAAGCTTTCCATGTTCCTGATTCCCCCACCATTTCTGCTGTGCTTCCCTCAGCAAGAGGGCAAGTATCTTCTTCCCCATCCTCCTGTAGTACAAAATCCACACACATTTTCAGGTCAGCTTTCTCCTGCCATCAAATATACTTCAGCCTGCATATGTTCCACCATTTTTAAACACCTAGAGCATCCATCCCACAGGGTTCAGCCCCAAACCCACTGACTTTTCCTTGGGAAGCACTGCTGTCAGTTCAAGCCTTTCATTATTGTAAGACTGAGAGGAACTAAAAGGTGGAGAATAGTTGAGGACACAGACCTCCCTAGAATTCCCTTTATAATTAATCAGAAGTTAGCCACAATTAAACCAGACGAGCTAGTCAGACAGTGGGGCTGCTCCCTGGTGGCAAGCTCACAGGTAGCAGCAGTAAGGATGAATGCAACATCCTCTTTGGTCTTCCCCACCAACTTCAGCATTCCTTGTGCAAAAAGGCACCAGGGAGGAGAATCACGGGAGTGGAGCACGTTCCAGCACTGCCATCCTCCAGTGCCACACAACTAGCTCAAGCACTTTTCTCTGCAAGACTCTCTTGTGTTTCAGCTCCCCCTATATACTTTAGTTTCCTATCTGCCCTGAAATGCATTCAGCTTTCAGACAAGTGAGGTGCCAGACTGGAGTGTTCTTTCACTGATCTTTCTCTGACCTAATCTGGGCATTGCTATTCTCATCCACAAATGACTGGAACTAGAGAGGCAGAGTCTGTCTTCCCTACCACCCATGGCACCACTGGCCAAGCAAATGCTACAGCTACAAAGCTCACGTCAGGAATAATTGGGAGTAAAGCTCAGGGTTGTCTTTCAAAAATAAAAAAAAAAGTGAATCCTGAAATGGTTAGCATACTTTGGATCCACAGGACTTCCTTGTGCCTCCCTCTCCCACAGCATTTATGCTACCTTTCCTTGCAAAAACAGCCAGCACCTTTGATTCATTTTTGACTACTAATCTTCCAGTCAGACATCCAGTTTAACTGAAAACGTCAGCCAGGCTGATTCACCCCACCTAATGAAATCACTGTCATGTACATAGTTTCAGAGAATACCTGCAGACCACACTTAAGACTAAACCAGGACTTAGCAGTCCTTATTACCCTTCAGTGGCTCTACATTTTTTCACTGTAATTTAAATCAGCAAAGTTATTGTGAAATGGAGCAAGCTCCAACCCTTAAAACACATTCCTTTATCTTCTTAACCACCAAGTGTCTGAAGGTTTTCCCATATTAAGAAAAGGGACTAAGAGGAATGCTCAGGAGCACCACCACAAAGTTATCCGAGGCAGGACAGAAACGATTGTAGGGATAAGCAGCAAAGCCAGAGCTCATCTTCACAAAGCCAGTAATTGTGTCCGTAAGGCCAGCAATTGCAAAGGCAGCCGGCATGAAAATCACTATGAAATGAAAACATCAGACTCATGTCTCTGTGGTGTAAAGCAAAGTTATGCTGCATCCACAGTGAGAAAATTAAATCAATACTGTTCAGGGGCAATATCGGGAAGCCACTAACCAAGCGAGCAGCAATGTGAACCTATTGATTCTGTACAGCTATACTGGAATGCTTCTTTCTTCACCTTCTGAAACATTTCCATCACCTTGCATTATGTAAAACTGGATAATGTAACTCCTATTTAATATTTCCCAAAAATCTATAGTCAAAATCAGACAATTACAAGGACCCTTGGTAGCATTAAATGTTTGTCAAAACACATTTAAGAACAAAAATTAGCTTTAAAATTATTCTGCTTTCTTTAAATTATCAGGCTGAACACTTAGAACAACCTCAGGCAATTCAGTAAGGCTACCTGGATGGGTTTGTGACATTCACTGCCTGACTGAAAGCTGCTCCTGCTGAGCACACAGGAGTGCAGACAAAGCACACTGCTAAGTGGGGACAAAACCAGGCAAAATTAATGCCTGGGCTCATTTCATTGTGCATCCAGAGATGGATAAGCTTGTCAGCCACTGGAGACTCGCATGCCCCTGTCTTCTTTCCCAGCCAGGTGAAAGGCTTCTGGGGACACACCTTTCTCTCCCTCCCCCGACTGCTCCCCTGGTCTCAGGGTGAAAACCAGGGCAGGATTAGAAAAGAACTGGAGGATAAACACATCGGTAAAACAATAAATACCAGCTAGACAGCCTGGAGGGTCAGGAGATGTTTAGGAAGATTACAAGTTCAAAGACCACAGCAGCAGCAATTACTAACAGAAAAAATGCACTGCTCCTTCTGAAAAGAATATGCAAGTTGCACAAATATATGTTGTGTATAGATGCAGTTTTTCATACAAAACTTTAAATTTTAACCTTTTTTTATTTTTTTTCATGGAATATGAAAGCACCTTACTACTGCTTTCCTATGGCAGAGTGCATCCCCTCATGTTGCTTTCAGACCACAGTCTAGGGCCTATTCCCTTAACCAAGAGGCCATTAAATTGCTAACACAGCTTTTTGGCCAGGCAGACAGGAATACTGGTTTGCAGAAAGATTCTTTATCTGAGACTGAATGCCTTGAAGCCATCACAGAGCCCCAAAGTGCCTCAGGCAGGCCAAAAAGCGTGGGGACAACAGGGCTGCTGTCCTTCAGCAAGTGAAGGGGACAGACTGCATTTAAATAGTCAAGCAGCACCTACAGAGGTACTCTAAGAACAACACAGCCTTAGCAAAACCTGGCCCAAGGTCTACAAGGCTTCCCCTTCTCCTCCAGAATAATCAGATTTTAAACATACCCTTCAGAGAAATGGTCCAGTCATTAACAGTAACTGTTTCTTATGTGCATCAGTAAAAGATGTAGTGCTACAGAGACTAAATGGGACTTACAGAAAAGAAGCCATAAATCTTTGTCAGCCTCTCAGAAATGAACACTTAATACAACTAGCTTGGAGTACTTCACTTCTCACTCAGCCGAGGTACCAATTATGGCACCACGATGATATATTTTAATCACTGTTGTGTTAATGGCTCCCACGATTTATTTTATCCCCTCTCTGCACTAATGACCTGTGCTCAGTCTCATGATTCAAATACTTCCCCCTTCCAGCTGAATAAAGCAATCTTTTGGATTTTGACCTACGATACTGCTGACCTATTCAAAGACACATGAAAGAACTTCAGACACTTGGACCTACAGAAAGTTTGGGTCAAGATACAGTTATACAATGCAGCCAGCAGTCCTCTGTTTCCCTTTTCTTGCCCCTAATTCAAATCCTGTGTTTCCTTGCTTTTCCTCCATCCCAGCACCCAGAGCTTTAATTTCCTTATCAGCATTTCAAGCCTTTCTTTTCATGTTGTAAAACTGAGTGTAAAACTAACACACCGCTTGGAACCACAAATAGAGACCTGCCCACTAAGTGTCCCCCAGCATCCCTTGAGTTACTAGTTGGGATTAATTTAACAAGCAGTTTTACAACCTCGACGGGGGGTCCCTACCACATTCCAGGGTAGAAAGAAGCTTCCTTGCTTCTATGAAACTTGGCTCACCAAAACCAGACCAACTAGAGATATCCTGCATCCCTACATCCTGCATGTGACAGAAACATATCACTTGGATAATTCTCATACAGAAAGGGGATCAGTCACAGCATGCAAAGTGATTTGGGTAGCCTGGGTTTCTCCAGATGGGATCAAGGGTCACCCAGCAGTGTTAAAAAGCAGTAAATCAAAACATCTTGAAGAATTTTCCCCTGTTCTATCTAAGCTAGGGAACTTGCTGCCACAAGAGGGTGATGAAGCCAATTCACAAAAGCAGCAGATGTTTATATCCCAGTCCCTAATCAGGAGCTCACAAAATCCCTCTGACCAGGTTCTCCTGGAAGTATTTATCAGACAATCTGGCAATCTCTTGGCTGCTCAGGATCTAAGGAAATGAGAGAAGAAAGTCATACACATGCACAAGAATTCTCACATTTGTTGGAACAGCAAGCTGGCAACATGGAAGAAAATGGATTCTAACTAGTTTTTGCCCCTGAGAAACTTACAACAGAAGTCATCCAAACAAGAGCACATCAGAGATGACTTCTATGTTAACAACTAAAAATAAACAACAAAGCTTTTATTTATTACTTCTCCCTCAATTTCCATCCCATCACCTACCTATATTCTTTCTTTCTTTTTTTTTTTTTAACATCCTTCCTGCTATCTAAAGCAAAAGTGACTTTTTTTCTTCACAAAGATGCAGTGGGTTCAAGGCACAGCACATCCCGTATCAGTCTTTGGAACACCAGGCTAAATTCAAAAGCCTCAAGGAGAATTCCTTAATAAACACTCCCAGTGCCCTCTCTGCATGAAGGCAGGTGCCTTCTAGTGTCATGGTTTTATCCCAGACAACAACCAAGCTCCACATAGCTCTCATTTGCTTTCTCCCAAGTGGGAAGGGGGGAGAGAATTGGAAGGGTAAAAGTGAGAAAACTCATGAGTTGAGATAAAGACACTTTAATAGGCAAAACAAAAGCATGTAAGCAAAGCAAAACAAGAAATTAATTCCCAGCTTCCCATGGGCAGACAACTGTTCAGCCCTACCCAGGTCAGCAGGACACCATCATGCACAATGGCTACCTGGGAAAAGAAACACTCTCACTCTACACATGTCTCCCCCTTCCTTCTCCCCCCAGCTCTAAATGCTTGGCACGATGCCATATGGGATGAAATTAAATATCCCCTGGGTCACTTGGGGTCAGCTGTGCTGGCTGTGTCCCCTCTCTGCTCTTCAAGCACCCTCAGCCTCCTCCTTGGCAGAGTGGGGCAAGAGGCAGAAAAGGCCTCAATGCTGTGCAAGTGCTGCTCAGCAGGGACCAAAATATCCCTGAATGATTGACACTGCCTCCAGCACAAATCCATACCAACTCCTGTGAAGAAAACTAACTCTACCCAGCACCCATACCCAAAAGACCCTAGCTGTCCTCCACAAGTGACAAAATCTCCCTCAGAATCAGTTTTATATTTGGCAGAGCATTCGACACTGCTACGACAGCAGGTACCTCCTGCACTCTGAAGCCCTGCAGTGCCTTGTTTATGAAGCACCACCATATTCACATGAGCTGGGGCCAAGTTCAAGGCTAGATCATGGCAGTGGCTGAGTAGGGAATGGTCTCACGAAACACACCAACACATTTCATGGGGGATTGCCTTTTTACTCTCTGCCTACAAACTCTGTGCCATATGGAGAGCTGGCAAAAGGGAGCAGACAGATGTCTGGAGACATTATAGTTACTATGCTAACTGCCTGTGAGTTTATTCATCGGAAGGTGATCACCCTTTGTTCTGGTAAGAATTTAACTTGCTTTGCAGCTTTGAGAGGTTGACAGCAAATCACTATTACACAGTTCTCAAAAAGTACCAGGTGATTTGCAGCCTTGATTAAAAGGCATGGTTCTTGACCTCAAATACCAAATATCAGGCAAAACCTACAAAAGCAGAAGAACCAAGAGGTTACAGCAGCAGAAAAGGAAATGAATTGAAGACCTTCTCGGCAGCCATGCAGGCTCTGTGCATGTTTGCACACTCAGACAGAACAGCTGGATTTTACAGTGCTCCTACACTAAGAGAAGCTTATTTTTCTGCATTCAAACAAAGGGGAAGTTTGGAGCACTTGGACTAACACCACAAAAACACTCCCTCTTTTTAAAACAGGGATTTGGATGTGCATTCCATAGTAAGAAAAAAAAAAACCCACCAGAGAAACTATTTACTTTTCATCAGTGTTTCACAGAGAAGGAGCTCCCATGAGATGTCCTTTGAGTCAACCTGAGTTCATTTCCTTTGGACTATGAAGAGCATTAAATGCCCATGTGGTTCTTGGAAGGAAGAGAACAAAACCATTTAGCAAATCCTTTCAAACATTAAATCTCCTTCTGGAGTTTGCATCCTGTAAGCAACACTTCCTGTGAAGGAGTAGCCATAGGCAGTACAAATCTGCAGCCTCACAAGCAGAAGATGGAAGTTCAAGTGAGAATTCAGCTCACAGATAGGCACAAAGCCCAAAACTCATCATACTGTTTGGAGGCACAGAGAGAGAAAAAAATGAAGTCACCTTCACCCAACATGAAACTAAGGGGAAGCTACCCCAGCATCATCTTCACCTGAGCATTGGATGGACTACCAAAGTGAAATCGTAGACATTTGGTCTATGGGAGGAGGGAGAAGTCAACTATTCTGTTTGCCTGGAAGGCAGGTTCCAGACAGAACTTTGCAACAGCACCTAACAACAGAGAAATTTTAGAAAATAGATTATACAGTAGGTTGGCAAATGGGATGGGAGCTGGTAACATTCTTCCCTCAGACTGGCTACCAACGTACCTACAATTAAGACAAGCTGAATTGATGGGACAAGGGCAGCTGCATGGTGTTCAACAAGGGCAAGTACCAGGTACTGCACCTGAGTCAAAACAACCCTTTGCAGCACTACAGGCTGGGGGAGAGAGGCAGTGGAAAAGGACCCACAAGGTACTGGTCAACAGCATCTGCACACAAGCCAACAGTGCCCAGGTGGCCAAGAAGGCCAATGGCATCCTGGCCTGGATCAGCAATAGTGCAGCCAGCAGGAGCAGAGCAGTGATTGTCCCTCTGTACTGGGCACTGGTGAGGCCACTCTTCAAATCCTGTCTTCAATTCTGGGCTCCTCAGTACAGGAAAGGCAACAAAGATGATGGAGGATGTGGAGGGTAAAGTCCTCTGAGAAGCAGCTGAGATTGTTTAGCCTAGGGAAAAAGAGGCTGAGGAGAGACCCTACTCTCCACAACTCCCTGAAAGGAGGTTGTAGCCAGGTGCGGGTTCGTCTCTCCTCCCAGTAAGAAATTGACAGGATGATAGGAAATGGCCTCAAGTTGCATCAGGGGAGTTTTAGACTGGATATTTGGAAAAAATTCTTCACTGAAATGTTGTTGAGCATTAGAACAGATTGCCCAGGGAAGTGAAGGATTCCTTGAGGTGTTTAAAGGATGTGTAGATGTGGCTCTTCAGGACATGGTTAGTGCATGGACTTGAAGTGCTAGGCTTATTGCTGAACTCCATCTGATACGTATTTTCCAACCTGATTCCACGACTCTATGCAAAGAGGCTTCTCTTCAGCACACAACACCTATCCACTACTTTTGCCCAGTTGCTGTTCAAGAGTTATTAACTTTGACCCAGTCCATGGCTGTAGAAGACAGCAGAACAAAAAGACTGCCTCTGTAGAAGCAGCCTTCATTAAGTCAGACAGGTAGGAGGATGCCAAAAAAAGATATGTCAGACAGGTAGTAAGATACCAACACACAAAAAAGAAGAAAAAAAAATCAAACAGTCATTCTTTATGTAAGTACCACAGTGTCCTGGCACTTAGTACAATGCAGAAATGATTGCTCCCCTCCTTGGAAGAGTTTATCACTTACAGTGGAAGGGGAAAACAACTTCAAACTACATTCAGGGAAATAAGAGCTGTACAGTTTAAAAGATTTAAAAAAGCATCATTTGCCAATCTATCATCTATTTCTTCTGGCACTTGATGAAATCTCACCTGCCTGCCTGTTCTCTTCGAGCTTTTTGACCAAAATGCAGGTCAGTCACTGTCCCTTACTCACAGTCCCACAGCCATTCTGAATACACACTTCAAAGCATCAGCTGAAAAAGTGAGCTGCCAGACACCCCTGCAATGGAGGTCAGGCACACAAACATTTTTCTTCTTTTTGCCTGTGTAAAAGGCCATGCTTATCCTGCTTATTCCCCAGAATGCAAATCCCAGCCCCCTGCGAGGTGGCAGAGAGAGCAGGCAACCAAAAGGTGCCATCCCATGGTGTCACCAGCCCTGATCCCAACACAGAGGTGGGGAACAACAGGTCACCTCCCACAGGAGCTCCCTTCAACAGGTGGAAGGATGGCCAACAATGCTGGCACATGCAGCCTGCTCTCCCTCCCCACTGCCAGCCCAAAACACGCCTGATCTTTCCCAAGGCCCTTCACAAGAGGTTTGTTAAATAGGTGATCCTCTGAAGGAAAGAGCTCAGGAGTAAAACAGAGACTATGATAATGAACTAAGTGTTCACAAGGGCTTTATCTCCGCAGGGGAGGGATTTGTTGGTTTTAAATTCTCAGCCAGTAGATGATGAAACACCTCTCCCTGGGGTTTGCTGACCCACAGTAAACAGTGTGCATATACGCCTGCATCTTTTTTAAGTTCTTCTTACTTTAACACTGTTTTAGAAGAAGACAACATAGACTGCCTTTAAGACAGAAGCACCAGAGAAACAAATGCAAGGCCAAACTTAACTTTTCTTGCTTGCTGCAATGCCTCCACTCACCTGCTTATAATATATGCACAGAGAAGCATGAACATGGGACAGGAACACAAAAATATCTTCAGTATCAGAAGGCAGGTACCAAGAACTGAAACCCCCATGCTTGACATTGAGCCAAAATAAATAATTAAAAAATAAGAGTAGGGCAAATGCATTCTTGATTCTCTGTGCTTTCTCCACAGTGCTGTCAATCCCCAATGCACTTGAATTCCTTGTTTTGCATGCCATTGCTCTCTAATATTACTATTATTTGCTCGAAAAATTAGGACTTGGATTTTTTTAAGGGAGAAAAAATACACACACACCCTTTAAGGACTGACTGGATTACTTTTTTTTTTTTTTAATCCTTTAGGTTTTTCAAGTGTGGAGAAGGGGAGATGCCTCCTCTTACCACAGTGCTGATTTTTTTTTCTCATTAAGCTGTGCTTAAGGCCAAAACAGTCAGTACACCCAAGTACAACAAAATTGCCTTAGACAGAACAAGAATTTAGCCTTAGCAGACATTCTTTCATAATTTTCAAGTGCTGTATTATTGTCTTATCCAAACTGCACTCAGCCACAACAGAGAAGTACTCATGGATATTAATAAATGAGGAACTGAGCTGCAAACATGAAACATTATCTTGGACATCTTGGTTTCCTTAATTAGAATAATAAATTTTAACATAAAAAACCCTATTTGTGGAGAACAAATTGCTTCTACTGTGATTGAAGGAAAACTGTGGAAATCAGGTGAAACCAGAAATGGCCTGCAAGCAGAAGAGCAATGCTGCCTGTAACAGCAACTTATTCATAAACCCCAGCATTAGAACTTCACCTGTCCCAAATACCCTGTTCTGAAACAAGACATCACATTCCTTGGTCAGTGTGTACACAGCCCTAATTCCATGGTCAGCAGGACCTCATTTGTTCCCTTGTGAGATCTCTCAACTTGCTCCTTCCTGCAGGACAACAGCAAACGTGTGCCACAAACCCCAGAGTACCAGCACAGGTTCTCACAGTAAGCTGCCCATGAATGAGGCATCTATCTAGCTGCAGGTACAGCCTCTCGGAGAAAGCACGCTTTACATTTCTGAATCAAGAACTGCAATCAGCAGGGCTGGTGCAAAAGCCTAAACCAGTCCCCTTCCCTAGCTTATTTTAGTTACCTAAAAGAAAAGCAGACAGCTCTTGTTAATCTGGCCATCAGTCAGCTTCAGTCTACATATATCACTACTAACAAAAGTACTTTGTAAAAATATTATAATTTCACAAGCATGAAAAGCCCCACAGATCTAAATAACCATACAACTTTATTCTTTGTATATTAAAAAAAAAAAACAAAACATAAAAACAAACAGTATAATATCACATTTCAAAGTAATTTGGGAGAGATGAGAGAAGACAAAAAAAATCCCAACAAACCCAAAGAAAGAAGCAGCTAGCCAACAAACCTCCAGAAAATACAATATTATCAGCAGGAAGTACAGGGATAAGAGCCAGAGAAGCAAGACCCCAGCACTGCCCATCCTCAGACATGCTCCTGGCACAGGGACTACTGGAAGCCTAATAATAATGGGAGAAGGAGGAAAGGATTTCTTGGCAGGGATCTGTCCAAATATGTGTAAGAGTTATAACATATTCTTGAGTATAAGGAAGGGTAGGAATAACAGCAAGGCTTACGGACTGCCTAAAACCCAAGCAACAGAAATCCAGAGAGAAGCAACTTGGAAAAATAAAAGAATTATGATGTGCTAGAGGCTAAAACGAAGAAAAACTAGTTTCTCCTATCTGTAAAAACCAGTAATAGCTAAATCCAAAGTACGAGGCAAATAATTATCCATTAATTATATTTTATAAAACGAGGCACCAAGGCACACAATGGTTTTGAAGGTGGAAACATGGAAAAAGTTGAAGACTAGCAGCAGACAATAGAGGAAATCACTGGCTATCAATTAATCTACTAGATTACAGCTCCTCTTATTCCACAGACATCTTGCTTTGAGTTTATTCCTTGTTCAGATTACTTTCCAATATTTCTGCTCCATTTTTAAGCCCCTCACAACACACACACTGCCAAGAGCCTATTGATTTCAGCAAAATGGTATGTAGAGCAAGAGGCAAGGTCAATGCTGCCAGAACCTCAGCTTTGGGAACCTTCCAGGTGGAAGCACAACTATACCAAATTTCTTCCTGCTTGTGCTGGTCAGGTTGTTAAAAGCACTGTGTTTGTACCATGTCATAAGGCCCCTCTGAAAGGGGGAAAGACAGGTCAACAGGATTGTTTAATGTGGACTCAATAGCTACAGAAGAGAGCAACCCTGCTGGAAATGGGCCATTGCTGGGAGCCGAGTTACAGTCACCATTATTTCAGTCCTCAGAGAGCTGGGCAGGCCAGAATACAAATTAAAAGATTATAAATAGCACTGAGCAAGGGGTTTTGTTGCCATGTCTGAGGCAGCACTCTGCTGACCTGCATTTAGGTTTCACCACGAATGTGAAATTCAGCTCAAGCCCCCAAGAAAAGTTCAGGGAAGTGTCAGCACCTAATAATGGTCATGACTTGGGATAATCTGCTTGCTTTTCTCTCACGGTGCCAGCAGAGTATTTATAACTTCAACTCGGAGCAAGATGTAAATGGATGATTTTGAACAGTGTTAACTCAAGTCCTGATGTTCACAGAAAGCATTCAGAGCAGCAAATCAGAGTTCTCCAAGGAAAGAGAGAGGGCACAAAATCTCAAATCCATGATCATGTTTATGCTCTTTAAGTTAAGCATCACATCCAATTGAAGTGCTTGACATATCCTACCAAAAGTAGAGGTTTCTTCCTACCTTGCTTGGTGATGAGAAGTTTCGTGGAATGGGAGGGGCAAGATAAGGAGCAGGGATTTCGGAGCCTCTGTCCTGTTTATGCCTCTGAAACTCATCTGTGATATGTCCTCGTCCAGCCTCCCTGATGTACTTTTGCTAAAGCTTGTATTTTGTTTAATGTCACATTTCCAAAGAAGAAATGCTCTAGTTTACTTATAAACCTCAAATTGACTTCCTGTTCTTTCAAAAAAGTACTTGGGACCATCAAGAGTGACGTTGTCGACTATGACTCAAAGAATTTACTTTTATTTTTGGGTTTTCCATTTGCAAATCAAAATGTTTTCGCTGGAATAATTTTAGCTGAATGAAGATTTCAATCCTGGCTCTGTGCCCCACTGCCCTAGGTAGTGTAACAACAAGTAGCCAGAATCTTCAACCTCAATGAGCTCACAATTTCCACATAAACAGCTGATGGCAGGACACCAAATAAACTCCAGTGAGTAATCCTGCCTTCACCGAGCACAGGTCATCAGAATAATGGATCATTTTCATTGGGTTCTTCACAGTCCTGACTCGTTTCAAGCATGACAAGCATCAGTATAGCAGCTTTGAATTAATGGTCATGAACCCACCAGTTTCCAGCAAGAGCAAGATTTCTAAAGCCTTATCAGTTTTAAGGTAAGACAAATGCTAAAAACAGACCTCTTAATGCAGTGCTTTCCAGATCAGAGTGGAAAGTTTCTGCTTTTGATATTTGCCTCCAGAGCTTTTTCAGAGGATCTGTGAAAAATGACTGGTCTGAACAAAAGAATCCTTCACAATTATCTAGAAGCCTTTAGAAAAGGCTGATGTTAAATGTCACATTTTATGCTGCTATCTCACAGGCCTCAAGGAAGAACAGAGCTTATGTCAGAGTCGGCATTTGTTTTTCCTTCTGCAGAGATGTACACTTCAGTGGGAAAGCTTCTCCCAGAAAGATAAATTTCTTAGGCAAGATAGCAACATGAAAAGCAAGATGCTTTGAAGATCCCTTTCCCCCTTTTAATTACAGAGTTTCAATATATCACTTGGGGAAATAAAACCAGATTATTCCACCAATATTCAAGCTGATCTGGGTTTAGCACTCAATAGCTCTCCTCAAAACCGACAGGATTCAGAAAATCAAGCTGCTGAATGCAAGCAAAGGCAGCAGAATCTGGCCCAAAGGGAATCAGTAGAAAAAGCAGCCTCTCACCTCTACAGAATTCATTGGATGATAACACCACCATCATCATTGCTGTCCTGCTCACAGTAGCCAATCTCTGCTTAATGACATTGATACTCTGTGAAACACCTCCACTGAGCAAGGATTCAAAATTTCCCAGTTCTCCTTCCCCACCACATCCAAGGAATCTGTGTTACTCCACACACCTGGCTCTCTACCTGCCCTCTCCAACTGCTGCCTTTCCACCTAGGCTGCTGACATCTGTCTAACCTTGCTGACAGGACATGTGACTAATCTACTGGTTTGCAAACATAACCAGACTTGCAGCTCTTCCCACAGGCACTTACCAGCGTATTTTGGGAAATGGTTTGCACAGATGGCAGCAGGTTGCTGGAAAACCATTTAATCCTCCTCTGTGTGCTTTGGCGACGGCATTATTCTTAGAGCTGGCAGCACTGCCTTGATCTGTTGTACCAAACTACAGATGTATCAGCCTTGGTATTATTAGACAGTGGCAGTTTGATGCAAGGGGGGGGAAAAAAAAAAACCAACCAAAACCAAAAACCCTACAACAAACCAGTGCCAAGGCACTTTTAGTAAGCATTGGTCAGTACAAGCATGCACCTCCCAGCAGGAATGCAGAAAAGCCCTGATGATGAGCAGAGCTGGGGTTATACCACAGTGAGAAGGGTTGGTCTGCAGTGATTCCTTCCAGACACACTTCCACAAACAGCAAGGAACAGAAATGATGCTCAAGGAATAGATCATATGGCTTCAGCCCATGACTGCTCCTGCAGCAAACTGTTCCTGCTCATCTAGGGACAAACCCCCTTGTGCCCCCCAGTTGGCTTGGGGACAAGGTAAGCCTCCTCTGCTCCCCAAATCACCCAAAATCCACAAGAAGACCATCAGCTGAACATCTGTGAGGGCCTGGACCCCACCCTGCAGCACGAGCACACACAGATTTCCAAAGCACGATTATTTTCTTTGGCTCAGACAACATGCCACAACATAGCTTGTGGTATTTTTTCTCCCTAGGGATGTGTCTCAGCACTCCAAACCAGCAGGAGCTAATAGCAAAGTGTTGATGCCCATTCAAAACTATACTGCAGCTCTTTCTCCCCTGGGGATTCACTACCATTGTCCAAATCTAGGAAATGCCCCGTAACCAAACTGAAAAAACCAAGAGATTTCCTTGCAAGGAGGACATTCACCTATAATGCCTCCTTCAACATCCTGAATTCAGAGACAGAGTAAGTGTTGGAGATATTTCAAATTCCCTTAACCCACTTTTAAGAAGTACAGCCTGTTCAGCACTGCAAAAAAGATTTCTTTCAAGAGGATCCTCAAGTCATCTGTCTGAGAGTCTACACCTGGGCCAAGCCACCTGCAGCAGTGTGCCATGAAAAGATGAGAGGATCAGAAAGCAACAGCATAAGGAAGTAGTTATGACAGAACAAAATGTCACAGCACAAACACTGGACATGTCTCAATTTCCATCTGGAAACAGCAGTTTGTTTTTTTTTTTTATTTAACCAAACAGCCTTCCTTCCCTAAAAGCCAGAGGACCCAGCCCAGTACAAAGACATGCACTGGGCACTCAGATGATTCACATCCTATAGCTAGAGAAGTACCTGTGTATAAGGGCACACCTGGCTGAGCTGCTTTCTTAACAAATTGCAGCCACCAAAATTTTGTACATTTCAATTAAATTATCAAAAAGAAGGATTCCAATAAAGAGAAGAGAGGGAAGGTGGACCAAAAGCTGCTCTGAAAGCATTGTATTAGAAGACAGGCTTTTTGTCTCCAGTCAGACCTGTCCTATTCACTACTAATATCTGGTGGAGCACACAGCAATGGCAGAGGATTCAGAATAGGGCCTATATATGGGAGTGATTTTGTCAGCTCTTAAAGTGAAAAAAAAAAAAAAGTCACATAACTTGTTTCAATTTCTGGGATTTAAATAAGATAAACCCCATACTTTCAAAAATGCAGGAGCCTTAAGGCACAGACATATTTCTGTCAGACGTGCAACTAACATGTCTGCATACCTGCAGGATGCTTAATCAACCTGACTCAAGTGCCAGAAATTGTGACAAGGGAGCCTTGTCCCACCACAGCTTCACTGCTATTGCTGCCATGATAGACTTGATGAAAAGTAGGTCTCACACTACAATTGCAATTCACAGTACTAGCATGTTTGTACTTCACAGACTTTCAATATACTTTAAAGTGATACAGAATAATCTTCCTAACTAATCCCACCTTTAAAGTGATGGAGAAACCTCATTTTCAACTATTTTTAGTGGAGCTACCAGTCCTGACAGGCATACAGCCACAATCTGAAGGCGTGAGGGGTTTTGTCTGCTCTGAAGGCAAAGACATCAGACTCTCTCCTGAAGTGCCTGCAGCCACTGCCATTTTCTGCTCAGAGCTCACCTCCACGTATTGGTCCAAGAGCTACAATGCCCCTAGGACTGGCTTGCTGGCAGAGCTGGCAACCCCAGCCAGTGCTAGCAAATGGATAAAAAGAGAGAAGATTACCTCTATAATCCATACAGCATAAACCCATCACAATTTATGCTTAAAAAAGGGAAGAAATAAAAAAACCCTCAAGCTGTTTCCTAGATTATGTAGGCAACATCCAGCAAGCTGCTTCAGGTACCTCAGCGATACATCATTGGGAGCTAATTATCTTCTCCAATTTCCTGCCTTCTTAGCATCAAAAAGCATTCCACTTGGGGCTAAAAATGTGACATTGCACTGTAGATGTCAATCTCTTCACCAG
Source organism: Chloebia gouldiae (assembly GCA_003676055.1). Classification (NCBI taxonomy): domain Eukaryota; kingdom Metazoa; phylum Chordata; class Aves; order Passeriformes; family Passeridae; genus Chloebia; species Chloebia gouldiae. The sequence continues at coordinate 5,273,574 of QUSF01000025.1, forward strand.
ATAGTTAGTGGTGACAAATCTTATGGTATTAGCTTATATCCCTGCTCTCACACAGTACCTCAGGCTCATTTCTTCTGCTGCACCACCTATTTTTTAATGAAAGATTCTTGCATTTTTCTGTTGCTAGTATTTGATACACAGCCAGATCACAAAGATTAATCTGGTAATTTGATTTTCATGATTATTTATCTTCTGATAAGCAGTTTTTTCCTCCACCTTTCATGAGAGCAGTTATTGCCCTGCCCTTAACTCATCACATCAAATTTGACCTCTTTTGTCAAACTCTGACAAGTTGAGATTAAAGTCAGAAATGAGCACTGCCTTGCTGCATGTCAGCTAAACTAGAGAACTGACAGTCTGTCTTGAAATTAGCTCCAGAGTCAGACCATGGCCAGACCAGGAAGACATCTCATGCTACAAGGAGAGAAGCTCACATTAGCTGGTTGTCCTGAGCCCCTTCTCGTGGCAGGGAAAGGGTGATGAGAAGAAACAAATGGAACCACCTGCCCTCTAAAAAGAGAAACTCCTTTCTCTTCCCACCTCCCTGCTTTAGATCCTAAAGGGATGCTGCCTCCAACAGCATCTCGCTGTGCCACTGAACCCTCACTTAGGTGACAAAAGAAGAAATTGCCAGCAGGGATTATAGCCCAGACAGCAGTGGCCACAATCAACCTAATTTTCCCCAAAGGCAGGCTGTGTATGCTTTTTGTTGTTCAGAGCCATCTGCAAGAAACTGGATATTTGCAAATAAAAGGAGATTAGGGCAAGACATTAATCCAGCATCTGCTGCTCATTCATGCTGTTCCCTGAAAGAGAGCCCAGATACAACATTTAAGTCATAACACTCAATTCAGCAGTAAATGAAAAAATAAAAAAAAAAAAAGACGACATTGATAGGCATACAAAGTTGTGGTATTACTTCTTATACCAACTAAGTCCTAGGAGGGCAGAATCAGGTGGAGCTGTTAAGAAAACAAAGTGAGATTCCCTTTGGGGAAGGACAGCTTTCCTTGGCTGTGCCCACCCGTGCACCAAGCCCAAGCAGAGAAGACACAAATGTCCAGGAACAGGGTGGAAGCAGAAACGGCAACAGTTTGTCCAGAAACCCTTGTTCTGAGAAGGGCCTCCTTTCTTGAAGCCTACCAAAACAGCACAACAGGGCTATTGTTCCCAGAGTTGGATGGCAAAGACTCCTGCTACCCTTGGGAATTGTTCCCGCTTTTGGATGGAAGGGTGCAGCAGAAAATCATCCACAGTCTTTACAAAAAGATCTGCTCTGTGCAGATCTAAACACTACACAAGAGAGCAAGGGCATCAACCCAGCAAGCTCACTTCTACTTTTTATTTGTTTTCTTCATATTCACAGTAACTATGCGGCTGTCAGTGCTGCTTTTCTGAGAAAAAGAAAAAAAAAATCATTTAAGCTTGGGGGAAAACATCCAGTTCAGAAACACAGATGAAAAGCATTTCATCTCTGCATATTGTCTGTTTTTCTACCAGCAGCCACTTTTCACAGAGGATTTTGCCTGACAGAGCTGATAACCACTCACCGCTGCTCAGATTTTGGGTTTGATACCTTTCAGATGTAGCGGGCGCATTTGGCGTTCAAAGGCATCACACACGTGGCACCACCTGCATCCTATGCCTTGGGAATCCAGAGCACTTTTCACATTACAAACACTGACTGTCTACCACTGCCATCTGATGATTTCTATTCAGCCTTTTTTTCAGCCTAATTTCATTTACTTTAAGATGGAAAAGAGATGGTTCATTAGAGGCACTTCCCACAGCCTACTTAAAAGCACTGATGAGCTGACACACATTTTCATAGGTTCAGGTTTCATTGCTTTGCCTCAAGTTGCAGCTTTTTAGCAGAGAGCAACAAGCCAGCCAAGTAAGGTGCCTTGTAATGCCTACCCCCATCACCCTATCCCAACCCACAGTAACCTGGAGTATTTCTGCCTTACTAGTTCAGGAGCATCCTGGGCTCAGCAATCCAAACCTTCCTGCCACCAGCAATCATTTCAGTTACATCTGGAAAAAAAAAATCAATTTTGTTCTCAAGAGAAAAACTTGGGTCAAATTTCACACAAGAGACCTGGACAGTTAAAAAACACACTGAGGCAGAGCCCTCAGAGGAAACGTTCTTTAGTAATTTCTGGAAGAGACTTGAAGGGGTTTTAAGAACATGAGTTTCAAACACATGGAGGAGCTGATAGCTGGTCTTAGTCAGTCCCACCATTGCACACCAGTCAGGGCAAGGGCACAGTGAAACAGCCTAATGGGATGGCCAGCTGGTGACACACTGTGGGGAGACATGCAGGATAGCCACGGGAGCAGCTTGGGAGCTGGAGGCAGCTTACTCCAGCCTCACATGGCCACCTTGCGAGATGACCACTAAGTGAACTGGCTGCAATTCCTGGAAGAACAGCCCTCCACAACACACAATAATTTCTCACCTCCCTCTTCCAGTTCTGTGAAAGCAGCCTAAGCATCACTCCCCGCCCAAGCAACCTTTTGGCATCTAAGTGGCATTAAAGCCACCCTTGCCTTGTCATGCCATTAGTTTAAATCAGTGTTACAGCCAGTTCCCCGATCAATGAAATGCAGAAACATGACTGCAGGAAGGAATTAGCAGCTGTAATCCCATGATTACATAAATCCCTTTGGTCAATCAGTTATTAATGGCTGTTATATTTATTGGGGTTTATAGCAGACCTACAAACCTGAGCCATTAGAAGCAGACACCAAAAAAGACACCATAAAAAAGCTGTTTGATTACTGACTCCTCACAGCAAGTGCTGACAGAATACAAATTTGGCTTGCTCTCCCTCCTGTTAGTGAGCCTGCTAATGAGCTTGCCAATTAAGAGCCAATCTGAAGACCTTGGAGGAGAAGCTGTCAAGAACATGAACTCCCATGCCTCTGAGCAGCTGCAGGACTCGTGTGGAAGGCCACCTTCAGCGCTTCTTGCCAATACCACCTGCTGATGCCTTTATCTCCCACAACTCATCCCCCTCACCCAGGAAATACAAACACTTGTCACACACACATATTATGGCTTCTAAGGCATGGACATTGAAAACAAACACATGCTAAAGAGTAAAAAAATCCTCCCTTGCTCCTGATCATTACAGAGGTTTTACTAGGTCAAATGCTAGAACTACTGTGAAAGTACAAAAGCTTTAAAATAACAATAATAATGAGAAGAGTCACTAATTACACATCATAATGTCTATCTAATTATATTGGGATGCAGTTTGTATTTTTGCACATGTGTATTTCTATTTAAAGAATCAAGGACAGCTTGAGCAAGAGAATTTGGGCACTTAGCTCCATTTGGATACTCCTGTGTATGCTCCTTCCATCATAAGCAATTTACTTAATACAGTTAATAAAAGGAAAGGCAAAAGCATAAATCGATCACCAGTCAAAAATCTCTGGAAAAAAAAACTTTAGGAATTTCAGTGGCAGGGACACATATGATCCACTTCAGTCACAGCAACACAATAGGACAGGATGCAAGCATCTCACATATCAGTCAAATCTTTATCTCCAGTACACTCATTTGACTACCCTAGCTTGTCATTTATGGAAACAATCTCATTTCAGAACCACTCAATGCTGCATTTCTCTCTACTTTTCTTCCTGCCCAGTCTTGGAGTGGGTAACTAACAGTGGCATTTCCAACAGGGAGCTGTGACCAACACACTTCCCCCCTGAAGAAACCGCTGGTGACTTCTCATAGAGGGTAAATTTTATTGCAGTGTTCATGTTCAAGAGACTGTCAGGAAGCAAACAGAAGCAGGACTCTGGCTCAGGTTTTCTTCTGGATTTTTCTAACCTCATTTAATTCATCACACCACATGATAAGTAATCCTCTGGAAATAACCTTTAGGAGAAAGCTCTGCTACCTATATAAAGAAATGCCATAGTTTCTCTGAAAATGTATCATTCCACTCAAACTAATTATGAGAAAGATGGTGCTTAATGAAAGTTTACTTTAATATGACTTATACTATTCATAAGTTTGCTTTGGACAGCATCCAGGTTTTTTAAATTAAATATTAGCAGTCTGTTAGCCTATCAAACAAACCTAAGCATGTCAAGTTAGTATTTTAACAGTGTTTTTTCTTCTCCTCCCAACCTAGGTTTGACTTCCTAATTGACTTGCTGCTTTAAAGTCAGTAAACTCAAAAATCTAAGAAGATGTCACACTTTAATGGTTTAGGAGTGCACACTTTGTCTGGGTGATTGATGGATCAAATGTGTGCTGAGGAATGCCGCAATGTTTCTTTCATCATTTCTGCTTCTCATGAGGCTGAAAACTGGACTGTCACTAAACTTCTTTGCTGACCGAACAACAATAAAATCCTCATTCATTATAAATGTAAAATCCACCCTGGCATCCTGAAGGGCTGTTACTGAGCTGTCATTACTGTGTGAGCACCAACCAAGGTGTACATGGGAATTTATCACCTAGGATGCAGCTGAATCTATGCACCAAGCATGCTGGGCTCTCTCTCTGGCTCATTACACTCCTTGCCTGGTTATTGCCAGCCCCAACCTGTTTGGTGAATCACATGTGGAAGAGCTGCAGAAACACAGCAGCAAAAGGTCCTTCAGAAGCACAGGTGATAAATGGGGTAACATTCACAGGTGACTCGGAAAGAAAGACCGAAGCGTTAATCGAGGGTTGTGCATCTGACAAAAGGCACAAATGTAGATGGAGAGCCCTTATTAAAGCAATATAAAGTAATTTTCAGAGTGCTTTTCAACTGCAATCATTTACTTTCAGTCCTGCCTAATCAAGTAAAGGACTGAAACATTTCTGATCTCAAGATGAGGGTTGAAAGGTAGAGAAGGCTTCCAAATAATGTGTGTGCTCTCCAAAGCAACTAGTAGAGACTACACACATATTCACACACCTCTATCAAATTTTCCAGTGGAAGAACAAGTTATTTGACTGCAGGCCCTGCCAGGTGGATGTAAAAGTCAGGCAGATTCTCTAAAACATTGACATCACACTTATTAAATGTTTTATGTATAAAGCTTAGTTAACAAACCCACTGACGACAACTTAGCCAGAATAAAAGTCTGCTCCCTCTACAGAGCAGGGCAGCTCTCCTAGATTAAAGGAGAGCAGAAAGGTATTGAAATTCACTGACATAAGGTAAGGGGGCTGGCAAACATGTGGGTACCATTAGAACAAATCTGCCCAGAGTGTCCCAGAAAGAGAGGACTGCAAAAAATCTCTCAGGATGCACAGTCCAATGCGTTCAAGCATAAGCAGTCAGAGGAAGAATGGTGCAGGAGGGATCAAGAACACTGCCAATACCCTCAAGCCCTGAAATAGTAGAGGATTTGTTAAATCCCAGAGAGCAGCCCTGGCTGTATTTGGCAACGGAGGATAAAGAAAAGCCCTAGCAGCACTGGCAAGTCTGGAGAGGGTCACAGTCCCCTTCCTCTCCCCACACCTGGGGAACACAATTCAAGATGACAAGTAGGGCTGAGCAGTCAGATACCCCAACATTTTTGTGCTCTCTCAAGGAGCCACATGCCTACCCACAGCTGAGGCACTGGGAGTTCCAGCAGGACCCAACCTGCACTTCAGTTCAAAGTCCCTTGCATACTTAAATGGGGTTGCTGGGTACTTCATCCAATAAAATCCTTTGTGTCCTGTCTCAAATGAACCTGTTTCATTGCAGTAGCTATATATTTTTCCTTTTTTTTTTCTCCCCATACTATCCATGAAAAAAGAAAAAGGTGCTGTGCTTTATCTTGGATATGTAATGCTGACTGCATTACATACCAGCAGTGAGGTGGACTCACAAGCAGCAGCTGTGATTTCTCCTCTGCTCTCCACACTTCTAACTTGCACCAACACTCTTGCGTATCTTTGCATTTTAGGCATACCTCTGAGACTGCTCATTTATCTAGGAATCATCCTCACCATAATGACAAGCCAGGAATGCCATTTTTCCTCCCTTGCTCTACAGAGAGGCAGTGGTAACACTGAATAGGCAGGGACATGCCTCAACTTGGCCTTAGGAAGTGCCAAGCCTGGGGCCACCCAAAAGCACAGTCCCCCCCCACTTTTGGGAGCTGGGGAGATCAATCCCACCTAGGTCCACACTGCAGTACTGATGATATTCCACTGAGCAGCCTGCAAGTACAGCAGGGATTCAGCCACATCCAGGGAGAGCTTTGCTGCCTGGACATTTGCAGAACAGTTGCACTTTCCTTTGTTCCCTCTTTTCTTCAAACCTTCCTGGCGTTGCCTTGCTTCCCTCTCCCATGCTCTGGCAGGGATGCTGAATGCTGATGAGACAATACTTGATACATCTTCAAGCACTTATTTTCGGGCAATTAACTTGGCATCATAGAAGCACTTCAGAAACCTGGCTTTCCGGAGTGGGAGACAACTGACTAAAAAGCTAAGCAAAGTAGTAAATTATTGTCAAATGACTAAAAAAGAATGGGGGGAAGGGCGGGGTGGGGGAGAAGAAACCAACACTTTGATAGAAAACGCTTTCTGCTGTCAGGCCAAATCTCGGATCTGACAAAAAAAAGCCAATCTAACAGTTTCAGCAACCATTAAGGCGAGTCCAATACTGGCCACTATCAATCCTGTCTAAAACAATTGAGTTTTGCCATTCAAGGCTAGATGCTTTCTTTTCTGACATCTCCTGATTCAATGTCATCAAAGCATCCTCAGAAAAATTAGCCCAGGCAAAGCATCTATCTATTTAGACAGAGGATATTACCCCAATATTCCAAAGGCTTGCCAGTCACTATGTGGCCTTTCAATACTAACTGTGCCTGCTATAATAATGCTTTTCTACATTCAGAACCCATTATCAATATTTTACTTATGTACCTGTTCTTGAATTAAATTCACGGGGGTGGGGGAAGAACCACAAATCATTAATTCAATTTTCCATAAACCAGAAATTTCAAAGTTTTCCTTTGTGGTGTTATTCCCTGTCCCCAAAATGACACTTCAAAGATGCATTTGCCTTTCATCCCTTAGATGCCAACATTAGGAATGGGGCATGAAAAAAGCCAGTCTGGCACTGCCTGAGCATTCCCTCTGCTGGGCACCTGGATGTTTCCTCACATTCCCTAGCTGGCTTTGGGAACAGTGGGGATTTTTTTGTACATGATAAGCATGTTGATTTTGCAGACACAGTTTCAGGTCTAAAGTGAATAAATAAATATCAGTCTTCCCATCCATAGTTTACAGCTACCTTGTACATTTTAAAAACATTTTCCACTTTCTAGTTTATCCTACTGGCAATTTCAGCTACCTCCCACAGCTACACCTTACTTATGTGTAAGTGTTACTGCCAGTGAGCAACATCCTGAAGCTGGAACACATTGCTCCTGCAGGCACAAGGGCTGGGGCTGCTTTCAGCCCCCCTTTAGTTCAATGGGAAGAACATAGGGACAGGCAAATAATGCAGTAAATTCCTATACCCCATGCTTTCAAAACCCAAATTAAAAATGTTTCCTTTAGCCTCGCTAAATTGACATGATGATGTAAAACATCAGCATATGAAAATCCACAAAGTGCATACAGAAAAACCTGACCTGCCATCCTTCTATCTGCCAACTCTCACAAAGGAGAGGCCTCAGACACCCAGACTTATTCCCATTAAATATTCAGTGTTATAAATCAAGCCCTCCCACCTTATATAAACACATGGCAGCTCTCGCACAATAACATTCTGCTTGCATACATTTACATTATTCCCTCAAATTAAAAAAAATAAATTATTCCATGAAACATTATCTGCGCAATCCTCTTAGAAGAGTTTAAAGAAAAGAGAACCTAAAAAAAAGGCAGATAATATCCTTAAGAGGAAATACTTTTAAAGCAGACAGTTCAGGTGGGACATACAACATTTCCAGGGCTCAGGGGCAAACATGAAGTCACAACCCTCGACTTAACATACAACAAACCCAAAGTCAAGACATGCAAGAAATGGAGACCAAACCAAACAGCTCTTTTTCCAATCTGGTTGTTTCTTTCTACAAATAAACACTCAACTAGAATGAGGTATGAGCTGGTGTCACTGCACGGACACAACAGCAGGGTGGGGAAAAAAGTACCAGTCTTGCCTTTTTCCGTAAGAAGTTAATTTTATGGGTAAACATGAACACTTAGACCAAGGCTGAATTATCAATGGCACACTAAGCAGATAAACAGCATTTAGGAGGCACTGTTACACCCTTCACTTTCCTCTTGCAGCTCCAGCCTTATCATATACACCTGGGTGCCCTGGGCTTCAAGAGCACCAAACCATGACACAGACCATTGCAATGCTTATGTTCTCTCCATCAGTTTCAAATGCTGTGAAATACAAATTACTTGCTCTCCTGGACTTTCTTCACACTTGTGGGCATGTTCTTATCTTTTTGTTTAACTAGGAACACCATACATTTCAACCCCAGTTTCGAGGGGAAACCACAAGCTACTTTTTAGGCATCATTTTTTTGTGAATTAAGAGATAGCATCCTAAATGTTATCTCTTAATTCACATAGCCATCCTAGGCTTCACATGCTATCATCATCAAGCACCACTACAGTGGCTGCCTAGCCCAGAGCACCAGGATGGGACAACTATTTAGCCATAGCCCTCTACATGCTTTCCCACACTCAAGCAATCCAGGGACTTCAAATTAAGCAACGGAGAGTTCTGCATGGAGGTCCTCCCAAAACTATCTGTCTTCATTACCTCCAATCCAGCTGCAAAAATATTAGTGAAGGCTGCATTAATGCCAAATGGGCCCTGCAAGCACATAGGTTTTGCTAAGAGAAGCAGAGATACTTGAAAGGTAGGGTGGGCTTTTCCCTCTGTTCTGGTTTTCTTGGCCTTTCTACCCTCCCCTCTAAGTTCAAAACCTGGCAGCAATTTAGAACAAATTACTGCGTAGAAGGTATGCACATGCATATGTGTGTGTGCACGCACATAAGCCAGGCAACTCAGTAAGTTTCTCTTAGGGGAAGAATCCCACTGCAAGGGGCTGGACTCAGCATTTGCTAATTACACTCTTAGGCAAAAGATTACAATGAGGCAGGTGTTTCTCCAGAAAGAACACAGGAACCATTATATGCTAAAAGAGAATCAAGTTTGGAGATGCTTTAATCTCCCTGGCCTGGTGGCCCAGGTAGCAGCAGTCTGTAGACTGGAGCCCTTCTGTGTAAGGTCACTACCTTGTCATTGCCTGAGGAGGGGAAGAGGGATTTTAGGCCTGGTCTTTAGCATTTCAGGACTTTAAAACAAGCGCCTTTCAAGGAAAGGCAGGCAAGAGAGCTTCCCTTTTGATATTTACATCACTCAGGTATATAATCACCCTACAAACTGCCCTGCCTACACGTGCCAAATAGGACAGGTGCTCTCAACTTTTCATCACGGGTTTGCTATAGGATTAAGCAAGCAAATATTTTTTTTCTGCCTTTCTTCAAGGCAATACTAAGCCACACATTTATCTCTTCTCTGCCCACATGTTTGCCATGAAACTGGATGAACCAGCAGCATGTGCTGACATATAGGATGCTCAAACTTGTTACACAGGTAAGAGACACAGTCCATCTCATTAAATCAGGATTTCTACCTGCTCAGAGAGATGCATTTTTTCAAAACCCAAGCACAATTCACTCAATCTGCAGTACAAAAGACTACTGAGAATGAAAAACTCTTTGCTGGCAAAACCAAATGAAATGGAGCAGTGAAGGACATAAATCCACAGAGCCTCAGAGCAGAATCAAAAACACCACTTGCCATCCCCACAGGATTTGTAACCCTCGTGAGCCTGAGAGGGATGGATTTCAGCATGTTAAGATCCTAAGAGAATACTGAAGAAATGGCATGCTGTGGGTGGTTATATGATCTTCTGGTTTACCAGAGAATTTTTTGAACTCCCCCAAGCCTTTCATGGCAGATCAGTTAAGATTACTATGGACATCCACACTTTGCTGGGGATTTTCAAGTCTCTCAACCAGCAAAGACAAGTTCACAGGCTTTACAAGCACTGCTGACTGGCCTGTCCACCTGTTATATTTCATGAAGCTTGAAATGAACAAGTAACTCATGGAGAACATAAAACATGATTTTGTTAGAGCAGTTTTATATTGTCACCTCAGAAAACTCAGAACACAACAGGCTCAAGGTGTTTTAATTTCCACTGGAGGTGTCAGCCACGGGGTTTACAAGGTTCATCAACCAACTCACACCCACACACATCTTGTAGTATCAAATTTGCTCAGGTTAGGAAGACCCCACCATAATCAGAACAGAGGTTCCCATCTGCAAAAACTTACAGCAGCCACAGGAAAAAAAAAAATGGAAAACTATTATATATATTCCTTCTGTAATGCCAGGGAACCTCAAACTCATTGAAGTATATACTGAGAGAATTCAGAGCCAAAAGATAAGACCTTTGACTCCTCCTTAGATACTGATGCAAAAATGGAAAAAATTGCAACTCAGCACTTTGCAAACTGGCATCCAACCCTGAAAGAAGTCTCCATGTACTCCTGCTCAATGAGAAAAACAGGAGCAGACTGATGTACAGTTAAACAGGCCCTTTGTGAATATGAGAAGTTCTTTAACATAGCTAAAAGTCTTTTCTGAAAATGCTTCAAACCCTTCATCAGCGCAGCATTCTCCTTTTGCCAAGCTATTTCTTGGTCAAGAGAGAAGCAGGTCATACCTCCCAAAGGAAAAAAAGCCCTCTAATCCCCACCTTCCTCCTCCAGTAATTGGTCTGGAGAGAAAAACAAAATTAAAAGAAAAAAACTTATATTCCATTTGCTTCATGATTTTGCTGTAAAGTTTTAATAACTTCCTCCAGCTTGTCCAGTCAGTATATCTTATTCACAGTATCCAAATGAAATTTCAAATAGTTCAGCAGGACTTCTAATTGCATCATTTAAAAAGGTTCTCTGTCAAGGGCCCATGCCAAAATCAGGTTAGAGACTTTCAGATCAAGGATATTTCATGGGTAGATAGAGATTTAGACACAAAAAGCCAAAGCAAGAAAGCACACAGAACTTTCATACACTGTGGCTACTTGGTGTCTATTAAATAAACACTTGGGTGCAATACAGCACTTAGTTTTTAATATCCTCACTGTCTTGTTCCTCAGAAGTGTTCAAAACATTGCTCATTATACATCTCTGTGGAAGAGGCAGACTGGGGTTCTTCACATCTTTGTGAACACGCACATTTCAACAGACCACGAGGCTGCACAGCACAGAGGTGTCAAACGAAGAAAGAAATAGACTGCCTCCCAATGAAGTTCAAATAAGGAAAGCATTTAATTATGCATACTTCTCCAATGCTTTGGAAACTGCTTTTAAAGGAGAGAAAGTGTCATAACTCAAAGGTATTTACTCTAATGAAAATCTACAATTGTTCAGGCTGTTTCCAATATATTCAAATAAAAGAAGATGGGTTGAGATTTTTTTTTTTCCCTTCAAGAAGAACACTCAGGAAATTACATCCCATCCAACCCTTCCCCCTCATCTATTGTCAGCAAATCCTATAAACCCACAAAATGCCCGGAATTAAATGCTAAGGTTGGCAATCTGTCATTGACATATGTTCCTGCCTTTTTTTTTCCCCACCAAGTCATGAGATAAAGCTGCAGTTTCAGCTTTAGCATGAATTTTTTTAGCATCAGTTAGTATTTGGTGGCTTCAGTTCTCCCCTCCTTCCCTCTTCTCATCAGTGAGATTTACTTTTCTATCCCACAAGCCAATTTTTTCAAGAGTCACAACCCAGCTTGCAGATACTTGGAGGCACTCTGCACAAGAAACAGTCGGTTCCAAAGCAACACCATCAGCTTCCAAGCATGACACTGGACAGCCCCACAATACACTGCCGTGACAAAGTAATTCCTTCCCTTTGGGAAGCCCTCAGCACAAGCTGTCCAAACATTATTTATGATTTCAAGTGTTGCCTTATTTATGGCTGAAATTCTCCTTCTTCAGAAGAGAGAGAGACTGAGTAACTTATTAGGAATGTTCCTAGGGAATGGGGGAAAGGGGGAAACGAGATCAGTCATAACTCCAGAAACATTTACAGCTTTTATGCAAAATTTAAAATTGGAGCAATATAAAAAAGAAAAAAAAAACCTAACCCAACCCAAACAACCTCAATCTGGTAGTCTGCCAAGCTACAGGTGGGTTTTGTAAAGAGGGAGAGGATTCCAGCTTTCTTGTTTGGAGAAGAAAGACAAGCATAACTTCTGGGAAGATTAAATACTTCAAGTGGATATATTTACACAATATGTGGGAAGTGTGAACAGATGCTACATAGGAGGGCTTTCTCATGACAGCATCTCCAGAACACAAGACAGTTTTTCATTTGGATTCTGTTTGTGTGGTATGGTGATTTCTTTGCAAGACACAAAAATATTTTTTTACAGAGTGTTTTGCAATTGGAAATACTGGCTTCTAAGCCTTTTCAAATGAATCTATTAATAGCTTTTTTGGTAGTTAATAGAAATAATTATTGTTGTCTTCCCACATGTAGATTCTATTACAGACTGACTGTGTGAATATTGAACTTAAAACCAACATGTGTCATTTTCAGCAGTGGTAAATACAACTGTTCCTGCTGACATCTCCCTTGGTTACAGATGCTCCACACAGCTGCAAACTCAGCCCACACCCTCACATTCCCAAAACTCTGGCCCACAATTTTACTTGCAGCAGAGGTTTTCAAATCAATGGCAGAGAGATTGTTTCTGGCCAAGTTGCCTTGGAATAGGAAAGGTATAACAAAGCTCACCTGAGACCAGATGGGGATAGACATCAATGGGCAAATTAGGAAGAGCAAACAGGACACACACCACCAGAACGTTTTGTGTTTAGTTGGTGTTTATAAATCAGGACCCGTATCAGTAATGACAAAAGAATGATATCATGATTTGTTTGGGTACAGCTATAGACAGCATCACTTTGTGAAGAGATAGCAGCTCCCAAACAGCTGGCTTCCAGAGAGTTCAGTTAAATATAACCCTACTGCCCGAACCACAAATAAAATCTATTCCATTTAATGTGATTTCAGCTAAATCTGAAGAGTTAACAGCCAAAGAGCTACATATTGATTATGCCACTTCCATTCTGATGAAAACGACTTTGAAACAGCACCTAGAATCCAATATTTTCCTTAATTCCATTAAGTTCTGCTACCAAAGGCTTTCTATTTATTTTCACTATAAAGTACCCAATTCACAGTTATTCCTTCAAGTTCCAGGTAAACCCAGGCATTTACTGGCCCATACAACAAATACACACATACAAACATATCCCCATGCACACAAACACTTATTCTTCCACATTCCTTTCAATATCTTTAGAGTAGGAAAAATATAAAGGAGACTGAATTTGTTTCAGTGGCTCAAACTCGCAAGGAAATTGTGCCTGCTGTAATGTTTTCAGGCTGTCACCTAGACAAGAGTTAATAAAAGCTGCTGATGGAAGCATAGTCATTCATGATGCTTTATAAGAAAATAGAGAAATTAAAAAGAAAAAAGTGATGCGCACATGCGTGAGTACCATTTACACCATAGAAAATGCTTAACTAGATAACCTCTTCTACTTCTAATGCTTCACAGTGATTTAGCTCTCTACCCTGAGGATTCATAGGTAGATAGGCAGGCAGTTCTAACAGTTTCCCCTAGCTCATTAAAAATATCAGTCGGGGGGGGGGTTTCTCTTCTGAAGCTGACGAAAACACGATCAACATTTAAGAAATCAAAATTACTTCCCACTGAGGTCCACGTGGTGCCCATCCTTGTGCACAGTTGTAACTAACTCTTAAAACTGGAAAGCTATTTTCTTCCATCTGTCACTGCAGAAAAGCTGAGAAAGGAAGGGGATATCCCAACATGGTCATAAATCAAGAAAGACCATGTTATTTGCTGTACTTATATCTTTATTCTTATTAAAAAAAAAAAAAGTTTGTAAACATGCTGTTCTTCTGGATACCATAAACTGACTATGGGTATCACAGTCATATGCATGTAAGGTTGAGCTATGTAAAGGGTAAAAAAGAGAAGCACTGAAGAAAACCACACACCAAATTGACAACTGAGGCCCATGGTTTAACTTCTCAGCTGTAGCAGCAGATTTTGATAAGTGATTTTTTTTCTTGTACTTGATGGGGCTCCTTAGCCTAACAAGCAGCAAAGGCAAAAATGAAAAATCAAAGAAACCTTTTATAACGCTCAAGAAAAAGGCTATGGGGTAATGGCTCATAAATACAGTCCTGCCCACTTCTTCCATCAAACTGTTGGCCAGGAGATGCCATAAATGTTTGCTCACTGTTTGCCCTGTCAGTGGATTTCAGCTTCATAAATTCAGACCAAGAACCACACTCATGACAAAAAAAAATGTAACTGCAAGAGAAAACAATCCAGCAACTCCCCTTAGGTATGAGACAGTATCTAGACAGATGCAGATGAGAAAGCCAGTGATCCCGCCTCCGTACAAAGATGAACAACCTTCTCCCGGGAGAAGGCTTGAGCCCAAGAGACAGCTAAAACCTCCTTTAGTTCTTCTGCTGTCCTCTGCACTGCCTGATCATCTTCCAAAGACAAAAGGAGAAAGCAAGTGTGGTAACATTTATTACCTTTTTTATCCAGTTTAAGCACCAACAGGAATCCAACTGCACTATAACTCTTCACAATCACCTTTGCCAGGAGAGCACTACTTCACTTCTTTGAAGGAGATGCAGAACTTCTCATGCAAACTTTAGTGGCATATTTTAAATTTTTCAGATTTCCTCCTATAGAAAGCTACTTGCTCCAGTAACAATATGAAGCCAATTTGCATTTTCTTTTCACTTGGCTGCATTTTCCAGTCCTCCTACCACATTTGGAGAATGGGCATATGTGGAAGGGAGAAGCTGTGCAGTGCCATCATTTTTGACTGGTTCATCAGCCTGACTGCAAGTTGCACAAGTAGAGTTGCCTAAAATGGTGGCATCTAGTTGAAAAAGAAGTCATGATTTAGTGCCAAATTAGTATGCGAGCAGCTAAGCATGACTAACGCCAGGCTCAAGCATAATACTCCTGTCTTCACAAACCCACGAGCTGCCTTAACCTTTCTATACAAGGAACTGTCAGGAGAGACACTATCAACACAAACCAAGTGTGTAAATCCTGCAAATCACACGAGAGGGGAAAAATGAGCTGCAAGAAAAACAATGTATAGACATATCATATGTTAACCATTCAAAGGAGGAACAAAACCCCAGTAATTATGTGTTAGCTAGAAAGGCTGACCTCAAGATGGACCTAATCACCAGCAAGAGCTTCACTAGGGCCAGATGTCCCAGAATTATGCCTGCCCCCACCATCCTCTCTCTTTCTTTGCATAGAAGGTAAGTTGGGGTCTTGGAAATGCAAAAATAAAAGCACAGCCCTCTTCCACACCCATTGTCTTCCTCCTCTGCTCCACATAGAAAGCCTTCCCCTCTCACGCTCTACCACCTATTGGGTCAAAGAAAAAAAAAAATTCAAAACAATTTTTCCTTCATTTCTTAATTTTTCTCTATACAAGCTGCCAACATGGAACAGCACCTTCCTACAGTTGAGACCTAAAATGCTTAATGCAAAATTGAAAGCTACCCCAGACAGAGTCCCAAGCAAAACTTTGAAAAAGCCAGGGGGAACAACTGCTATGAGGAAAATCCCTCCTCCCTCTTAGTCTGATCCAACATAGCAGAGCAGCACTACTTCCTCTAGAAATATCCTCAATTCTGCACTTCAAGACATCAATATTTTGGCCAAATTTTCAGCCCTGTGCTGCACATACTGTGCTCCCTATAACACAAGGCCTCAGGTGTACAGCATAAGTCAAAGCTGAGAGTACAAATAGCTGGGCAAGAGCAACAAGCAATCAATCACTGAATGCAGCTTTTTCTTAACAAAGGCTTTCTTAAAAAAAGAAACTTCTGAAACCCACATGGCTTTTAACTTTGATTTGGCACACAGACAACAGCTTAGTTTCTGGTCACTTAAGCAATGTGTTCCTAAGATCCAGGCTCGCTCCCAACATCATGTTGTCTCTGTTTCTCAGTTCACACGACTTCTACTCAATAAGCAGCTCCAACCCTCAGCAAACAGATGCCACAGGCTGAGGATTGATCTCAGCTTGCATCCAACCCCAGGGTCCTCTTTGGGGAGATGCCACAAGGAAAGCTGAGTGGGTGTGAGGGAATGGCATACCTGAGTTACCGGGATCAACATCTGGCTCATAATTCTGCAACACACTTTTGCTTCTTAATGCTTTGACTTAAAAAGTGCCTATTTAGGGATCCTTAAAGATTTTAAAGCATGGGAGGAGGGGAGGGATGGGATGAAACATTACTTGGAGCATTTTAAGAACTAACATGTTTCCACCATAATCATTCTCTCAACTTCAGAGGGACCAGGCTTCGAAGACAAACACAGGTTCCTTATAATTTACTGGGAAAGCCCCTAGAAGAAACAATATTAAAGATAACTCATTAATTCAGAAATAAAATATTGTCCTGTTCTGCATGGGCAGAACAGATAAAAACTACAGGAGAGCATCCAGCAAGAAGGTGTCACCTTCAGTGGCCACAGGTCAGTGAAGATAAATGAAGGTAAGGCAAAGAACAGCATAAGCTATACAGAACTGTACACAGCACCACTGAAAGGACAACAACGTCTATCCTGTGCTGCATTAAACTTGCCCTGGCCTTTAAAACAACTGACCCTTCATTTTGTGAATTAACTATAAGTCCTGCCCATGGCCATAAACCAGATTTTGTCTGACCTCAGAAACTGAGACAACCTAAGTTTGGCTCCTGCTTGGGTGGAAGAATAGATTGGGATCCTGAGCACCAAAGGCAGGAACTCTTGTTGGTCAACTGATAGATGTTCAGCTGTGAGAAGGGTGAGCAGAAACAAACAGGGAGCTTTTAACAGCAGACAAAGACTGGATGAAAAATGGTACTGCAAACACCATTAGTCTCCAGGTCTTTATTACAGCAATGTCACTTCTTAAGTGCCTGATGTCATTAGAGTTATGCCAGCCCCAAACCATCACAAAAAGAAAAGAGACAGGCACATAAACTTTGAGTTTCATCTGTGAATTTCTGAGTTTTAGAACTTCTGAGTTTGCCTCGCCATGAAGCTGCCATTTGAGAGAGATAACGCCACCGTGCATGAATGCTGGGCACCAGCTCAACTCCAAGCATGACTTCAGAGTCCCTAAGTTGGTCTCTTGTTAAATAAATCACACATAGACTCATGCTGAGTTGCCTCCCTGCTTCAGAGTCTAAAACAAGATACCAAATTGCTTAATGTGCAAAAAATTAAGCCACTCTGAAATTAATTATAAACATTTGCATCACTTAGCTGAAATTTATTGACACAGCAATTTCAAGAGTCAGATTAAAACTCCAGCCTGTCCACCTAAACTTCTCTGACTTAAGAAGTTAATACCTTGTCATATTACAAGTGACATGCTTGCCTCATTCCACTTCGCATAGCATTAACTCCTGATTTTCTTCAGTGCTTTGGTTGGAAACAAAATTACCTATACACATGTTTGGTATGAACAGTACCATGCAGAAACCAAACCCAAAACACCCTGAGAGAGAAGGGATGTGATAAGACTTTTCTTAGTTTAATATAATATATATATATGTGTGTGCTTGTATGAATACACACACACATGCAGCGTAGTCTGCTAGCAGAATGTTTCTTTTTTTTTTTTTTTTAATAGTTGGCCTGGCCTCTTTTGTACCAGGAACATAAGCTAAAATATGTTCTTGGAGCTTTCCCTTAGAGAAATAAGTTTCATGCCTGTATTCCACTGTGTTTCTCCAAATGGGATTACACTGTAGACTTATAAGGCTACGAAACTAGGGATCTTTAGTTTTCCCTTTCTGCCTCAGTAGACCTGTCAAATTAAAATAATTCTTTTCTCCCACCTTTTCATCTTGTCCCTCTTGCCTGCCTACAGCTGTATATTTTTCAAGATGGAAACTGTTTATTACCAAGAGGCTCTCACCTTCAACCTCATAGCTAAATAAGCACTAGGCACTCTGCCTACATTTTAAACTCAAAAAAAATTTTTATGAAAATTTACCAAGAATTTAAAAATTCCACTAAAGGGAGAATATTGCACGATGGGTGTGCAGAAAGGAATGGGAGAGTTCACTGAGAGCTCATCTACACTGGAAAATAACATTGTGTTAAAACATGATGCTTAATAAGTGCCATTAACAGCTGGTGTCATCTGGCACTGTTCCTATTTTTTTTTTCCAATAATGCTCGCACAGATTTGCACCAGGCACAGCCTTCCTTCTCAGTCTATATGGGAACAGCTGGCTGAAATCACAAATGACCTCTGAGGGTAAAATACTTTAGGACAGTTCAAACAGAACTGACCTAAACACGTTCCCTCGGAAAAAAAAATAATAAACCATGAAATATTTTCAAAATGTTTCTCCAGACCTAAAGCTTAGCCAATTTAAAGCAACACCAAGCTAGGAAGAACCTATCCTATGCCTGCAGAAGCACTGGATTTTCGAAAGAAAAGCACTAAAAAAAAAATCAAGCCAACAGAGGGTTTGCACTCAGGGGCTTATATATACAGAGTATGCAGGGTGGCAGCACCTGAAGAGTGAGCCATTCTGCCACGTGCTGGCTTTGGGTATAGGATTTCTGTCTGTTTGCAGCCCATAACCATATATATCTCGCATTACCTCCTTCCCAACACATCTCCAGTTCAAGACAGAGCAAGTGTGGGGAGAGGGGCAAAGCGCAGTCACCACCTTTGCAACTCCTGCAACATTAAACAAAACGTTGTTCCCATGCTACTCTGTGAGAAGTTGTTAAAGACGAATGAATATAGTACAATGTTTCTTGGTTTGGTTGCCTCCTCCTCCTCCCCCCACCTCAATTTTGTCTCTAATGAATTAAATAAGGAGCTTGAATGCAAGGAGTTTTATTGGAGACAAAAAAATTGTCAGTATTCTTACTTTCAAAAACATCTTTATCCAGCCCTAGAAAGTGCTGCAGATAGGTCATGACATAAAACTTCAGCTTGGGGCCCAAAAAAAAAGGTCAGGGAAGGTCTGCTACATGCTGTTCACAAGTACAAGAGCTACAGGATATCCCTCCTCCTCCACTGAAACCCTGCCTACATTTTCCCATACCTTGTGAGTCAAAATCACTTTCTCCACATAACAGAAAAAAATTCTCCCTGAGCAAGGAAAGCCCTGCTACGTGCAGAAGAACAACCATAGTGAATGTTTAGGTTGCTTAAGAAAGGCATGTTTTTCTTTTCCCTGTGGCAAAATTGTTTAAATGCATATGAAACAGTAGATTGATTGTCGTAGGTAAAAAATGACTGCTCCTTTTTCTTTCCTTGCACTAACTTACAAGTCATAAAAAATAATAAATTCAGACTTATGTCCTGATAAACAAAACCGCAGCGGAGCATGGCATAATTTCTCCTCTTTTGCTGCTGCCTAACTCAGCTTTCTTAATTCAGGCCATATTTAATCTACGTGTAGGAAATCCACATTTGTTTCTAATAAGAGAAGGAAAGTAATGAGATGTCAAGGAACAGTTTCCTTAGGCCAGAGAGACTTCAAAGGTGAGTCTGGCAGCTTGTCCTGCATTTATTGTTTGCATCAAGCTTAAGATTTTCTAAAGAGCAACTGCCCATTTAAAATAATTATAAGCTGCAACTTAAACCCGAACAGCACATGAACATATGATAAAACACTTACAACATCATCCAAATTTCGACATCAGCCCTATATCAGAGAACACATAGCTCCAGATGCTGGATTAAAACAATAAGTACAAGCTGAAAATGAGCATATAATTCTTTCAGCTAATGCAGAAGGGTCATGCTGCTTAATGCAAAAGCAACATTAAATGAAACTATGGACTACATTCCCTCAACATATGACCTGCAACCACAGACACTTCTGGTGTGCCTATCATGTGTGTCTGTTCTTCAGCAAGAGGCAGAGCCTCCAGTAAAAAAGTATTTCCACCAAGGGATTTCTCTTTTTTTTCTCCTGATTATTATTTTTGCCAAGCTTCTGAATTATAGTGGAGCTGAGAAAAAACAGGAACATACATCAAAAAAAGAAAAAAAGACACTCTGCTTATTGTTTATGCCACAGAACTGTACTGCTCATTTGTGCCGAGTCTTGCTGCTCCCAAAGCCAGGGCAGAGGCTTATCCAGGAAGGTGAAGCCCTTAAAATGAGGGCTGCAGCAGTACAGAATAAGCATTAGAATACCAGTTTAATACTAAAAATCAAAATTAAAAGGGCTTACCTCTGCACCAATAAACACAAAACAAAAAAAATCTCTGCAAGGTCTACAATACACAAGCATCAGAGCATACGAAATTATAAAACAGGCAGCCAATCTGTGTATCACAGGCAGCACTACTAAACAGAAAGCATACCTTCTAATTGATTCCATTTTCTAATGTGTGTCTGTGTGCATGTATTTATGAACTCATACACACTTTATTGTTTATCATCCCTCAGCACACACTCTGAGTCAGCAGATAGAAGGAAATATGTTTGAGCGGTGTTTAAAATGACACCCTTTACAAATGAAACCATCTAAATCCGGTGTTAGAGAATTAATGAGCTTCTCATGTAAATCACACATAATTTACAGTGGAATTTGTTCTTGTGCCAACAGCCACTTGCGCTGCATAATAATGAAGGCAGGGCTTCAGAGACACACTGAGCTCCCCACAGCCCGTTTGTGTCCTGCCTCTGCTTTTCCCTGAGCAACTAGAACACCATAAACCCTTTCAAAGTGCAATAATATGAGGCTTCAAATAACACAGTCTTCATCTTTCACTTCTCCTTTTAACTTCTGGCTGAGAAATGTTGCCAACACCAGGAACACTCATTTTAAGAGCTATTAATTTGCATTTTAAAACATTTTAAGTTTGAGCATAGCCTCATTTTTGGTTGAGCATCAGAGACAAACATTAAGTAACACTGTATAAGGCATTACCTGTGTTTTAGGCAAAAGGAGGAGCAGTAACAGCATCAAGGAGTGGAGAGGATCAGAGAGAACCATTGCACACCACTTAAGAGATGCAGCCAGTGGTCATGGACTCAGTGCCTTATTCCAAACACATCAACTTAATTTGACCTAAATTCCATTTCTGTTGATTGAGAAAGCCTCAAAAACCAGCCTTGACAAAGCCCATTCCTATCTTTACTGATAAGAATTATCAATCACTAAACTCACTTACCAACACATCCAGCAGCCTCCTCTCGCTATGACCAAGCAGGAGCACTCCAACAAGCTGGTGCAAAACAGGATCCCCTCCAGCACTCAAGATAGGAAGCACCTGAGAGGAGAAGAGCTAAATACTCCTCCCCAGGCACAGCTGAGAGCCATAATGCCTCATTCCCTACTAACAAGGCAGGGCTGGGAACCCAAATTCAGCACTGATGAGTAGTAAAACTTCACCACTGTTTCTCTGAAGCCAGGGCACCAAAGCAAAGTAACTTCTTGGTCACTGTAATTTTCTTTCTCTTTTTGAGGACTTACGTGCTGTGTGGGTTTGAGGGATGCTTGGAGGCTCAGCAAGACTCCCAGGATGCAGGAATGAAAGCAGCAGTGAGGGGCATGCATGGAAACACCTAATCGTCCTTCTCTCCAAAAGCCACAGATATAAACCTCCATCTGCACCATCTCCACAGCCTCCTCTAAATGTACTTACCTGTCTGTCCCTTTCTGTTATTACAAAGCATTCTTATGTGATGCCTGAGCAATAAAAAAGGACATTCCTCTATTCTTTCCTACCCCTCTGCCCAGCAGCCACACAGAAGAGCTCATTAATAACACCACTCTCCCCCTAAGCCCTGGCAAAGGGAACCCCTATTATAAAACCTGGAGGGATCACACTGTCACACTGTGTGACACTGTGCAGGATGAAGCAATAAAAGCGGATTTTTTTTTTCCCCCAAAACAAAGCACACATTTTGCTTGAAGATGCTGAAGACTCCTAGTGGCAGCAATCATTGCTGTCAACAGAAGTAAAACAGCAGCAGATCGGGAAATATGCCTGGTGGAACTTCTGTACCTGGGGTGTCAACAGTCCAGTCCCAGCAGCCAGAAGAGTACTCTCAGGTACTCCATATCCCCCCTCACTTGTGTTTCTGCTGCTCAATTTTGGACACTAATTTTAGTGGCATCCTAAGTGGAGTTCTCCACCCTTCTGCCCTCACTGCTAACGGCATTGCCTGTAGAATCCCATCCAGTTGTCTTCACTCTTCTGAGATTTCTCTGCCTCCTTTGCTCATTCCAAGCCTTCTCTGCCATCCTGATTGGTCAATAACTTTTACTAGTACTAGTCATTAAACATCTAGCTTTGAGACAAGACCAGGTGCCCAGTGAAATCAATAAAACTCAATGTAGGGAGTATGTCTTAGAGACACATAAATGATGAAGTACCCCTACCTTCAAGCGGAGCCAAGATTTTACCTTAAGTCCCTGCTTCTCAGCTTCATTATTTAAATAAATGAGCATTTCTTATTTCACTATTGGTGTAAAAATCTGACATCCAACAGACATGAGGGTACACCTCTTTTGTTACCACCTTGTCTATCTCTTTGTTTTTCTCACTGAATTGGCCCAGAAAAACCTCTGCAGGTTTACAGGGGTGAGCTCCACTCTGTGAGAGTGCATACATGATGTTGTTCTGTGGCTCACTCTGCACAGCAAATTTGGCACAAGAACACTTGAAATTTCACTTCCATTGACCTGAAGTGCATCAACATCAAAGCTTGTGCCAAGTCCTCCTGGAAATTCTACAAGCCTATCCCAGCTGAGCAGCAATTGAACAAACTTCTTCCAGCCTTCACACAGACCTGGGATTTTCTTCTTTATGTGATTTCATAAAGGTATGACACAGGATGGAAGCAAAATGGGCAGGCAGCCCCCCTGCCAGACTGTGAAGCAAGTCCCATACTCATCTGAAATACTCATTAAAGAAAACTATACCAATATCAGACTTTTTGCCCAAGGGTGGTCAGGAAATAATGAGTTAAAGCTCTTGAGTAGCCCTGACTTCTCATTTGCTTATCTCAGTGGTCATTAATTGGTCATTACTGGTTGAGACAGAGACCCCTAATGCATCCCTGTAATGCAACACGGCCTGCACACTTCCACATTGTCCTACCCTTATGAGGGATTCATGGCAGACAACAAAAGCGTAATCTCATGCCATATATTCACAGATATCCCCCCCCCCAATAAAATAAAAACAAATAGGAAGCTAATCCCTGTGAAATGGCACTTCATAAACAGAGCTGCTAAAGGGGGAACCAGCATCCCTTTCCCTCCTTCTCTTTGCAGCCTTTCCTCAGGTCCCATCCACTCTTCATTACACATAAGTAAAATTAATTCCTGCTCTTGTATTCCTACTAATGAAGCTTCTCGTAGCAGCCCAGAATTACAAACATTTACATAATGGCCTAATTTTTAGAATCAATTAGGAATTTTTAAGAAGTCTTTCCACCACCAAGGCTCTGCACCAAGCCAGGTGCTTTGCATGCCTCCCTTGTAACTGCAAGCAAGCTTCCTTTGACTTGCAGAAGACAGGCAGCACTCCTTCAGCTTTAAAATCCATCAAATTACTAATATAATGACTGCATAAGCAAACTCATTGCCTTGAAGGTTCAGCAGACATTTCACCAGATTTATGTCTAATTTGACGAGGGGGGAACAAGCGTCTCAAAAGAAAACCCATAAAACCAGCCCACCCCACAGCAACAGTGAGGTTTGTTTAAAATAAAAAGCACTTTTTCTCAAGGTCACCCAGGTTTTGGAGTGCAACTTTTTTTTGCATGTTTCCTAAGGAAGCTAGAGCAATGCAGCCACACTTTTTTGGGTCTCTTTTAGTTAGCTTCACTCCCTCTCGTGTGCCTGTGAATCCAGGGACTCTTTTCAATCATATTTGAAAGAAGGGAAGAAAGAGAAATTGGATTTTTTTATGATTTGTGGACACTGGCAGCTGGACAGAAGAAGAGGTGTCAATCAAACTGGTGCCTAGGGAAAGCCAGGTAAAATACAGCTGTTGGACATAACTTGAAAGTGGATGAGTGACTAATCAGTAGAAGCAAGTAAAAAAAAAATTAAAAGCTAATGTTTACCAGAAAATGAAAACAAGAGAATTAAACAGAACAGGAACTATGACACACTGCACACAAAGTCTCATGTTAAAATCAGCTTGAGTGCTGTAACCCAACTCATAAAACCAGTCTCCCTGCAGCTCCAAGTGGTACTGTTCTATGCTGGGAAGCCTGGCCATGAAAGTCTCCCTCCTTCCAGGAAGGTTTTATTACAAAAACATTTATCAGTATACAAGAAGAAGCTGAGACAACATTTTCTTCCTCTTCCTGCTTCTTCCTGCTCCCATTTTATCTTTCTCCTTTTACTCCCCAGGGATACTGCTGGCCTCCTCACTGTCGTCCTGCTTACAGTGTTGTAATTCTGCTTAAAGCATGATCCCAGCAAGTTATTTAAGCTCACCAAAAGCCAGGGTGCACCTGGATTCCTAAGGCTGTCCTTTACATACACAAGTTTTTCTTGCTGTACCCAAGAAGGGGTTTTTTATGGAGCTCACAGCTCCATAGAATGTTTTATCCCTTCCTTTCCAAGCATTCACGTTTTGGTTACTGCAACACCCTCTCCTGCAGCCTTGCAGAAAATCATCCTGACACATTTGTTTTCTTTCAAAACGCTGCCATGAAGATCTTTTCTGCACCTTGTTGCCTTGACCA
This sequence comes from Chloebia gouldiae, assembly GCA_003676055.1. Lineage (NCBI taxonomy): Eukaryota > Metazoa > Chordata > Aves > Passeriformes > Passeridae > Chloebia > Chloebia gouldiae. Next base: position 5,298,412 of record QUSF01000025.1, read on the forward strand.
CATCCCACTTCCATGTTTTTCTTTTGTGGTTACCTCTGTTTCACACATCCAGAAAAAATGCTGTGCTTTTAGCTCCAGGTTTTTTTCATGGCTTACCTCCAACTTGAACACCACCTCTACTGCTACCAACATGTACTTCTACTCTACCATGGCACCTTTACCCCTCAACTTGTATATTTGAAAACCAAACATGTTTTCTCTTACACCAGCATGCAGAGAAGAGAGACACACTCATTGCTGGAAAACTTTCTCTGGTCCTTCCCTAAACCCCTCCCCTTGCTTCAGTGCCAAAGATAGACCCCACATCTGTTTTTAGAGAGTCAAAAAAACCACTCCTGACCTTGTGAGTGTCACTAAAATCAACACATGCATGTCCACTTGCATTTATTTGGTAGATTTTTAAACAGACTCTGCTTTCTGGCATGCTGAGGCTGACATCACTGATGCAGATCACTGATGTGGATCTCTGGCCCATAGCCTCCCCACACCCCGTCTGTGATGCCTTACAATGAGGGGGCTCTGGGGCAGGTGTCCCTCTTTGCTCTGCAGCCACAAAGCACAGAGCACATCTGGTTCTGATCCATGTCTGGGCTTCCCAGATGTTACAGGAACCGGATAATATTTGAATAATAGCAATAACATGCCCTGCTGTTTGTTTTACGGCACCTTTGTGGTCGTCAGCATGCCTTATGTGTTACTTCAATTTGCTCCTTGCTATCTCTACATAGCAGTCTTGCAAGAGTCCTAGAAAGCCTGATTTCCCTTAAAATCATTGAGAATCCAGGGGAAAAACTTGAGGAGAGCTGGTTGGCATTCCTAGCAGCTCTCCTCCAACAGAGTTTATATCCTTGCTCTCTCCCAGCTGGCTCACCTCCTGCCCTGTTTATTTTCAGCAGAAGGCAGGAGGAGCCCAGATTAATAGAAAACAGAAAGGTTTCTGGCTTTCATCAGAATCCACAGAGTTCCGACCAGCATGGACAGAAGAAACCATTTGACAAGGGGTTTGCAGGACAGCAAAGCAAAGTCACAGGGATGTTTGCAGGAGTGAGCCCAGGAGACTAAAGGGCTGCTTCAGCAAGGGCAACATCCTTGCATCTTCAAGGAACAAGCATCCCAGGGAGAGGAAAACTGGTTTTATGTACCTCTGAGTTCTCAGGATCCTTTGAAAGCAATGTAAGGAAGTAATTTTGGGAAAGAAAAAAAAAAAAAGGCAAAAAAACCCCACAGACAGTTAGACATTAAAATTATTTTCTCTCTCTGCACTCTGTATATCTTGGTAAGCTATTTGGCATTCCAAGTCTTATGTCTGCAAAGAGAATAAAGGAAGACAAAATGTTCTGCAAATGCAAATATACAACTCTACATTAAGCTGAGTATCTCCTGATATCTCTATATAAAATGAAAGCAGTGCTTAAATTCTAGTTCTGGAGTACCTGAACTACACAGAGGAAAAGCAGTTCTTAAAAAGATCTATTATTGAGCATTCTGCAGGATGACACATCTGCTTATTAATATACAGTCGGCTGGAAGCTGTGGCTGTGAGTGATGGATTCTGAAGTACTGCCTATGTACATCAAATCAGATCACTTTTTGTCAAAGGAAAAACACAGGTCTGGGAAACTGAGAGCGGGAGAGAGAAGTTTTCACAACAAAAATATAAGAGTAATAATTATTAGCTTCCACTGTTTCTACAGACAAAAGGGCAATCACTTTAATTCTTTTGCATCTTGGCAAGCCTCTTATTTCTTAACTCTAACAATTAGCGTGCCGAATTAATGTGAACCAGGATGCAATTACTGAAGAGCCAGGGGGGTGGGGAGAGACAGGGGCAGAATGACTGCATGCTCAAATTGTTTCACTTTAAGGAACATCTCAGTGAAACCAGCTCAGGCACATTATTAATGGAAGTAAAACACCATGGAAGAAGAGATGTGAATCTAGGCTCTTCACTCCCTCTCCTACATGTGCTTTGTGTGAAAGAGAACTATTCCTACATGCCTACCATGGATTTTATGTATGCCACTGCACTGCTGATAGGAATCAATACAAAAACCAAATGTTTCTTTTTTGTTTCCAGCTGGTGTCCATTTAAGACATATATACATCTCATGTCACCAACATCCTCAAATCTTAACAATAGGTTTCCACAGCTTTTCTTTTTTAAATCAAATATTAGACATGTGTGAGTTCTACAATCTTCTACAATTATGCAATCTTGCAGTTGCATAAGCTTCCAGCCATGAGAAAACAACCATTTTAACTGAAAAAAAGTATGCTCTGCTAGCAGGTTAATATTCCTATAATTTTAAAAATGTTTCACAGGAGGGAAAATAAAATCTAAAATCAATTTTCAGAAATTAAAATGAAATCCATATACTGAGTGGTTTTGTTTCCAACTACCTTTTCCCCATATTAATGTTTCTCTTACAAACTCTTACAAATTGGCCCTGTTAGCCTCTGAAGGGGAGGGAAGGTGGCAGGACATTCCCAGCAGCACGGGGCAGTCAGAAACAGAGGACAGCCTGGAAGGAGGGAGGAGGACTTCAGGATGAACACATTTGGGACTCTATATACACACGGATAGCACCTGTGTATAAAAACCACATGATGATTTTTAATCTTTTTCAGCCTGCAAAAAATATTTTTTTTAAATGTTCCAGTCAAGCTTTATATATACTTTGGTGTTACTGAAGAGGTCCTCAATGCCCTAATGGCCACAGAGATCACCCAGCTCAGAGTGGTGGGGTTGTGTAAATCTGCAGTTGGGTCAGGTTTGCTCACAGAGGGGGCAGGGGTTTGTTGGCAGCTGCTCAGGGTGGACAAACCTTTGGCCTGGGGTGTAAGGGTAATTTTGCACTTATTTCCCTTCCCTAGCATAGCACATACATATACATTACCCACATAAGCATGTGCATGGTTATGTAAACCTTCACAACCAAAACACTCGACTCCACATCCATCTTTCCCTGGGGAGCAGATGAAAGAGCATGTACAGATGTGCACCGCTGGAAGCTATTTGGAAACCACAGCAATAAGGGTGATACCAAGAAACAACTGAGGAGAGAAAAACAAAACCACACGAAACCAAGGCCAAGCGGTGCATCCACCTGAACCAGTCAGATTGATCAAACAGATTTGCTTTTACTTAAAAATGACCTTAACTGGGGTGCTATCAGTCCGTATATGGGACACATAATATACATCTTTTATAGTGAAAACACATTAAGCAAGAAAAACTATGAGAGAGCTCCTCCAGAAACCCCTAACTGTGAACTTCCCGGCACAGCAGCAGCTAAGCCCCTGCCTTAATCATGCATGTGTTTTGCATTATTTTTTATTGACTTTTCAAACTCATAAAATGAGAAAATAAAAGAAAATCTTGGTGACTAGCCACACAACCAATCTTTCTGGTCCTATAATCCCACAGACCTCTACAACACAGTTTTATTTTAAACACCTGGGTAATCCTGTTGAAGTCAGGGAGATTACTCATGGATGTGGAGTCAAAGACATGACTCACCGGGTGTCCCTACTGACAGACAATGAACAATCCCCACTGAGACCTTCTTGAAACACACAGCCATAATGACAATTTTTTTTTTCCACGCTTTTTTAAGGGAAAAGCTAAAATAAGAAGCCATGCAAGCATGAGACACATCGGCTGCTCATCTCAATTCTGTGGAAAATCAGAAATATCTCAAAGGCGACTGGGGAGCTGGGGATGGGATGAAATGTTAATGCAACCCTTGCCTGACCCACAGTCACAGTGTAGCAACTAAAGCCATAGTGGATTCTAGCAAAAATGAATATAACCTGCAGCATCTTTAAAGAGACTGCAAAATACAGGAAGGTCACTAAGTAAACATCAAACGAAGGATTATCTTAATTTATAAAGAAACAGGACTAGGAGGAAACCAGGCCAAGCAATTTCCATCTCTATTGAGGTAGGATCTTATCTACCTGTTTGAGATGAAGGGAATCAACTCCTTCAATAATAATTCTACTTATGGTCCATAACTATCAGTCTGATGCCCTAGAAGAGACATGTAATTCACAGATACCCTTTTTCTTTTTTCTTATTGCTGATCTACAATTCAAGTGTGGACTTCTTCCAGCTGTGATTATTGTTTAAAGTCACATGAGCCCAGGTCTAGTATTTCATGCATCCAGGTTTGGGTTCTTTAATTGCAACTTTCTGTGACTTCATGATTTATTCATCTCAGGATGCACTCAAAAGTCTAGCGTATCACTGACATCCCCACGCAGCATACTGTTAGCTTTAAAATTTCATAAACCACCATGTACTTGACAAGTTGAAAAGCTAAAAAGGGTTATAAGGCAAGGGAAAAAAAGCATGTTGAGCTCTGATCAGCTCAGCCCCCAGAAATCCAGGCTTTTCGGAAGTGCAGCACACAGTTCAGTATTTAAAAGGGAGGCTCCATTACAATATTGTCTTTATGGCCCACGTTTCCCCATTCCTCAGCTAAGCTAAAATACATGTCTCCTCTTTAATGAAAGCCATACTTACTCCATACACACTGGCTGTAAACTATCAAATAGGGTCTCTGTCTAATACATAAATTAAGTCTTACTTGCAGATTTTTTAAAGACCTTTGAAAAGAAAATGGCTTGTGAGGCCACTCACTCCTGCATGGCCACATGAGCAGCTAGGAGACACCAAAACCTGCCCTTCACCCCCACACAAATCAGTGGCCACCTACACACAAGGTTCAGAGTGCTCTGGGGAAAGGAAAAATCTTGCACATTTGGAAATGAGGGGTCTCTTAGTCCAAATGGCTATGCAAGATGCCTTCTTTAAAAGAAGCCCCTCTGCAGAAAATAAGTGCCAGCAAGTTCTTCCTGAGAAGGTTTTTATGAGGGTCAATTAAAGTTCTCAGCCTACAGTCAGCAGAAAAACATTACAGGCAAACACAGACAACATCAGATAAACCAAAAATAAATCCATAAATATGACTTGTATCTTAATATACAACATCACAGGCATCAAGTTGTGCCCTATAAGGACCAAGAAACCTTTTTTTTTAAGTCTACTGAATTATCCCACCAGCTTTTGTATGTTCTCCAATGCCTGGAACTTTTGCTATTCACAAAGCAGGTCTGCTCTGACAAGCAGGCAATAAAATGACATATACAAAATAAATGTCTTTTCATCTCACCAGTGATGGTGCAGCTCTCCCACATTTGCCCAGGATCAGCATCAGCTACCACAGGTCTCCCTCGGAGATGAAGGGGCTTTGGCCATACACATGAACCACCATGTGAAGGTTTAGAGGATGACAAAACTGCCTTTCAATCGGTTTGCAAGTCTATAAACAGCACTTTCAGAGCTGCTTACATTTCTGTTGTCCTGTGAATGGATTTCTTCAATGGGAAAGCAACAACAGTCATTCACTTTCATCCCAAACAAAACAAAAGGACCACAGCTAAACCAGAAACCGTTTGTGTACAGCACCAGAATATTTGATTACCACTTCTGAAAATATACCTGCATAGCATGAAAAGTCTCCCAGCGGACCACACTGCGCTGTGTTTTTATTTTACAAATGCAAATTGAATTTAAGCAGCTTTTGCAAAGCCTGTTTTGTTAAGAAAATCAGCCAGCAATGTGATGTAGCCCTGCCTCTGTTTTGCCTACCTTAGCAAGGACAGGCTCCAATCTGCAGGATGGGGCAGGGGGCAACAAACAGGCAGGCAGTGATTTGGTTTCTGCACCAAACTCAGAAATTAGGCAGGCCAGGGAGAAATTTTAAGCTCACTTAGTGAACACTAAGCTTATAAGAAAACACATATTATTACAAAATGGGTTGCAGTGGGCTCTCCTTGAAAAGCGATGCTGCAAACTCAAACAGAAGTATAATTTAATAAAATGCAGTGAGATTCAAGCAAATAATAAAACCTGCTGTGATGAGAAGACCAAATGAAATTGCTTTTTCTTGTCCATTATACCTTTATTTTTGATTAGGGAAACAAAAGCTGGGAATCAAAATGTCAGGCTTTTTCATCCCCAATGGGTTCCTATGGATACTGAAAAGGGAGAAAGTGCCTTGATCCTGGCAAAGATAATTAGCATAACTTCAGAGTGAAAAACAGGTAACTGCAGTCACACAGCTCACACATGGATGCAGACTTCTGCAAAGACCCTTTAACAAAAAAGGCAAATATTATCCCTAACTTGATTTCTAAAATGAGAACATAAAAACACATTCATTTCATGCACTTTCCATGACACTTCATTACCTCCCAGAAAATTATATGCACTGGCTGTCTTCTCTTCCATGCTAAAATATACACCGCACCCCACGCTGGCTCTTGTTTCTTACACACTGCATTTTGAAATATGGAGTAGAAACCTCCTCAGGCAGAGAGGGTAAAGGAAATGTACGACTCAATAAAGCTAACTGGCATAACATGCAAAACTCTCCTTGTGCTACGCTCCCCAAACTCTTACCCTCTTTCTGCTGAGGCCATTAAAGCTGTTAAGTTGGGTTTCTTGTAATTTGTGTCCCCATGCTTCTCAACCAAGAAAGAAAAGGTCGATTGAAAACCTCTGATCCTTCCTGAAACAATACTCACTTGCATCTGCCCAAGTATTTCAGCAGCAAGCCTGCTGTCATGACCACTCTCTCCATAAAACTGTCATCCCCAGTCCACTCCCTCCAAGTACCATTTACATGGTGAAATAAAGCCACGTCACTGGATTATTCTTTTAATTACTTATTTGGATGTCAGTGACACCCAGAAGGCCAAAACCCTAACTTTATCAAGTATTTTCTTCACTCATCCTCATGTGAAGTTCACTGAAATAGGATAGTCTTTTTTCCCTTCTTTCGTGCCAAAAGGTGGCTGTGTTGGTGGTGGTGTTGTTTAAGGACAAAACACAACATTAGATCCCTCTCTAAACTGTCAATACAATTGTCTTTCACTAGGACTACCACAGCCTATATGGATAAGATGATTAATCACTTCAATTCTACCAGCCATTATTTCTAATTAAAAAACAACCCATAAATACCTACTTTATCGCTAGGTCAGTATGGTAAATAAATTCAAGTGGTCAGTAAAACACTCACAAAGGAAATTACATTTAAAAAATGACTTTTCATTTCCAAGTGTATCTTCCTAATTAAAATGGCTGTTTCCCATACATATCCCAGCAGCACAGTCTGCAATAATTTAAAGAGTCTTTGAAAGCACAATTCTCAACAAACCCATTAAAGTAACTTCTTACCATCATCTGTTCAATGGAAACTAGAGCATTTTAATATTATACCACACTTCTCAATGTTGACACTTTACTGCTTCTCTGTGTCCCAGCCAGGCAGTGAAGAATTAAACATGAGCAAAAGGAGAAACATGCAAAATGTGCAACTTCCTAAACAGGCAACTTCATACATTCTGATTAATTACCCTCCAGTGCTGATGACAGACGCAAATCTGTATGGGTAATTATATCAAACCTTCCTTCCAGGAACATCTCAAACATAAGGGGTTCTTGGGGCTTTCCTGGTAAGGAAGAAAAACCTTTTTTTTACAAGTGCAAAGAAGCTGCTTAGAAGGAACCCCCCAGGGTAGGACTGCCAGGCCAAGACACGGTGTGTGGTCGGCACGAAAATGCAGATGTTAATACCCTTCTAATCATCACTTCACATCTAGCACAGTCATAACTTATTCTATATACACAGAGCTGTTACACAAACCTCTCTGCCTTAGGAGCCCAAAAAGCACCCATTCCACAGAAATCAGAGCAAAGCACTCCATTCCTAATGGAGCATGTGACAAAGAAATGCAGCCCTGCTCCTTGGTACACCTCCAGTGATCAGGGCAGAAAATGAGAGCCAGAATCCAAGGGGTGTTTTTAACATTTGAGTTTCCAGAGGAAGAAGCAGAAGGACCGTGCTGGGCACGGACCATGTTTACATTGCAAAGGAAGGAAGGAAGAACAGTTCAACTGAGACATGAAAAAAGGCAAATGCTGCAAGCAAAGCACAAGCTGAACTGCCATCTATAAATATTTGAATTATTCTATGTAATATTTCAGAACATAACAAACAGCACTGGGATTTATATTTAAATGATTCCTCTGTGTTGTTCCTCTATGTGTGTATGAATCATACATATTCTTCTTTAGTTGCAGTGTGTATAAAATTATAGATCATATAAAAAGCTAAGGATCAGGGTTTCAGAAGCACTCAGCATACATTTAGATACTGTCAGCAGAGACTGCTGGAGAAATCAGCTTTTTTTTTTTTTTTTTGAGGACAGAAAGGATGGCAGAAACCACCATCACACTCTTGAATTTTGCTGATACACAGCCTGGATGTGAAGACTTTTCCAAAACAAGGCCACTGTACTTATGCTCTTAAGTGTGTGCTAAGTGCACTTGAGAAAAGCTGACCCTAAAGGCCAGTTTTACCAATGCTGATTCTGCTAAAAACCACAACAAAGTTGTAACTTAACATCTAGCCCAAATACAGCTCATTTGAAACACTCATAATGTGCCATATGTATTACTAGTTATTTATTCTTTAATATAAACACTTAAAAAATTAATTACACGCTCTGTCAGAGCTGTCTAATACATAGGTAATCTCAACTATAAAACACTGCTGTGCTCTTTTCTGTAATCACCCCCACCTTTTGAAATTACCTTCAGATGTTTGTTAAGGGACATTAATGTCTCTGAAATCTAGCAAGAGGTAAAATGTTGCACTCAGCTCAGTGCCATGTATATAATTCCTGCATCATTAACTGCCAACCACTAATTTTATCCTTAAACGACAACACAATTTTATGGGACTTTTCCAGAGACCAATTATTGTAACTCTTACTACTTTGGGAGGACACAAAAACCCTCAACTGCATCAAAGCAGTCTATCCTGAACTGCAATTCTTCAGCTCACATGGTTTTATAAGGCTTTAAATGCACTGCTGTGGGGGTTTAGAGAATGATTCTCCAACTGCCTGGACGGGCACACAGCGAGAACAATTCTGGCAAACTTGCCTTCAGCACCACTTCCACTGAGATGCAAAGATCTCCTTGGGACTAACAAGCAGCCAAATGCTGGAGTGTACTACACAAAGCTGCACTGGACAACAGGGCGTGGAAAAGCTGGCTTGGATATATAGTAATGTGCCCTGAAAAAGGAAGATACAAATGTGATTTTAAGTAAAACAAAACAGATGACCTTTCTAGCTTGGGATCTGTCGAAAATTATCTCTACACATTGGAAATTATGCAGGAGGAAATGAAGACAATGAATTTAGCGAGAGGTGTTTTCCCTATTTCATTAACTGCAGGGTGATTACCAATCAGTTGTGAAAGTTATTAAAGCAATTTGTAACTTTAGGCATCTAATGGCATTTATGCAGGAGGGAACTGGCAATCAACACTACCTAATTCAGCTTGAGGTGTTTCTGGTTTTTAATATGACATAAGCGAATTATGGCTGTGACTCTAACAATATGCCACATTTGAATCTGGCTGTTAGTTTGTACTGTTAATTTCCACATTTTAATTTGCACTGACAACCAAGGATGGCATAAGACTGTTTCTCACCCTCCCTGCCTCACCTTTTTAACATATAGTCAAGAAACTGCTCAACAGCCTGTTTTGCTCTGGAATAAATAAAATTCCTCCTGAATATGCAAAACTCCTTCTAAAGAAATAGATACCTGTTAACTAAAATACTTTGCTCCTACTTAAGTGGGACTCCTTAATTCCCTCCCTTGGAACAAGATGCAATAGAAACAAATGTGGATCAAAGCCAGGTGAGGGGCTGCTGTAAGAAACACATGTACTTTATTCCACAACCAAGTCCATGAGACTTCATCACCCAGATCTTCCTCCACCTACTTTTTACCCTGTCCAAACAGACTTTTCCTCATCAACAACCTGATGAGTTACTGAAGTTAATTGAAAATTAAAGCACAAGCCAAACAGTCACCTTCTAAAAAATCCCAACTCATTAATGTACCAAACACAAAATGTTTATGGCAGTCAGTTAGCCATGAATGGGTTTTCTTGTTGTTGTTTCTGAAATGTGGAATAATTCTAAAAAAACCCCAGTAAAATAGACACCACACAGCTCAGCCTATTTGGTTCATAATTGTCCATTACAGGCTATTTCCACCTACAAGACTATGGGCAGGCATGTTCTCAGTTGCCACCCTTTTGCTAAGAAATAACCGAAATCTCAACTGTCTGACATTTAAATATAATATTGACTTTTGAATTGTTATTTTAATGGCATGTCTAAGCAGCATGAATAAAAATGTGCTCTGCAGAAATAGATATATTTCCACCACTGAAAAAAACCCAAAGAACTCAACAAAAACCCCCATTCCACAGGACTATTTTGACTGTGCTAATCTCATAATTGTCTTCTCCACTTTCTAAGAATTATTTTTTTTTCCTTCCAGGTGTGACAGTAAATCTGTCTTTCTCTCATCATTTTTACAGACCCCAGCCTATGGGCATTTGCTGAGGAATGTGTCTTCATTTCTCACACCAAGTATTGCTGCATTTTTGAGGAAGGTTTTGGGAAAGAGTCAAGCAATTGTACATGTTTCTGCATCCTCACAGCCATGATACACATATTCAAATCAAAATGAAAACATTATAGAAGTTTTTTGTTTGTTTTGTTGACTTGCCACCAAGTAGCTCTTGGTACAAACAGGGAGATCTGCTGACTCCTGATACTTCTGCAAAAAGGTATCCCCATTGAAGAATGGTTTCACTGAAGAATGATATAAACCTAAGACCTTCAACTCTTCCCTCTTTATAGTCAGCAGGTTTAGGCATCCAATCAAAAGCAAGGTGCAATTAGTGCCTCGAAGATGTTGGTTAGGGATGGAATTCACAGGAGCATTTCTCCACACAGGAGAGATTGAAAAATCATCCTTGTGTTCTGGCATTTTCCAGGCTCTGCCATCTCTCCATGCTGAGGAAGGATGAGCAAAATTTTTCCCCTTAAGGGTTTTCATTTTACATTCCCCCCCAAAAAATGCAGTGTTACTGCAGGAGAGGATGGTATGGTGGGGCAGATGGTAAGCTGGTTTGAAAATGACTGAGAAAGGTTTTTTCTCCCTACTTATAACTCTTCCTACTTTAAACTTACTGAAGTTTAAAATTTGAAATGTTCAGGTTGGCTAATCCCCTCTGGGGCTTTGCATTACTAGTTAAAGTTATGACAGCAAAAAGACCTGGATTAGAAGTGGTTACAAACTTCAGCTTTCCGAGAGATAAAATGGATGGGACAGCACACAGGGGAAAGAAGTTTCAGAAAAATTCCAGTTTTAATACCATGACACAGGTAATACTGCAAATCTACTCAGCTGTTTTGACTTCTTTTTTTTTTTTTTTTTTTTGGGGGGGGGGGATATATCTGCACTTTAATGATCAGTGAGTATCTGCATAGATAAAAAATACCCACAGGGTAGCTCAGTCCTGTGGGTGGGCATAAAAAGGAGTTATATTGGGATTTAAAAAAAAATCAGTGGCTGTCCCTGTTGCAGGCATGAGGGAACACTGCAGGAGAGAGAATAAGGGAAGCATCCTTCCAGCTGTAACTCCAATGAATTAGGACATGACTGAAAGGGGGAAAAACCAAATGTTTAGAGGTTTTTCAGCTGTTGTGACACACAGCAATCCTGATCTGTAACCCAGCAATCCACACAGCCTCTCTCCTCCCTGCAATCATGAAAACCACTGAACTAAGTTCACAACCTAACATGGGCAGTTCCACAGTTCCAGTTATCTAGCAATCCTGTCCTCAGGGAGGGGAAAAAAAATAAAAGAAACAGGAGAGAAAAGCCAAACAAAACTAGGAAAGACAGGTGAAAAAAAAAAACAGAGGAAAACCCCAAGAACTAATTAGTCTGTTTTCAAATAGTTATGCATATAGCATTTATGTATGTATTCCAGGGCGGGGGGGAAAAAAGAGGCACAAGTTGTAGAACATTCATTTTGGGCATTTTCTAAAGCACCTCTTACTTCCTTATACAGAAGTAGTTTTATTTGTACATTGTGTTGATTTACAGCTCTCCCTTCTAAAAACAAAAAAAACCCCACAACCCTGCCTTCTCTGAAAGAAGGTTTAAGTGTTTAAACCTGTCACTTCTTCAGCAGAATTATAAATTGGTCTATGAAGCCAGCAAGAAATAAAAAGGGGGGGGGGGAAAGAAGTCTTAAACGGATAAGTCTTTTCAGCAAGCTCTCTACTATCTCTTTTTTACATTACATGAGAAATGTAATTAAATGCTTCAAGGGGGAAAGGCAAAGTAGTTCTCAGGCTGACTGTATTTGACCTTTCTTCCTTCAAGGTGACAAACAAACAAACAGGATGCTAATTATTGTCTCAGCTTGAATTTGCACTTGGAAAAAAAAGAAGTTTTGCTTAGCTAAGACTATAGGGAAAGCTGAAAAGTCTCAGAAACTTTATAGTTCATCTTGACTTTGGCTTTTGATGTCCAAAAAAGCATTCACTTGGGACTCCTTCCCCACGCTTGCAGTTGGAGCAAAGCTGAGCACAAGCATCCAACTCCTGCCAGCTCTACTCTGACCTGCACAACTGGAATCCACTTGGTACAAAACTCAGTATTATCAGCAGTGGATATATATTGAAGAACAGTGCTGCCAAAGATGCCTCTGATCAGAGGGGAAAACACTGGACTTGTCTCATCACCAAGGGAATGGAATAATTCAGTCTGGGTTTTGGAGGAGCCCAACAGAAGACATGCCTTTTGGCTTGGCAATATTCCACTATACAGCCTCTGATGCAAACCACAGACTGTGGTCACCTAAATGACTGCTTACACCAAGCTCTCTGGTTAGAAACCTCCTCTGAGGCTGACCCAACCATGTCTCCTGCACCTTTCTATACAGCCATGTGAGCAACAGAAATTAAGAGTTTAAGGCTACTTTTATGTAAGTAAAAAGGCATTTTCTTCCCTCTCTGACCTTGAACTCTATCAGGGCACACATCTCCTTTAATCCTCTTCAGGGAAATCCTTAGCCTGTTGGAAGATGATGGCAAACCTCCCATCATGAGCTTGAGAGTGGGCCAAAATAGTACCCTTAAAACCTTCAGAAAATTAAAGCCACCACAGGGAACCCTGAAAACCTGAGGGAATGAAAAGCCCAGGTCCAAGGCTCTTCCCTTGTACCGGTGTGCTTCAACACTTCATGTAGTCAGTTCAATAGGTACATTAATCAATTAAATGGTATTAAGCCTTGGGAGTTGCTAAGATGTTCCACTTGCAAAGCTCTTGGATTGTGACTATTCTGATTTCCACACAAAAGCCAGCTCCCTGCCACACATATAGGTGAGCTTTTTGGTGCAAAGTAGCACAAATACTTGCTGTGACAGGAAACTCAAAGCAAAGAAATGAAAATGCCCCCTTAATAGAACTTGATATCTACACAGTAGAGGTATTTGGTGACTGTCATGAAAATTTTCTAATTCAAGCTGCAGCACCAGGAGATTTGTTTAATACAAACACCATGGATGTATCCACCTGTTCACCCTTCAGCTGAGATGGCTATGCAGCTTCCATAAGCCATGTCATAGGTTCTGAAGAAGAATATCTCACTGGAAAGAGTAAAGAAGTCCTCCTCAAGAAAACACTTGCAGAACATGACCCAAACCTGGGCTACTTGAGTATTGAGTGAAAAATTAATCAAAAGCAACAGGTCAAGGCACAGTGAGAAACATATAGAAGGAAATACAAACAAAAAGCCTTTAAAAGAAATCAGTGCCACAAACAGAGGTGAAATTACCAATGCTTCTCCCAGTGCCACTGGTTTTTTTTGCTCACCTTACAAAAGCTCATGAGCCATATTTTGCCCAGGAAGGCAGGGTTCAGCAGTAAGTTTAAAAAAAGTCAAGTCGAGGGTCAGGAAATAGCTTCTTAAAATATAATCTGTTAGATGCAGCAGAGAAAGTGCTTTTAGAGATATAAAAAAGAGTTATGAAGCAGGTTCTTTACAACATGTTGGGAAAGAACTTTTGTTTGGTGAGACTGCACCAAGTATTTCTTTTCATCCTTGTTTTGTGCACTGGTACTTAAGCTACAATGAAAAACAATCCCATGCACCTTTAAATATTTCATTGTTTGAATCAAAATGGCTCTACCATGCCTAAAATGGACAGAGGCTGGTTTTTATCAGGAGGTACTGCAGCAAATCTTTTGGAAATCTTTTATCAGTGTTCTACTTTGCAACATCCCCGCTGTAAATTTTACCGTGAGGAATTCATTACATAATTGGATGTGGCTCTACCCAATTTATTTTTGCTTCCTGAGAATCCAAACATAATTCATGATTCATGTATAAATTACATCAGGAGCAAGTGATCTGAGTGCAAACTGCATATTGCACTAAAGAAGACTGAGCTGCTAACTTCAGGGTGTAATATTTTCATTTAAACTGGAGAACAAGTATGGGAAAGACTTCTGAGCTTCCCTCAATATGTCAGAGAGTGAAACACAGCAAGCCCAGAGGGTGAAGCCTCTGTCAGGCCAAGACAATGGAAAATAAAAATGTACATTAGTAAGCATGTAATATAAATGCAAACTTCAGTTATACCAATCCAGAAAATGTTAATCAAGACAACCAGCCAGCAGGAGCTGGCACTGCAGAGTTATACGTTGGGGTGTTGACAAAGATATTCTCTAATTTCTTTTTCCCTCTCTCTCAGCAGGTGAGTATATTACCCAAGATAGCAAGCATAACAGGAGCTTCCAAACACTAAACTCTAATGAAAGGTTTTACACCCTTAAATCTCACTAGAAACCATGCTTCCCATTTTCAAAAAAGCAAGATGAAGCTTCCAACTTTGCTTTTCTCTCTACATTGGTTTTTTTTTTTTTTCCCCAGAAGGGCAAAACCGAGCTAGCTGGAAAAGATCCACACGTTTTGACATTTAATCAAAATTCCAAGATAAAGCATTATGCAAAAACAAAATTCCCCCCAGGAAACCTATGTTATTTCAGAGACTGTGAAAACAAGTCAAAGCTATCTTGGAAACAGTTTCCATCAGCTGGTCCACTACAGTCCTTCTGAAAGGATTGAAATGTTCCATTTTCTCCTCTATTCCATTTTCCCTTGATAGAAAACCTCTCTGCTCATCCATGAGTGGAAGTCACACAGCTGGAAAGCACCTGGAGGAAGCAGTCAGGCCAGGAGCTCAGCCGGCTGTGGAAAAGTCGTGCAGCACTTGGGAAGGACCACCCAGCTCATCATGAGTGAGCCAAATTTGCAGGTTTTAAGAGTGTTCGATTTTTCTGCATGATCTGCACTAGAAGTGGCCTTCCTTTTTTGATTTTTCCGATTCTCTCCTGAAAAAAAGCTAACATTGTCTGCAGCAGCCAAATCTTCTTCTCGTTCTGCCTTTCCACTACGGGAAAACAGGTTCAGCTCACACGCCTTACAGCAGCCCCAACAGGACAGGGCTGGAGCTGTGGCAGGAATGAGCTTCTCCCACCAGAGATACCACAGCCCATCACCGGTGAGCACCTCCCTTACTGGGGGCAGAGAATCCTCCCATTGGAGCACAGAGCCTAACAGGCTCCTTGGGATGGCACAGTGTCCTCAGACATGTCTGAAATGGACTCAGGCTAGAAAGATAAAGCCAGAAAAATATTATAATGACCTAATATTTGCTGAATCACTGAAAAACACCTAAGAGGGCTTTAAAAGAGGCAAGCAATAATCAGCAACACTTTTACTCAAACTGAGCCTTCATTTTTTTCACAGAGCTGCCATCACTTACACCTGGGACCAAGGAGATTTGAAGAGAAGGGAGCTACAGATGGGAGATGAGAAGAAAGGAGATAGTGACCCAAATATTGATGCTGATGAAAAATAAGAGACTGGGAATACAGGCAAGTCTCACTACAGGGAAGCCTATGGAGGACACAAAGAATTAATGCTCTATCCATCTGTAGCTGATGAAAAATAGGTTTAAGTATTTTAGGAATTAACTCCTAAACTTCTTTGAGGGCCTGATTCAACTCCATTTAACCATATAAGTGCAAAACCACACACTAGAAAAGAAGTTACTTACGGCTTTGTAAAACTGAAAGAAAGCATCAAGCTTCTTTTACCTACAGGAAGTTCAACCTAGCCTTCCTGGAGAAACCCACCTACAAAAATATTGACCAATCTTTCCAGAAAAAGAAAAGACATTTTATGCACTTACAGTCCTGGCCTATTCAGATCCCAGCATTCAGCATTAAATACAGCAAGGTTTTGACAGTCAGAAAGCCACGTAATGCTACTAGGCACCTCTTCACAGCAAATTATTTCCAACATGGATGGGAAAAGATTTTTGTCATGTTGTTCTCTAGACTCATCTGAAGCAGAACTGAGCTTGCACAGACATTAAAATGACAAAATGCCACCATAGCTAACACAGACATAACTTACTGTTGTTTTTAAGTGAATAAAGAAGTGCTTTGAGAAAGTAGTTGGAGGCTACTGAAATACCAAAGTAATGGGGAAAAAAACAACCACAGCATTATGGCCATGGGCTGACTGTGAGTTCCTCTGCTTACTGCAAACCAAATCAGAAACGTGTTGCAATAAAGAAGAAGAACAGAGCTCACATCCCATGTTTCACAGTGACTTTTTGAAAGCAATGGCCATTGCTATGAGCCACGCCTTCCTACATCATGAGTGGAAAATTAACCACTTAAACACACACACAGAGTAAGAAATATCACAGTTTCTTATTTACAAACAGTGGGAATAACTTCTATTCTATTAGACCTTTGCAAATAAATGAAGAATTACAGAGGCCTGCTAGGAGCACCAGTGAACAGCTTGACTTACGGTGTTTCAAATAAACCAAATCATGGCACTCAGATCATATGTAAGCAATTTTTCTGTAGAAAATTGGTTTTGCAATTCTCAAGCTCTGCTGTAATAAAACTCTGTAGTGTATTTGTGTGTCCACTGATTCCAGGGACTGATTTGTGCTATATGTTTGCAATTATTTGGTAAGGATATACCAATGACATAACTCTTATGACTACACAGGCAAAGCTCACCTCTTAAAGAACAATGCTTATAAGTGGGGGTTTTTTTCACATTAATCCTCCACACACTTTAAGTATGGTTACTTAAGGTTTTACAATTCTAAAAATTCTTTGTAGACCAAACCAGATGTTAATCTTAATTTCTAAAAAGCTTTCTTGAATCCAACAGAGAGATAGCAACATTGATTAATAACCAGATTTTCTGTCATGTCATCTTTGAAGGATAGTTAAGGAAAGCTCCCTTGTGAAATGTACTTTTGAAAAATTACTGATGTCTGAATTTCTTTGATTTTCACTGCTCTCCTTTCACTGCTTCCACTCCACAAAAGCTTCTTTGCATCCTTCAGAAATTGTCTTATTAAAAAAAAAAAAATAAAAAAGAAGTTCCTAAATAAGTCTGGCCCTTTGACTAAAATTAGCATTAACAAGCTATGGGACTGAAATCTGTCCCCAAGGCAGATGCACAAACTCAACAAAGTAAACTGGAATAGCTCCTGTTGACCTCAAAAGCACCAGAGTTTGGCCCATTGCAAACTTTACAAGAATTATTTAAGAAGTCACTAAACACCCATCCAGAAATAAAGCAAGCTATTCAAGGTTTACTCTTGCTATATCTTTTAGGTAATATGAGAACCAACCTTAGCTATCATTAGATTGGGAATTTTTATGGCCTCAATAGTATCACCTAATATAAAGCAAAACATGTGATGGCCAGCTATTAATGAAAGAGCATTAAATATTTAGACTGCTTTGCTGGCTTGTAAAATAAGCCAAAATTAGTGCCTCACAGCATTCCAATCCAGTATGATATTATTTTAAAGGTGGCTTTAAGCAGCAGCAACCTTTGCAGCTGGGACACAGGCAAGTATTCTGTTTGGTGGAAGACGTAGGAGTGTTGGCCACTGACATACAAATTTGCATTCTGGAATATCACAGCCTCTCTCACGTCAGTCAGCTGTTTACCCTCCTCTTTGTCATCTTCCCTAAATCCTGGCAGACACAAAGCATCTGCCAGGAGGCCGTGCTGAAATCAGTAGGCAGGTACCATGGAAGAGCTGCTCTGATCTATGATGGCTCCAACCACACAATGGAACTGGCACCTTCCTCGGCTTGCTTGGTGCTTGGCAGCCAAACGGGAAAATACAGTCTGATTAGAGCCTGCTTTTTCAGCAAGTGCCAAAATAAAACTTGCGCCTTCCAGAGGGACACAGATTATTTATTAGCAATTATTTCTCTCGAAAACCCTCTTTTCCAGGAAATCATCTTTTCTCTCTTCACTTCAGAAAGTTTACACACAGCTTTCCAGGATGTCACTAAAGTGCGAGCAAACTATTTACATTCCTGCCATATGTCTATTGATACCCTGCAGCTGTCTATCGAATTTACAATTAGATACCAAACTCCTGCTTGCATAACCATTTGCATGCTTCCCCATATATGTTTTTAACACAGTTAAGCAGATGTAACTTTTTTATTTTTTAAATCTAGCTTATTTTTGATTACCTTAAATTTGTGCATGTCTACACATTTCTTCCAGTAAAAGATGAGACAGATTAAAAAATAAGCATTCAATGCCCTGGGTATTGGCAGATCATAAGAGAGACAGCACTAACTCCAGACTTGTAAGTTTTTAAGAAAACAGCTGTACGAAGTCACCATCAAGCTGGTCTCATGCAGACAATTGTCCTGCCCTGAATGGGAGACTGGACCAGTAACTCCACAGATTCCATCCCATGAGCTGTCCTACAACTTCCATATCCTGCCCTACTGGCACAGGGAAGGAAACAGCATACCCTGCTTCTTTCTGAACTAAGAGGTAAGACCCAAGCCACACACCAAGAAACACATCCCTCCTCCCTAAGAGATTAAGCCTAGTTGTGCTTTCAGAGCTCTACAGACACTATAGGCATTAAAACTCGAATTTGGTGTGCATCTATGTGCCTGCTTTTAAATTCAAGCATGTGCTGTGACTGACAAGCTGAGCAACTGAATGCAACAGCAACACTCCTCAGAGCCACGCTGCAGTACCACGCGTGAAGGAACCCACCCCACGGGAACAGGACCTGCACTTCCACTGCTTCCATGGTATTTCTTGAGTGTAGATTCAATATTCAACCTTCAAATGTGCCCCAAAAACACCTTCTGCAACTCAAAGGGAAGATACAACTGAGATAATACATAAATTCCATGTGCAGGCTGAAAGCTGGAGCATAGAAAAACCTCTTTGTGGATGAGCACTGTATGTGCTCATAATAAAGGACAAGCAAGTTTGGTATTTTCACTCATTTGGTATCCCCCAGCAGGCCTTCATAATTGTCATGCAAAGGAGGATGCAACCTCAGCAAGGCCTGGGGAAAACCTCAGCATATTTGTCTCTGCAATGAAAGGCTGACAGGTATTTTTCTAAGGCTCCAGGGGGAAGCAGGGAAAAAATTAATTTCCTAATCCAAATAAAAGACTTGGAGATTTTAATTCTTTGTTCCATACCTGAACTAGTATTAAAATTATATACACATATAAGAAAAAAAGCTAATCAAGTTTTCCTTTCTGGTGAAACAGCATTCTAGACAGAAAGTTATTTTAGATTAATTAAAATAAGTTACATTTGATGAAAAGAAATAGTCTAACTTTCCTCTTTTCCTATTAAAACAGAGTAAGAGTTACAACTCTAAATGCAAGACACTGAACACAAAAAAAAATTATCAATTCTGCAACTATCAAGAAGACATCTTGACATTTTCCAAATTATTTTTGTCTTACTTCTGCTCAAAAGAAAACCCCATTAAAATTAACGAGCTTTAACAAGCAATTTTTGTTTTGAAGAAACAGCTTTTTCTAAGAGAAAATTGTTTCAATGGATTTTTTTTCTGTTTTGATCACTAACTAATTATTTGAAGACACTGGAGTTCTCTGATCCTGGACATATGACATGGATTATAGTGAAACCAGCTGGAGATTAAATTTCTAATTCACATATGGAGCTCATGACCCTCTTTATGAATCATCACACCATTTGTTTAATATTTAATGCAACTCTTAGTTACTCTGAAGAAAACGTTGAACAACAGGGGCCCATAAAATTAAAATCACACAGCAAAATCACAGCTACTTGCAAGACCTCTCTCTTCTTTGGGACTTCATCACAAATCTGTCTGATCTAGGTTCATTAAGTTTATTTTTTCACTCCCAAGATGATAAGATATGATGGAACACTAAAATTTCATATAAACATCTTTGATTATAGCTTTCAAGCCTCAAAACATCCAGCCTTGTCTTTCATGCAAACCTAGACATGGTGATATCTTGAGATTAAAAAGAAATATTTCTGAGCATGCTAATCTATTGAAATCTTTGGAAGAGTGGGAAATTAAAACTGTGCAGTTCTAGATATAATTTTACTACCTTAAATGCATAGACCATGCACACTGGAAAAGCAAGTGTCTCTGTCATGGTGATCTCTCTGTCCTTGGCTCCTTAACTTACCAAATGAACATTAAACTCAAAAAAACTATCAGCAGGATCTCAGATAATGCAAACCTGCCATCAGGAACATTTTACCTACCTATTTTGGCAAAGCTAAAAGAAATACACTTTTTCTAAATATATTAGCACAATTTCCAAAAATTGCCATGGCAATAAATGCTATTAAATGGGTCGTGCGAGAGGAAGACCTCTCTTGTCTTTAGCTTTCAGACCAAAGCCCAGATTCACATCCAATGAGCAGGATCTCTTTCCAGCCATGTTATTTTCTCGCATCAAGCATCCCTCTGCCTTCCCTGCTCCATCAGTGCTCCCACTCTTACCCCCAACATACCAAAAAAACTGCACACATTCTCACACCTAGAAGCCTGTTTGATTGATACAGCAAGAATCAAGTCATATGAGGCTCACGTGGTTCTCTGCTAATGCTTCAGTATCAGTAGGCACGATCTTTTAAAAGCTCATTTTAAAATAATGCCTGGTTGAGTGGATTCGGTGTCTGGAGTTGTGCTGTCCCTCAGAAGCGGTGCTCCAGGCAAGTCTGGAGGCACAGGCAGTGTTGATTGCCTCGTGCCAGAGCATGTTAGGTGTGCAGCTGGGAAATGCTGGTGATTGTGCCAGCTTTAAATGCTGCTGCTGCTGCTCTGCCTGTGCAGAGCCAGTGGCAGGGGATGAGTGAGCAATCCTCGTCCTCTCCAGGGCAGGTTACTGCAGCCCATGCCAAAGGCTGCTGATGCTGCCCCAAAGAGAAGATGGAAGGCTTTCCCACAGTCATTTCTGCAGCTCTGTTTGGCTTCCTCACTCCTGCCCAAGACAACATCTGCATGGGCAAAATGGTTTTTTACACGCAAAGAGCCACCAGGGTAGAGCAGAGCACTGTGCACCTCCAAATCTGCATGTGCTGTAAGTGGTTTACTCATTTTCCAAGCGAAAAGCATGCAGCTGCAGCCCTGACTTCTGCACAGCCTCCGTGCCTCAGCACTGAGCATCCACACACCATCTGCCTGGCTGCTCAGTTACCACCTCTGCAAGCTTGAACCCATCTGCAGGGGTAGATGTGGAAACAGAAATCCCAGGCTGCCCATTTACCCAAGTAGGGCAGCAGCAACATTCTTCCACTGAAAACACCAAGCATCCACTCAATGGAAAAAACAGGTAACTAAAAGAGGTTTTTCTGCCATGAAAGCACCTGTTGTGCTGTGCTCTGCTGAATTATGTATGTAAGCATAGACCTCCCAAGCCCAGCAATGCTGTCCTTGCCATCTCTTGTGGCTCTGCAGTTTGCATAACTATTCCAGAAGCACCTTCCTGTATGCTCCCCAGCAGAATTAATTAATGTTTGCACAGTACTTTGAAGATGAAAGTACTAAGTGACTGCTAAATATCAGGCCAGATTCTCAGCTGGTTTAAAAAATAGCATTTGCAGCACAGCATCTGGGCCAACAACCACCCTGGCTCATTAGAGAGACTCTGTAGCAAATGTGGAGGGAAAAAAAATAATTGAAAAAAAAAGAAAAATAAAGCAGAAAAAGAAGAATATATGCAGAAACACAGCACTGAAGTAATAACCTTCATGTCTTTCACAGAGTCCCTTTTTGTGCAGGAGAAGAGTACAAATCTGCAGAGCCACGACGCTGTTCTCCTTCAAACCTCCTTAAGACTCACCTCTGCTGAGATGCCTACAAATCATTCAGCACTGATTAGCCAGCTGATGTACTGTGACTTCTGCACATTACACTCACCATAACCATCCTGCTCTTAATGTTGGCCCACCCCATCTGTTTACTCAACCTGCTGCTTCTTTCCTCTCCTCTGCCTTGAGCATCTGCAGGTTTTTCTTTCTTTTATTTGGCATCAGGCCTAGCCCAGGGATACACTGACACTGATAAAATGTCTTCCCAGTCTTTTGCAGGCTCCATGTAATAAGGACATGCAAAAGTCATTTTCAAAGGATTAGCCTCAATAGGTTTAGACCCACTTAGTGTGTTCCTGTATAAAATGGTAGATCATGGCAAGCAACCCATGACATTTAAGTCACACACAAGTTACACATAAGCACCTGTGTGCTTTTACAAAAGACAATGTGTTGCTGCAATCCAAAGGCTAAAGTTCATGCTTATGCTATGCTATTATTTTTTTTAATAACAGAGATTGCTTTTAAAATTGTAGCTATGTGGTCCAAGAAAAAAAGAGAAAGAGAGTAAAGGAGGCACGTGCAGACTGCACTCATCTGATGTCAGGACACCATGGCTGATGGGAGAAGCACTTCCATCAGCTGAATAAGTGCAGGATGAAGCACTATCAATGAGTAATCTCTGAGGATGAGGTATCAGAGTGAGTCATCTCATCGATCACAAAGGGACTGATACTGCGTGACTTGGACCTGGTCAAACCTCTCATCATACCCATGTGATCTGGGGGCCAAACTCAGGCTCACTTCAAAAAACACAACTCCACTTATTTCAGTGGGAAGTCATGCACACAAAGGGTGTAGATACTCCTTCCATGGCCCCAGCAGACCTTATATTTTTGACTCGTTCACTGTATCAGTCACATGCACCATTCACAGAGATACAAGAGGAGAGCTCTCAAGCTTTTTCCCACATGCAACAGCGAGACTCACTCAAATGCCTAAAAGAGCACTTAACTTTTAGGTACTTAAATTAAAATATTGCACCAAAAATAAGCTTCCATGCTGTGAGATTCCAGCAAGCGCTACAAATCCCAAGGACACTACCTTTGTATGAATGTAGTTTGTTTTTTTCTAAAGGTAATCCAAAGAAAAAACGGGTCAGCAGCCTCAAGCTTTTCTTCTGTACTCCCTTGGTGCAGCAGTAATGATCAAAACATGAGAGGAGAGGATGCCCCTACCCACCCGAAAATAGGGAGGCTGCCCATATACACACTTTGACAGTAGCAGAGACTCAAAGATGCATCCATGTGAGTTAACTTCCAAACCTAGTGCCTTGGGCAAAGCTGGATATTATTCCATGTGGTTGCAGATCGTTCTTATCCAAGTCTGCTTCATGCTTCTGATGTCCAAATGAAGCCTCCCTCCATTAAGAAACATTCCTTCTTGCCTCTTCAGCATGACTTAGGCTGAGGCTCTGCACTCATAGCCCTAATCTCTAGAGAGCTGGGATGAGATTTTCAAAAGCACTTAGTGTTGACCTACCTTTGCTCCAAATCAGTCTGATCATATTAGGTTAACTATATTTAAGTTTGGCCATGTATATTTTGTAATAATAAATCTACCCCCAAAGAAATGCTGCTGCTTTAATACAAGATTACGAGACCTGCAACTATATTTATGCATCTCAGTAACGAATCTGATTTTCCAGTTTCAGGTCTGTGGAATTATTCTGGAGCATGTTGAATATTTAGCACTGGCAGAACAGAGGTCAATGCAATTATGTTGCCTCTAAATTGAGTGCTAAAGAAGCACTGCACTGGAGACCTTAAGGCTCAAAACTCCAAAACTAATGCTTAAAATTTATAAAGATCTCAAGCCAGCTGGAATGCACTTTTTTTTCAGCATACTTGAGTGGCTCTGCACAATGAAGACCTAAATACCAAAACAGGACTTTATCTTTCACCTCCTCCTTTTTTATTTTTTTTTCCCCAAAGAATTGCCAGGCAGTGAGTGTTTCTAAATGGTACAAGAAGTGACTGTCAGCTGTCACCAGCTTTTTTCCAACACACAAACACTGGAGAGCCACTTCTCAACTCAGTCCATATGGCACCTTCAGAAAGACCAGAGTAATAGTTGAGGAGTTTTGGCCACAAAGCTCATAGAGAGTAGGATTAAATGTACTCTTACAGATGAGTTGTTTTTGGGGTTTCTTTTAATTAGTATGTTGGATCATCTTCTGCTGCATTTTCTCTTTTGATATATATATTTTTTAACTGAATCCATAATTGGTCTATCTAAATGATTGACAGCAAAGGTGAAGGAACAGTCTGTTAGTCTTGACTGCTGGAGTAATGAATAGAGAAACTGACATGTTAAATTTCTTCATCTCCAACTGGAATTATAAATTATAGACTTCTTTTACATTATCATAATACCAAGTTCATCTTAAAAATAGAATGATTCCTTGGGGGTGTATTTATAGAGAAAAAATACATATCTAATGCTGTACTTAGCATATCTTCATATTTTAATAAAATTGGACTGATTGTTCCAATTTTGTTCATATTTTTGGAAATTAAAAAGCAGAATCAGATCATCTTACATTTTTTACAAGATCCATCGTTTTACTCCTGCAGGACATTCTAAAATTTTCAAAAGCTCTCTGTAATTTAACATATCCTTCTGCTCTCCCTACAGCTACTTGGCGCATTGCATCTTCCTCGTTTGGCTAAGGGCCACTTTATCTGAGTCTGTACAGACTTTGCAGGGAGTGGAACTGGGATCTGAAGAAGTGGAAATAAAGTTTCTACCCCATAAAACCCCCTTAATTCAGCTTTCATCCCTAAGCAAACAACTTCTGTGAAACAAATCATTGTGTCCAAATGAATCAGTTTGTGTGAAAGCAAACACAGCCCATCAATAAAAGCAAAGCAATAAACCACAGGGAAATGTCTCCAAGCCAGACACAGCACATGTAGACTCTCCAGTGTACTTTGCATGAGAGGGAGGGGAGAGAGCTCTTTAAACTTCCATCCAAATTAGACTTGAGTTCAAATCATGCTGGTGCAAACTCTCAGTGCCCAGCTCCTAATGCTTTAACTGTCTGTGGAATGCAGAGAAAACAAAGATGATCTGCATTGTGGGATGTCAAGAGGAGGGGGTTTCTGGAGAGGGGGTAGATGCAGTCACCCAGGCCCCAGGTCCTGTCCTCCACCCCAAAGGAGGCCCAGGCAATACAACTCTTGATCTGCCCCAGATTCTTGACAGCATCTGTGGCAGAGCTGAAGTCACATCAGAGCAGGGGCAAAGGGAGACACCTTGGCCACAGCTCTTTCTGTTCACCTGAATTTTCTATACCTTTCATGTACACAGCCCTGTTGGCAATGCTGCTTCCTACAGACATTTCTTCCCTCCACAGGAAAAAATCAGCCTCAAGTCATCTGCATGATGAATTCCCCTTCAGCTCCCATAAGTGCTGCCTGCCTTCAATTACATTGGTGTGCCTTGAACTTATAAAATATTTTCAATTTGCAGAACAGTTTTGACATGGGGAGAGAGGAAGGGACAGCAAAGAACAGTATGCTTCAAATAAAATTTGGCACCATTCAGGATTTCTTCCACCTCAGAAAAAAATCCTCTAAGAACACAAATAAATGTATCTTATTAAGTTAGCAAGATACCTTCTCCTAATAGTGCAATTAGCTTTCATAGGAGATAGGCCCATGTACTGTCTTGAGAATAGACTCTCAGGCATATATAACCATGTAATATCAGGCACACTTCTCTCAAATTAAGGGAAGCATTTGTCATTTCCAGTGCTGACACTGAAAAAGCAGTGTCTTAAATGCTGTATTAGCATAGCCTCCCAAGGGATCTCCTGAGCAGTGCCTTTAAAGGAGCAAAGCCCAGCACTGACTCCTGCAATTCCATTTTCATTGCCTGAAGGAGAAGCACTGCTGGAGAGCATCCTTTGCACGGGAGGAGGCAGCAAGACCCACAACTTGCAATGAGCTTGTTAACAAGTCATGGCTAAGAACATCTGAATGACTTTGAGACTTGCACCTCTTGCAACCACGTAAGGAGCCCATGCAGCAGTCCTATCCCATCCTGAACTCCCACAGACATCCTGAGCTCATCCCCTTGTTCTACTGCCTGTGCTCAGTACAACATGCACAGGCATACCTGTGCATCACCTACCACTCTGCAAATTAGGCAAAAGCAACTTTGAATTGAAGTAAAAACTTCAGTTGAAGTAAAAGCTTCAATTACTGCAAGCTTGGTAAATTGTAGCCTTTATCCATGAATAGGACAGCCTTCATTTGTCTGTTCCCCATCATTTAACAGGACTATAAACCATCGCCAAACAGATGACACCAACTATTTTAATAATTCCTGTATTCAGCAAATAGGGAAGAAGAGGTATTATTTTGGTGACTGTTCCATGTTTGCCACCAGATACATGACAGAAATGTGTCCAGGACATGCTTACTTTCCCAGTATCACCCATAGGTAAGTGCAGATACTCTTCAGTAGTAAGGAACACACTAGAAAAAACTGCACTGAAAGCAAAGCCACCATATGGACAGAAAAAAAAAAGAAAAATCTAATAAATGCTGCCACACCATATCCAAGCGTGCAGTGCAATGTTCTACTGCCTTATGTTTCCCATTAGCCATTTCTGTAACCCAAAGAGAAGCAGCATTTCCAGAGCACGATTTCCATTGCAGATGGGCAAAATCACCTTCTGAGGGTGTTAATGTCTGTCAACCAACCAGGACAAGGTTCTTCATGCATTTATCCTGGCAGAGCTGCATCCTCACCCAGCTGGAACCCATCGGTGATTCCCCTGGGTTAGGCTCCAGGTGGGGGACAGGAGGACAGCAGTAACAGCACTCAGTGCTGCACAGTTTCCAGCTTCTCTTCAGCCTACACTGTTTAATATCTGGGATATCTAATATTATTACTAACTCCACTTAACAGCAAACTGTAAAATAAATGTGAGGAATTCACAAATAAACTCTGGCACACCTGCAGCTTAGCTCCTGCTCTTCACTTGGTTTCAGCTTTATCATGCAAAGTTTGAAACATCTGTAATATACATACTACAACCAAGCTTTGCAAAATCCATCAACCTGCAAGCCTTGGTAACAAAACCAGCCCAAGAGATGTAAGTGGCAATCTGAGAAGATACTCCCCAGGAATTAGATTTTGTAAACAAACATTTCAGCTAATTGCTTTCTTGTTCTCAGCACAATGAAGGCCCCATTTAGCCAAAGCATTTGTCTACAGAGCTTAGTTTCTTCCATCTAATGAACGTTGATCTTGTCATAGCTTAGGCTGGTATATCATCAGAATCAACATGAAATGCTAATGGAGAGAGATGCTTAATATCATTTCAAGTGTTTAAGTTACAACTGCAGCTATTAAGGCAAATCCATTTTACCTGTTCCTCCTCAGGCTCCCCAGTGAGACAGATTTTAAAGTTTCCATGGGGAGAAGTGATTCATAATGGCTACAGAGATGAGAGAAAAAGCCTTTCACCATTAATTACAGCCAGCGTTTTCCAAACCCAAGCTGGTCATTTCACCGGCACAACACATAATTAGCAAGGCTCATTTTATTTTGTTGCCTTCACAAATTAGTTCACTTTTTAAAAAGCTAGGTGGTTGCCCCCAGCAGCAGGGATAACCACAGCGACCAGACTGAAAAATAAGGCTTTGTCATCCACTTGTAGTCCATGGCAGAAAAATCCAACAGGTCCCCTGGTTTTCACTCCCTTTACTGGTTCAATGCAGGAATCAGTGCTGCTCCCTGTGGCATCCCAAACAGGAGATTCTGAGGTGCACCCATTTAAGACAATCACGGCCAGTCCCGTGAATGTAGTTCTTGGCAGCGAGAGAAGCTTCCTCTATTTCAACTTTTCAACTGCTCAAAGTACAGGACCTGCGCTAGCCAGAGCAGTGAGGAGGAGAAGGATGCTTCCTGCTCCTCCACCTGTAGAGGAACTGCACTGGGTCCAGCCCCAGAGGCATCTAAGGCATCTTCATGGAGAGCACTTTGCAGAAATCACAGTAATAAAAGCAGGGGATGATGATGTGTAAGAGATGCTGGACT
The DNA here is from genome assembly GCA_003676055.1 of Chloebia gouldiae. Lineage (NCBI taxonomy): Eukaryota > Metazoa > Chordata > Aves > Passeriformes > Passeridae > Chloebia > Chloebia gouldiae. The sequence continues at coordinate 5,326,697 of QUSF01000025.1, forward strand.
CACTTGCCCATACAAAGAACGTTCTCAGACACCACCTGCATTTTAAAGCATGACTGTTTCTTTCTTTGTGTGGCTCAGGCTGCCCCTCAACCTCTTTGAGGAGCAACTTCTCCACAGCAGAGGCTTTGAGGAGATGCACCTGCCAAGATCCCAGTTTTGAACAAGGCACCCAAAATAGTGGTTGGAGACCCTGGCACCCAGACAGAGCATGCTGCTAGCAGCTATTGTTGAAAATAGCAAAGTTATCCTCATGCAGATTTTAAAAGGCCACTATTTATGCATGTAAATTCTGAAGGGCATTAGCAGCATCACTGACACACGCTGACAGCCAGCCCAGCTTTGGGAAGGGAATAAGCAGCAACGACTGCCTGAATAATTGATGTGCTTTTACTCTGCCCCATGGCCCAGTTATTACATTGCTCACTCTCTTCAACTGCCTGTGGTTTCTAAATTAATTAGAAATCTTAATGTCATGGCCAGCCAGTTAAAAAAAAAAAAAAAAAAAGAAACAGAGAACAAAAGAAGAGAGCGCTTCTCATGCCCTTGAGCCTTGGGATTTCTTCCTTCAGTCTGGCCACGCAGGATGTAAAAGCAGAGTCTCAATTACTGCAGCTTTGGACCCCGCTCACTGATGCTAACAGCAGCACAGCATTAAATCCATTCCACCTGCAAAAAGCCCCCACCACACGGGGGTGAACATCCCCATCAAGGTCACTGCCTCCATAAGATGGGGCAAAGCCTTTCCTAGGGGCTGACTCATGCACAGGGCAGCCACTGCGTCTTCTGCAATGAAATACATCTGATACATGCCTAGCCCAGCCATTGCAACCAAGTGCCATGCAGCACCAAATAAAAAGACACCACTGCAGTCTGGAGGAATAAAAGAGCTCATGGCTGTTCTGCTCACACAGCTCACAGAACTAAATGACTCTGTGGGATCCTGTTCAAGGGATGAAAAAAAATTGTATGACTACCTGACCTCACAAAAGAGGAGATCAAATATAACAATGTGAGTGGCCATTTTTTTGCTGCATATATACCCTCACCTCCTTACAATATTGCTTATGTGAAACTTTAAAACAACACCTATAGCTTTCAAGAAACCCAGTGGGAATAATTCCCATGTTTGAGCCACATTGCAACAGCACGGATACTTGTGTTTTTCTACGTGCCTCAGAAAGCACATAGCCATGATGAATGTGGGCATGCTTTTAATCTCTTACTTGCAAAAAGAAATACTGCTTTTTTCAAAAACCCCTTTACAACTGTCCCAAAAGCATAAATAAGCATAAATGACTGAACTTGTAGAGATAATTTTAAATTGCATGGTTAACTTCGACTAATATTTTACCTTCTTATAAAAGAGCAGTGAAATACCAGTGAGACTCAACAGTATGGCACAGTCTTCCTCTTTGCCAGTACATCATGGCATACTGTAATCTGCACCACCTTTCCATTATTTACCTTGGAAAACTCATTATTTTAAAGAAAACTGATTTTTCAACCTTTCTTTTTGACATGGATAAACAGACTTATACTCAAGAGCATTGAACTGTCTGACTCCCAGTAAAGTTATCCTCCATTTCCCATAAATGTCAAGTACCCAAACAGGACAGTCTCACAGGAGAGAAATGATCTGGTGATGGTGACAGAAAGCATTACAGAGTTTTACATGACACCATAAATCCAAATGGAAGTATCCAACAAAATAAATCCCATTTGTTAGCAAAAGTTTAATGCACTTTGACCAAGCATTTATTTGCTCCAAGAGCTTCTTCTTCTGTCTGCTCTTTTTCCTCCACTCTCATAATTTTGCACTCAATTGATGCATGCAGAGACTGCCACAGGAAAAGCACACAGGGTTCCACACAAGTTGCAAATTTAGGCCCTTGAAGTGTTTTTCAACATCCTTCTTGAGACAACACTTCCATTTGTAGGGTGGAAAGATGGACCTTCAGAAAATGGCAATGATGATACATGGAGAAAGCAGAATTGTTCTACCCTATGATTTGTCTATGCTTGTCTTCTTGGCTTCATACTAAAATGCACGTGCTAATTATCAGCAGTGTGTGGCACTGCAGATGTAGTGAACACAAGATGTCACTCACATGCATTTTTCAAACCCAAGCAATGAAATTAAATGTCTCGCAAAAACATGTCAAATGTTCATACAGAAAGTTCCCTGACCCCAGCAACATCTGCTGTGTCCCTCTCTTCATATCCATGTTTTCAAATCTCACTAGACTTGCTTTGTTATACTCAGATTTAGACCTTCACATTATATATTTATTTTGTTCTTCATACTGATATCTACTGACACATTTTCTTAAAGTCATTATAATAATTAAGACAAAAACTTACTGAAAGGCTCAGCTCGTGTAGATTCCTCAGCTTAAGCCCAGTAAGAATCAGTAAGAATCATGCCCAACACAGACTTTAAGGCAGAGGTGAGTTCTTGGTCCCCCTTCTGGATCACTGTACAGCACAAGGGATGTACCAGCTGAACCAGGACCACCACTCTTCAACACTGCCATGCCTGCCTTGTCCAACTTTTCCTCCAAAGAGGAAAGACTGCAAAACCACTCGAGGCCCTGTAGGGGTGCTCACCTCTCAGCCTTGGAAAGAAGGTAGAAGAAAATACAGGAGATGGCAGCAGTACAGAGCAGAACAGCTCTGCTCACTGCTTTTTGGAGCCTACTCTTTCAAGACGCAGCCCCTGGCAAAGTGTCTCATGAAACTTTGATGAACAGCATTTTGTTTAACACCAGCAACTCAGCCACAGCCCTGCCAAGCTGCGTTGCACCAACAAAATGTCATGACCCAGGAGGATCAAGAAACTCGATTGCAAGAGGCAGGCTTGCAGGCAGCAGAGGAACTCACAACCTCTGGAGCAGGGTGCACCACCCCACAAGCTACTCAGTCACTGAAACACGAGGAGGCTGCTGTAAAGCTGATGATCACTGAGCCTCCTCTGACACTCACCCAGCAGGCTGCAAGGCTCCACCAGGCAGCCTTGCAAACACAGCCATGCCTGCAGCCCTTTTCCCATTGGCACATATAAACCGTGAAGTTTTTTCCCCCTCTTTTACCCTTTTCACTTCTATAGGTATTGAAAATATTCACAGTATGCTCTTCCCTACCATTTGCTTCAGCATTTTCATGCTCTGCTGCTTTTGTTCCCCTGTTTCCTTTACATAAAGGAATATTCTCATGAAACAACTGCGCCTGCATAACTGAAAATACACAAAACCCATATGCAGACACAGTGCTGGAGGCTCATGCAACGTGATCAGGTCTAAATATTTTAGCACAGCAAACAAATGAGGCTAGACTCTATGGTCCAGTAATTACCTTTTCTTGTTCTTCAGGTGCAAGAAATCCACACGTTATTTTTTGCAGAGCACTGTCTTCAACATTTCTGGAAAATAAGGAGAAAAAGAAAACAATTAAAAAACATGGCCTCTGAGGACATACCAGACACTCATGAACTTTCTGCTACGCATCTGCCAGAGGACAGAGCAATGAACAACTGACTTTGGTCAACAGAACTAATTTTTGAAAAGTAAGAATTTTTAATATCTATGAAGATTTCTGCATGGGAAAACAGTACTAATACGCATAAAACAATGGTAAGAGGAAAAATCAGTGGACGATATCACTGCCAATAATTAAAAACAACTTAGAGATTCAAGTAGATATCAAACACACATGCAGGTGTGTGAGTATCTCTTCCCACAATGTGATCTGGACAAACTATTGTTAAACCAGACAGACTTGTTAAATCAGAGGTTTTTAGAGGTCATTGCACCAGAATAAAAAACATCTCATTTGAAAGAAGCTAAATTATGATTGCAAGGATAGTAATTCCTTTTCCGTGGCTGCTACAACTTAAAATTTCTCTGTCCCTTTACATCTTCAGTATTTTCTTCTAATTACAGTGTTAGATGCTAAATATAACATTAATTGACAAAACAATGAAATGGATGGATCTAGGTCAGCCTCCTGGAAGTATTGGTTTTATTAGGATTAATTACACATGAAAAATTGTTCCTCACAGTTGGGACTGCAACAAATGAAACTTCAGTGAGAATCATTCTTGTTAGCATCAAGCTGGATGGCACAGGACTCCAGGACCCCATCCCAACCCAGTGAAACAATTAGACAATATAATTAAAAACCCATGCAAGGGAAATAGCAATGAGTCCTGCCTGAATTTTGCTTCCAACATCAACTATAAACCCAGCTCATTTTCTGCAACCTGTAGGGGAGAACACAGGTCATGTTATTTGAAAGAAATGTATTGAAATGAAAAAACTTTAAAAGCTGATTAAAAAATGATCCAGTGTTAAATTGGGGCCAGTTGTTCCAGTTACAGCAGTGAGTCCCCAAGCCTTTCCCACCCAGGGCTCTAGCACAGCTTTCACTCTGCTGCCCTGGTTCCACACCCTGGACCATCCTACACCTTCAAAAATTTCAGACCAAAACAAACGGTCCTGAGGCTCCAGTTTCACATGTGAGCTAATCCAGAATGGTCTTACTTTAATTTTCAATGACAGGAAAAGGAAGTTGCACCCCAGCTCTAAGCACTCCTCAGCAGATCCTCCCCTGAGAGCATGAGAAGAACGAGGCCACAGCATTGGTCCCTAACGCATAATTCATCTTATTTATGCACTGAAGGAGCAATTGCTTGTATTCAGTAACCTTGGAAGTCAGACAAGTAAATTAAAACTTAAAACAAGGCTTGAGAGTCCAGCATGCATGCTGCTTTTTGAGTGATTTCTCTATAATAGGCAAGTATGGATGCTCTGGAAGAAAAAGAGACCTATTCCAGCTTGACTGTCAGCAAAATTGCCTCTGTAAGCAATAAACAGGCTTTGGATCATCTAGGAAATTTACAGGCAAACTCGGAGTAAGGCCAGTTATTATTCCTCACTGTACAAATGAAAAAGTCTCTAGATGTACAGACTATAACCATTTTCAGCCTTGGATTTTGACCAAATATATACAGTTTCAGTAGTGTAGAGCAGACCAGGCAACGCCTCATAAGGACATCCATATACTTTATTTCCAGGAAAAATGCAATTTGTTTAGACTACTTTACTTGTGCTTTATAGCAAAACCTTTACCTGGTTCCAAGAGGCTTTTGGAGAATAATTTTCATTTGATGGCAGAAGTACAGAGCAGACAAATTTGCATGGTTTGAAGAAGCTAATGCTTGTTACCCCATTGCCTTGCAATGGCTTTTAAAATAAAATTAAAACAAGATCTTTGTTTCATTTATGATACCCCACATTTTACTTCTGCTTGAAGCATAAAGGACTAGAGATAGCACAACATACTGTGGTTTATTGCTCTTCTGTGTCATTTTGGGATTCAGCACATGCTCTTCTCCCAGCTCACCTTTATTTTATCATAATGTGAGTGTACTGACTGGCAAATTTTTCTTGACTTCCCTTCCCAAACGCCAAATGTGTAACCTTGAGTTGGCCTCTGCCACATGCACATTTCTATGCAGATTTCAAATGCAGACTGGGGAATTCCTGTTCGTATTAAAATAGAAAGGGAACCATACAGGGATTCCTGCAAGAGCAAAGAAAGCTCTTGCAAAATACTTGGTAGAATCTCAACAGTCACTGGCAGTGGTGCACTGCAGGAACTACAGGGATTTAGTATTAGTCCTAAAACAGAGACTAAACACACTAAAGAAGAGGCATTGATTTACCTCTGACTCCTACTAATATTCAGAGCAGTGGAGTTCCTGCCCTTTATGCAAGGGAACCTTGTTTTGATCCACTTTTACTGCTCTCCACATCACTTGACTAACCTGCTTGCCCTCAAACCTACAGTGCTACTCAGAAAGTATTTGCTGCTTCTTCCCCAGTTCTCCCCTGGTCATACTCTGCCTGGACAATTTGGAAAGTAGTCTCTCTCAGGCTGCTCAGGAGAGGGGAAATCACCTCTCTCCCTTGCTTCATCCCTTATTACCCTGGACCTCTACCTGCCAAGTTTACTGCTGAATGAATAATGGAGATACTTCAAAATAGCCCACTTTTACTAACTTGATGCTGGTGTTGATGTGGCTAAATATTTCTAAATCCTCTGCTATGGTGAATACTGCATCGACCCAAAGAGGACAAGGGCACATTGTTCTGCATCACAAGATGCCATGAGAAGGGTAATTAATCTGCAAACTGGCATGATGCTGCACCTCCATCCCAAACCAAAAGCTCATAATAAGGAGAGCAATGATAAACACTTTATTTTGGCACAGCAAAGGCTAGGAGGAGAATCCATCAAGATGGGTCACCCTCAAGGATCTGTCTTCACTGCAAAAAGCCAAGCAGCCCAATTTCTGTGGTAAATGCTCACAAGAGAGGGACCCACAAAAAAGAACATGAAGTTTCAGGCTAGGAGGAACATGAAATTTTCAGTAGGAGGCTTCTGAGAAAGCCTTGTTTGGTAAAACATACCAAGCACATCACTTCTGGCTCTGCAGAAGCAGAGAAGTGAGCACCCAGAGTCAGCATCACACTTTTGGGGATGAAAACCCACACGGAGCAGCACTAGCACTGCCCTGCTCCCGGGCATCAGCATCTCTGCAGCAGCCCAAGGAAATCCAATCAGCAACTTTCACCCACGGTGACTTAATTAACAGGCACCCTACAGATTTCTCCAAATCCTCCACACTGACACCCTCCATTACCAAGCTCTTTTGATGAAAGTGATTAAAGCTAACAATTATAATTTCTTTTAGAGATGCCCCTAGAGGCGTTAGCGAGGCTCAGACTTCATTGTTCACAGAACACAATGCAAAGAAATCTCTCCCCTGAAGAGCTCATCCTCCACAAAGACAAGGCAATCAAGGAATAGCAGAAAGAAAGGCAAGGAGTCAAAATTTTTTTTGCTCAAGGTCAAAAAGCAGGCCCCTGACAGAGCTAGAACAAAACCCACCTCCTCTGGAGTACTCATGAGGCCATGCTGACTCTCCAGTACTAAGCTGATCAACTCTTTATTTATCAAGTGTCTAGAGCAGGTGAAGTAGTTCAGTGTTACTTGCTGTTCTGGTTTTGATCATGTCTTTTTGTGATGGCTCCCCAAGCAAAGTTAACCATGGCAGTGAAAGGGTTACCTCCCCTTCATGATCCAAAGAAATGTTTCCCCTATTTTTCATACAGGTTACTGACAAATCAATCCCCCTCAAATATTTTATTCTTTCATCAATGCTCTCAACAAAGAATGATTGCTCAAGCACCCTTCTCAACCTTGTACTTCCAATTTTTAAAAGAATGGTCAATCTTAATATGCATAATTATAATTGCAAATTGATCATTTAATCTTGCACTCTTCTGTTTTAATGGGATTATGTACTGTCAAATCTCTACAGTAACATTTAAAGTAAAAACGTCCTACGTCATTCATGTGTGGTTTAGATATTTAAAACATTAATATGCAACCTGTGATATTACAAAAGGTTCGATTTCTAACTACCTGGCTCAGTTATGACACCATAAATCTGATGTAATCTACACTGATTACTAGAAAAATCTTTCCAATGCAGTATAACTGTAATTTGATAGAACTTCTTGACATACAGTTCATCAGCAAGAGAGTGGCTCTGTTGTGCTTTGTACAGGGACAGAACAAAGCACGAGTGTGCAAAGTGAGTGAAGCTTTTAGTCTTTGCAAACAAATTCAGTGCATAAAATATTAAAAGCAATGCTAAACTAATCTCTGGCAAGAAGTGCAGGCAATTCACTACAACTCGTATTACAAATGTCTTTGGTTTACCATTTAAAAAACATTAGAGTCTACCATTATGGCTGTGTATCATAGTGCTGTACATTAACCTCTGTAATTTTCCAACATGGTATATTGCAGTAACACAAATTAGGCTATCTGGCAAAAAAAGCTTAAAAAGACGCAATATTTAAAGAGAGCAGACAGGAAAGCTCCTTGCTCCTTCCTGCCAAAGACAGCAGGAGAAAGTCCAGTCCTCTTTTCCTCAAAGCAAATGGTAAAATCCCATTAATTTCCCCTGGAACCGACAGATCCGCAGCATCTGGGAAAGGATTCAGTCTAAATACATTGCAGACATAACAGATGAATGATTTGGGGGAAAGGGGTCGCCTGCTCTCATTTTAACACTTCTGTGTAACAGGAACGGAGCAGGTCATTTCTGTAAGCTTGAAAATGCTTTGTGAGCTTTCAGTAGGATTTTCCCTTCAGCGATTTTTGCCTTCTGTCTCCATTTTCTTCTTGTTCATACACTTACCAGCTTTAAAATCTGTTGAGTGTACAAGATGCTTAAAGTCTACACTTGATATTTACTGTTGTAGGACACACATGGGTGAAATATTGTTCTTCTACGATTAACAGGAAAACATTTACATTTCACATATTTTGGAACAATTATGTCTTCTTCACTAAAGAAACAGACTGGAAGCTAAATTTTCACTTGCACTTAATATGGAAATTTTCATAGCAAGATACCTATTTCAGGTACTGAAAAATAACCATAATAAAATGCTCCTTGTGTTTGCAAATTATTCTAATTTAAATTATGAAATTCGTCCACTCAGTAATATGTTTAATAACTAAACAAGAAGGATTTTATTTGGTTTTGTAACCGTTTTCAAAGATTCTTTTTTTTTTCCTTAGTGGGATAAGAGACTTGTAAAATATGAAAAACACAAAGAAAGAAGAAGAACAAAGAGAACACAGCCCAACATCAAGACAGCAACACTCACCCAGGGAGTATTGGAGTCCTGCTTCTTCCATGCAGAATGCAGAACACACTCAAACCTTGCTGCTTCCCCTACGAGGCCACTGACTTGCTGCTCTCCTTCCCATAGAACTACTTGGCTCCTTTCCCTCACTCTGCACTTTTAACGTATCTGAAGCTCCATCCAAACCCAAATGCTTCTGTTAAATATATTGAGTTTGAGGAGAGAAAGGTCAGCTTCATTCTGTCTCAGCTGGCTCTAGCTCCCAGCTGTCAGGACCAATGGGTGCTGGGGTTAAGCGAGACTTTTTGAGCCTGTCTTTGAAGCAGAGAGCAGCCATTATTTCAAACTGGTATCCCAGAGATATTCTTTTCCAAGCAATATACTGGTTCCAAGTGGTTTTTGAAGCAAGCAACCAGGCAGCTATGTGAAACCCAGGATCTGGTATTGGAAGATCCAGAGAGCTCCCTGCAACAGCAAGGCATTTAATGAGAGAGGAGAGGGGAGCCTGGAACCCTGCCAAATCTAGTCCTGGTTATACGTGCCACAGCTGGATTTCTTCAAGTAGGGGCTATTACACTGGCACACTGCTGACCAAAATCTTCTGTTTCATGTAAATTCTCTGCAAAGACCTTAGGAGATAAAACTGATTAATCCTAATTAAAATGAAAATCAAGGAAATGACACAGTCTGTTGAATCTACTTGATGAATCAAAAGCTTCCCTCATTTCTATGTTAATTGTCTTTTTACAAATGTGCAGCCCTCTCATAGGCACAGAATAATGTTTTCATATTTTTCTTCACTTGGAACATTGCAGGACAGATGTTACAAAGCAACCAGAGAGCCCTTCTGCATTATCAGGCCCCTGCAGAAGTGCCTAGCTGGGTGCTGACTCCTTTCTCAGACTTCTCATAGCTTTAATTAAAAAAAAAAAAATCCCAGCCTGCAGCAGTGCAGCAGCCCAGACACAGAAGGTAGGAAAAGGAAAGGACTGGCACCAGGTAGGACACTGTGCCTTCCAGGATGCTGAAAGGTGTTCGAGATGCCCCATTAGCATTGAGCAGGGAATGTACCATAAGTTAAATTCAACCAACACAAATACACAAAATCCCTGCTCTCCATTTGCACGAGTCTGATAACACTTCCATGAAATGTCGCCACCCGAGTTTTTATCAAAAGCCTACTTGCACATAACACCGTATCACAGAGAGGACATTTGGGAAAGCAATCAACCTGCAAAGACATTCTTGGAGTGCAGAAATGCAGAACAGGCCCTTTCAAGGACAGTTCAACTTTGGATGGCAGTGATTTAAAGAGGAATGAGCTGGCACATTGCTAACACCAGCCAATTAAGAGGTGGAATACATAGAAAAATCTTTATAGATATGTATGTTACATATTAAAAGAGATCCACATTCCCTTTGCATCCAGTCAAAATTTCATCTTTCCTAAACTTGTAGGGGGGCAAAACTAACCTAAGTGGTAAAGGCACACTGGACAAAATCCAGGATCTGCTGCATTACTTGCTTAGACACCATTTATTGTGGTTACATTTTATTATACAGTAGTAAAAAATTACAAGGCAACATCCTGTGTTATTTCCCGCTGGGATAAATGATACAGATGTACTATTAAACCTCTAAACCAGCACCAGTCTGCCAGGCTACATTCCATTTGTGTCTTTATAATGTGTCAATAGGCTGACATTTATGCCTTCTGATGGTAAAGCGAATTATGTTATAGACATTTAAATATGCCATAAAATGCCTAGCACTGCACAAACTTATAACTCTTCCAATCTTTACCAAAACACGCACAAATCAAAAATCTCACCAGACACCAGCATCTAAACTTAGAACATATTGGTTTCCTTTTTTCCATGCTAAATTGATTTTTGTATTGCTGTCAGCCCCAGCTGACACTGGGAAGGCACTCATGAAGGTCTGCCACAATTTGCAGCCCAAGGGCATCCTAAACCATGGAAATGCACCAGAAAGGGATGGTCCTATAGGAATCTCACTGCAGGTCACACACTTTGTGTGAACTAAGACATGATCTAAGCATGGTCAGTGGTGCTGAGGGTTTGAGGGACATCAAGTTCAATAATTCTGATTTAAAATTAACTCTCTCTGCTTAGCCACCACCAGCTCCTTTGAAAAAGCCAGCCTGGTGAGAAATCAACACAAAATACTCAGAGTGGCTATGAAATGTCCTGCTTGTGAGAACCGTCAATATAAAAACATGGACGCTAGCATACAATGGATATTTTAGGCCCATCATATTCTTGAATTAATGTCATTCACCAAAGTTTATTAACTTGAAATGAGGCTCTAAGATATGCAGGTGGCAAAACCAGACTGAGGAACAAAGAAATTCATGTTTTGGGCCAGATGGTCAAAATTTAAAAGTCCGTCCATGGCCAAATTACAGGGGCTGTCTGGGCTAGAAGTGGATTGGAGTAACTAGAAGTGGTGAATGGGGCTACATAAACAGCAAAACACAATGGGTTTGGTCTAAAACTGAAGAAGCCCCAAGGCTGTGGTTGAAGTTTTTTTTGCACACATCAAATTCCTCAGTAATATAAAAGATAAGCAGGCAAAAGCAAAAGAGGAGTTCAGAAATATGCAGCCTGCAAAGACATGCTGGAAGGAGGGCTGCACGCTCCAGTTACTATCCCTCTAGCAACTAGCATGTGAGGGTAAGGAAAAGCTGCAAAGATACCAACTTCATAGTATTCTGCAGGGATCACATCTTGAAATGATTGTAATCGGAATAAGGGGTACCAATGCTTCAGGGACTTGTTTAAAAAAAACACCCTTAAAAGAAAATTATCATAGAAAATAAGTCTGGGGTATTTTGCCTCTGAGAACATTTAGAGCTTAATGCATTAGAAATGCAGCTGCATCAGATACTGCATTAGGATTGTCCATGATCAAGCTGCAGGCAGGAAAATGCCAGGCTGAGCCACTTCATTACAGTGCTTACCATCAAAATGAGACAGAAAGTGGCTGCTTCTCCACTCTGACAAGTTTTTAATTGCATCTAGAAATTACCTTCTACTTTAAATTTCATTTTGAAATTGTGTCTAATAGAGGCTGCTCAAGATGAATTTGTCACACTTCTAAATAATTATTATTAATTTGACACTAACATCTTTCCCTGGAGTTTACACCACCTAAAGTGTCATTGAAAAAATGTCCTTATCATTAAACTTAGCACCAAATGTGACTAAAATGCAGAATTATCCTGACCTTTTTTAATTCCTAGTGGCTTAGCAGTCACAGTCCTCCTCCAAAAGGAGGCCCACCACCTTTTCTGTTTTGGTGACATTAGTGAACCTCTTTTGAAGGACAGAAGAAACACACAGGTACAAGCTTAGATGCCACTCATAACCAAGACTAAAGATTATTAACAGGTTGCACTGTCTCAAGTCCAATCTAAAAGTCCCAAGATGACCAGATTTTCAAGATCATTCTGTGAGCTTTGCATCCTCTCAGGAAAGTACCACATGTGAACAAAATGGTGAAGTGGAAAACTTTGCAGCACTGACAAAGCAGTGCTGGAAAAGAGCGCTGGAAATTCTGCACCACCAGGACCTGAAGCCACCAGAAAAGCAGAGGGTCTCTATGCAGACACCCTCATGAAGTCAACTATCCAACAATCTGCTACACAAATTCAATGAGAAACCTTCCAGCTCATGATGAAGATCTTAAAAAGGAAGGAAATAAAGGCTCCTGTTCCTTCTAAAGCAGAAAATAAAATTTTCTCAAAAAGAGGGGCTCCAAGGAAACTACACAATCATGCCCTGAAAAAGTTTTCTTTTGATTTTCTACAGGGCAGACCATCCCCCATAAGTTTTAAAGACCTGTAAATGCAGCTAATTCAGACATTAAAGAATCTCTGTAAATGTAAAATAAATAAATGAAAAGTAGCATGAAGAAGTCCATGAGAGGAAAATTCCTAACTAGTGTCACCTCACACAGTAATTATGCAGTATTAGGATTCAATCACCTTTTTCCTGAAGCATGAAAGATCTATAAAGACTGGCATATAAAGACATCTCTGGCTACAGTTGCTCTGGAACTGACTTCAACCATCTTTGTTTTATTACCTCAGATAGCATGATGTCATCAGAAGCCTTTTAATGTCTTTTAAGACCTTCTCTAGTTTTTTTAAATTATTAGGTGTGAATATGTGCATGTGTGTGGCATTTCTTTATTCCTGCAACCATGTGATAAACTGCAGTGCCACAAGATAAATTGCATTCAGTTTACAAATTTGACCTCCTCACTTGAACTCTGCCTGCTAATCCATTTCAGCTGGGACTATTTCTAATATGCCATACTTCCGAACAGCTTTCAAACAGCTGTAGGGGCTTTTTTTTTTTTTTTTCCTAATGTGTGTTTCAAAATGGATTTCACATTAGAAGTGTTTTCTTCTTTACACCAGAAAGTGGAACAGATTACAAGCAGACGGACCCTGGCTCCTGGCAGCTCCAGGATCGAGCGTCATCCCAAGCCAAAGGGGAATAAGCTGCTTTAGGTGTACAGGAAACTTTTGTGGTGTGGGGTGCTCATACCTTTAATGCTGTGCCTCCAACAGTATCTGCCACACACACGCAATCCCATTAAAATCCTCAGGAGTTATCCTCCTGTATTACCCTTCAAGAGTTTTAATGAAGGTTCAGACACTCAAGCCTGGCTTTCACATATGTCACCCCAAGTCATGCAGGTGAAGCATCACCCTACCACACACTCAACTAAACCAGGTGCTGTGCCTCTACCTGCTCAACTCCAGGCAAGCAGCTTGGGTAATCCTCCATTTCCATGAAAACCTCTGGAATTCAGAACTAATGCCTCAATGTGTGCTGTGATATAGAAGAGGCAATTAATAATCAAACCAATTTTGGGTTTCCCTTTGGAATAGTTGAATGAATTTTAATTGCTCTTAGTTTTCCAGAGGTAGCACAGAAGCAGCTCTCACTAACGCACGTTTTCTCTGTATGTTTGAGAAGTTCACTGGTTTTCAACAGCTTTTTTTCTTTTTTTTTTACTTTCTAAATTTCCTTTATTGGTTCCATCCTAATTTTTTTTAAAGGTTAACAGTAAAGTTTTGTTTGCAGTTAGCCAGCATAAGCAAATCACCTCTCAACTATTCACCACAATTTTTCACAGGAAGGACAAGAATAAGTTTTTTAATAACTTGCTTAAATATCCGTGACAGAAGAGTCCTCCTGCTGCCAAGCTGCCACTTGCGTGTGCCACGCCTGACCAAAGAGCGAAGCCGCCGCTTTCTTGGCCTCTCCTTGAATCTCAGACAAGATGGATGCTCTGAGCAGCGCTTCCCATTCAGCTGAATGCTGCATTTTACTAAGCAAAGCAACCAACTGCACAGTTTAAGTATGAGCTTAACTCTACATATGCTCTGAGATACCAGGAGCCACCAGCTCATGCTGCCACACCATCCCTAAATACAGCCTGTAAACCTCAGCACTACTCCTGCATGAGGAAAACAAGCCAACCCCCTTCTCAGCTTCACAAAACTGAGAATTCCTAGCAGCCCAGCCTCCATAAAACTTGTATGGATGAAAATTAAGGATGTGGTATAGGGCCCTTGCCAGACTGGGGTCTTGCTGTATTTTTCCAAAAGAAGTTTGATGGCATCAAATATATAAAAACTACTGGCTTAAACAATTAGACCTGCATTTGCTATAAACTCTGCAATCAAATATTCATTTCATTCTGCAGTGTCATCAGTAGTCTGACAAGAGTAAAAGCAAATTAAAAATGCAGGAAAGTATTCCAGGTAATCATATGCTTTTTTAAGGAGCTAAATTACTTATTTAAATTACAGAGACACACTGAATGGGATGGCTGTGAAAAAAAAGAAAAAAACTATTGCAGGCACAGGCAGAGACATTGGTTTTGAGTAAATCAGAACTTCTGTGTGATGATACTTGATGACAAAAGCACCAATTAACAGGGTGGGGGCTTTTTTTACCCATTCCAAGCCCACATTATAGATACTTTCTACTTCTAGAAAACTGCACTCAGTTGAAGCCAATAGTAAAAATCTGACTACCTTCTAGGCATGTTGGTTTTGGCTGGTATGTTTTCCACAAGCCACACTGACCCTTTTTCAAATTAAAAAAAAAATAAAGACATTAAGAAAAAGCGCACTTTTTGTGTGATTCTTTAAGGGCATTCTGCACATGGAGGTCTCAAAGGATAGCACAGTTTTATTCACAATTGGTTTGTGTTTAGATATATGAAAGGAATTATCAACTCTTAATATGATGAGCACTGTTCAGGATTTCCTTAACATGGAAGAGAAGATCTTACTAATGGTTTGACCTAAAATGAAGAAGGCAGACCTCAAGTAGTTAGAACAAAGAAGTGCTTTAAGTTTCCCTTCTTTTCGCATCAACCATTACAGAGGTCGTTTGGTCAAAAAGCCTCAGCAGCTGAATGCCACAGAGAAATACATCTTCTGAATCTGCTCTCTGCTGAACTTCACAGAGAACCCCATTGCTGCTGCTGCTTCTTCATTGATATGGAAGTGTATGAAACAGAGACACAGTATCCAAAGCATTTCACCAGAGCAAGAATAATGGTTGAAAAAGCATCAAGGGAATGACAACAGGAGACTATAATTGTTTAAACAGTATGAGGAACAAAAAAACGTGCTAGTCAGTTAGCAGAATATTGAGAGGCAGTATGGTTTCATCCAGTATTAGATTCATCAGTAAAAAACCTGAACAGAAAAATTAAAAAACCTTTAGCAGAGTTAGGAATGAGAACCATTCTCTTGATTGACTGGAAGTGCTGGTGAGACTCTAATGACCTAAAAGGAAAGAATGGACAAACCCATGGCAGGTCCCAGATGTCAGTGGCTGCTTCACACCAGATTGCTGGGGATTGGGGGAACCCCATGAAAGCTGAGGGGGGAACCACCCTGAAAGGCAGTCTGCACACACACCTGACCAGCATCACAACTCATGTTCAACATCCTCAAATTGCCATTTATTAGCTGGCTGGGATCTCCTTGAACACTTAATCAGACACATTCACACCCATTCCTGTATCTAGAACAAGTGACTCCACTAAAGCACATCATATTAGGGAGATAAAATGAGAGCAACTGGTCTGAACTGGGATACCAGCAACCCCTGAAGGCTGATGTACATTTCTCACATTCGTTCTGAACTGCTCTAAGAGGTCCCAGTGCCCACAGTGCTAAGCAAACCCTAAGCAGTGGATGGTTCCTCAGGATAAATGCGAGAAGCTCCTTGCAGAAGCCGATCTCGAGCCCTTGCTTAGTGCCACCAGCACCAAAGTCTTCTTTGTAAGACCTATCTTCACAACTTCTGGACTGTACTTCAGTCATTCACACAGCACCAGCAGAGAGAGCACAGCGAAAAAATTGGGCCTGCAGCATTGAACAAAATGTAGTACATAAAGGAAGCTGACAGGAAGGTGCATTTTTGCTGAGCAGTATCCGATAAATAAATTATAAAGAACTGTAACTGCTAACTATTAAGAGACAGATTTATATGATAGCTAAAGCTTTCATAGTTGAGAAAGGAATGTCTAATAAAACAGCATAGCTGTGATTTAGTACAGTGTTTAAATTCATCGTTACATATATTTTGTATTTCCAACTGGTCTTTGCTACCAAGTCATATATTGGCTTGGCTTGATATACCTATCCTTTTTTGCATATGTAATGAGCTTATCAGCTTCCAGTAGAAAAGGCAATTTTAGAGCTATCTTCTCCCAAGGTTTGTACTTAAATATGCCAGATGACTCATCTGCTGTACTAATAGACACAGTGAATTCAACAAGGTGAAAAATGTTAAAGGCTGAGATTCTGCATGGCACAGTAGGAGGATGAAGAGCACAAAGACATTAAACTGAGGGGGACTGTCTTACCCAGCAAGGCTTACTGGGAGTGGGGAAAAAAAAAACCCAACAACTTCCTCATATATTTCTATAATTTGCTAAGATCTTATAGGTCCTTGCATGTCCAGCCTCAATCATCCCAGAAATACAGGCTGAGGTTCCCCAGACTGGTCCTAAAGCCTTCAGTCACCCGGTTTAAGTGGCGAAGACTCCCAATACAGCTTTGAACATCGACAGGAGCCACTGAGGTTTTAGCACGTGTGAGATTTGCAAGGCTGTGTTTTAAAGCCTAGCTTTGGCCAGCATGCCCCAGAATCCTGGCCCAGCTTCTCCCATTCCCAGGCTGGGAGGGACTTACGGCTCAGCTGCTCTGGACTTCTGTGTAACACCAGCCAAAGGATTTCAGCTCAGTGCTCCAGCCACAGTGAGTGCAATCATTACTGGTCAGTCTGTGCCTCGCTCCAGAAAGAGGGAAATTAGTGGTAACTCCTATTGCAAAGTTTGAAGGGTCAGGGGAGAGCTACATCTAACTGTGATTACCCTTCTCAGTGTCATCACCACAAAAGCAAAGGAATCTGCAGGATTTGGTGCTTCAGTTACACCACAGAACTACATATGAAGACATCTCAGTCCAATACTGCAAGATTTCTTTCTTAATGAAATCATTTCTCCATACTTTTCATAAATATTTAAATAAACAAAACCAGAAAACCACTACAAAAACTCTTTGTCCAGTTGCAATGTTTCGAAAATAATACCCAAACCATGTTTCTATTGGATTTAATTCATTCTGAAGCCCAAGTGAACATTTAGGCAGCATTTATCATCTTCAGAGCACTGTACAAATGCAAGTTAATGCATGATTTGTGGTCCTGCTCAGCAGGTCTGCAGCCCTCTAATTCCTATGTATCTACATCCTTCAGCCTAACTTGAGTCCTGCACCCTGGCGAGCCAAAAGCCACCCACCACCCAAGCATTGGCAAGCTGCAAGTGTTTCACATCAGCAGCAGCTCTGGACATTATGCAATAAAATCCTGCTGCTGTTCATCACTGTTTCACAGCAGACCCTACCTTGGAGTCACATCTCAGCTAAGATTTAGTTAATACAGCTCACAAAATATTATTCTATCCACCTAAACAGCAAAGGGGAGATAAAGCCAGATATAAAATATGTGACAGAGAAGATCTTTTGGAGCATTTTAGCAGCTCCTCTTTTATTCCCCAAATTACACAGGACTTATCCTCGAAGATGCTTACAAGTTAGCTTTCCCTTTTAATCACAGCATGTTGGAGAGTAAATAATTATAACTGTTTTGTACACTGCTGACTACAGCAAGAGGAATACAGCAAGGGATATGGCCCAGAAAGGAGTTGGTACATCTCACATCATCAGGAATGAGTAAAACAGAGGCTACATTAAAAGGAAAGGTAGAGAATTTAGCATGACTGCAACATGGGAAAAACAGTTTCTGACATCTGCCAAGTATTTGTCTTTCCTATATTGTAGCAAATAAACCTATGTCCAAGGGGGTTCCCAACCCAGGGAGTTAAGATAGGAGGCTGGATCACAAAATCAGCCACTTGTTACCATAGAAAAGACAACTCTATTCCCTTGAACTCTTGACAAGCTAAAGGACAGTCCTGCTTTTCTGAAAGCATTAATGGTGCTAGTATTTCCTGCGGACTTGAACTAGGGACTGCATGGAGGGTAGGAGAGGCACAGGCCCCCATTTCCAGGAAAAGGGCAAAATTAATCAAAGGGTTAGAGAAACCATTTGCTGGCCTTGTCCTGCAATCAGAGCAATACAGCTCTGAAGTTGTCTTCGGGATATTTGTTACACAGAATTTCCTTCAACAGCAGGAAAGTCTGACAGTGCTTCAAGGCTTCCAGGTCTTCAAGGGCAACCAAGATGGCATTTTTGACAGCAGGCAGGAAACCTCCCAAGTAATGCCCTGGGTTCATTATAGTTGTCATGGTAGGATTTCACATGCTTCCTGCAAATACAACCCTCAGCGAGGAGTAGCAGCACAGACAGCTTTCCAGGAGCCCCAAATACCAACAGGCAACTGTGAGGCACAAGGGATGATGCTGCTGGGTGCGCCTGGTGCTCCTCCCACAGCTGTGCTCACCCTGGCTAGCACAGTGGTTTCACCTTCATATTTTGTGGGGAATAGAAGCTGAAGGCAGGCAATTTGGCTGAAGCCTCAAAAGGGGAAACAGAATTGTTTTGCAGATATTACATAATAATGCTCCTTTTTCTCCTACTTCCTCTCTTGGCCTGCACCATAACTATGCATTCTCACCTAGCAATGTTGCTCAGGACCCTCTGAAATCCATAGCAGAGGTCCTCACATGAAAGCCAGGTCTAGGATGAGATCTCTATCTATCATTTTCCTGCTATCAAAATTAAAGAAAACCCAAAAACTATGTACACATAATCATTGAGGAAAAAAATACCATCTCTCACCTCTACAAGAAATGGACATTCAACACTTTGCTTCACAAAAACATGTAGAGACAGGACTCTACATTGATCACTTCCCCTGCAGACAAACTTCCTAGGCTGTTGCAGTGCCTTGAAAAGAAGCAGCTGGTACAGGACACAGAATAATGGAAGGTGAGGTGACTGCAGCAGGTTCATACCCACAGCAGCAGGGATTGCTGGCCCCACTCTGGCACTTTCAACACAAGGATAACTAGCTTCAGCTTATCATCTGTTCCTCTTGCTTAAGGCCAAAAATATGCTACACTGCCTGGTGAGCCCAAGGGGGAGGCTTTTATAACTACATTATGCCTTAGCCTGGAAATGAGACAACACTGGGAACACAACTTAAGAGAGAGGACTGAGCAGACTTTCCAATTCCTTCACAATGAAAAAATCTCCATAAATACCAGTAAGGCATAAAAGGGAGAAAGCAATGGGACCCCAAAACACAGGCTTGCTTCCAGAGTCCACACGAACTTTTTATACCTTTTAGCTATTTCATTTCCCAGGGAGGAAGAACTGGCACAGAGAGGCAGCAGCACTGCAATCCTCTGCAGGGAAACTGGACTCACATAACTTCTCAACTCGACTGGGAAGCAGCAGTGGAGCCCCAGCAAGCTGTGTGGAGCCAGTTTGCATCTGGAACCAAAGCTGCCTTCCCTCCTCAAGAGAGTCACCATGGCAAGGTCAGCAGGCACTGCTCAGCCAGGCTTCCCTTCCTTCCTCTGCTGTGGATGGAAGTCAGCCAAAGGCAGCTTAAGGCTTTGGAGAAATCAAGAACCCCAAGTGCCAGTTACTTTTTTTTTCCACAGGTAAATAAGAGCAAAGTGCCCAGAGGAGATGCTTGGCCACTGAAGTGTGTGGAGTCACGGCACCAGGCTGCTCTGTTTACTCCAGCCAGGGAGTCCCTGCAGAAGGTTGGATGCTATTTTTGAATCCTGCAGGCTGATGAATGAATTCCTGAGGCAGGGAGCCTCACAAGGGACTCCACTGCAGGAAAATGAACGCAGCTGTGCAAGGAAAAAGCATATTCAGCAGAATATGGCAGGGCTGGGAGGCACTCAGAGCCTAGCAGGCAGAGCTGGCAGCACCCAGAGAGATGAGAGCAGGCAAGCGCTGGGAGGCACCAGGCACTCAGCAGCACTTCAAAGAATCACAGCATCATGGAATACACTGAGTAGGAAGGGACCCACAAGGATCATCAAAGTCCAACTCCTGGCCTTGCACAGGACTACTAAAGTGGAAACCTACCAACTTCTCTGCTGCAGTCCCTGGCAAAAGGGAACTGATCCATGACTATGGCCTTCCTAAACTGGATGCTCCCATACAAACGATGCTGGCTATTTCTCATGCTGCCAGATGCCTTTTCTCCTTTCTCCTCAATGGAAGTCTGCATTGCTCCTTTCCATTCAATGCACACATTTCCAAGAGCCTTCTGTGAAGACCTGAGTTGTCTTGAGGAAGAAGGTGCTCAAAGCACCTTCCCAGTCACCACCAGCAACTTTTTCTCCTTTGGGCACCCCCCATCCAACAGGAGTAAATCTGAGAAGCTGAAGTAAGAGTTGAACTTTCATAAAGATAAAGGAAAAGTTGAAGTGAGAACTGAGGATTTCCACTGGAAAAGTTTAGTGCACATAAACCCAAAAGTGAAGTCAGGGGAGTTCGTGCTTCATATAAACAGATACAACACACACTCTCTATGAGGGCAAGTCTGACCCAAAGCTGAAGCCAGTAAGTAGAGATCTCCAACCTTGACTTCCCCATCTGTAGAGTCACCCAAGCAAACACACAGACTGACAGATAGACAGACAGATATTTTGCAATAGTCAGGAGAAAATAAACTCATCACTGCTTCTGGAGCACAGCGATACATCTGAAACTAACAGCACGAAGAAGTGAAAATTATGCTGTGCCCTCAGCATTTCAATACTCTGCAGGTATTAAATATGAGGCCAAGGGAATACAAAATACTGTACAGGGGCTCACTATATACCCATTTTCCCTTCTTACACCAGTGGGACGGGGTTCGGGATGTGAAGTTACATAGCAGTGTGGAATTACTAGGGGACATGGATGAGGTGCCCATAACCCACTGATTTCAGGCTTTCTTCAAGTCCTTGAGCACTTGGCTCTCAGGAAGTGTTTCAGAAGAATATACCCTCTGCTACCAAGCAGGTTAACCTTGCTGAGAGGGAATGGTTCCAGGGAAGAGGAGACATGATTACTTACCTGATTAAATTTCCTACTGAATATACATATATATACACACACGTATTTAGATGCATAGAGATATATAGATGCATAGATATGTGTATGCATGTATAGTCAGAACAACTGACACACCATGATCTTAGGACTAGGAAACATAAGGCTTTCTTAAAAGGATGCACTGCTGACTTGACAGGTACTATATCAGAAAATATTTTAAATATTCTACTGCCAAGGCTGCAATTTAATGCTGAGATTCTCATACCCATGATAAAACTATTTGGTTTGGGGGTTTTTCTTTGTTTGCAGGAGGAAAACACGAAGCCACAAACTGCAAATCTTTGAAGCACAGAGGGGAAACACAAATCAAGCAATGTAAAACCAGATACCAAGCCTTCCAGTCCATATTTAGGTGGTATTTATGACTGCAGCTGGCTGGAGAAAAAATAATAATTAGGCAATCAGGTCACTTTAAGGATAAAGTATGTCCCTTTGACTACACACAGATCCTCCTTCTTGCCAGACACTTAACCTATCTTTGAAGGCTGCAGAGAGCTGACTAAAGAGAAACACAGCATTTCACCATTCACTCCAAATTATGCTTGTTTGCTTGCTTGGATTATTTTCAAAGGCTGCAATAAAGGCACAGACTGCCTAAAGGTTTCCACTGGATTTCTTTACCATCTTGCTGCATTTAAGGCCAGAACAAAATGAAGAGGTTTTTTTTTTTTCCTTTCTTTTTCATGTTTGGTACAACTCCATTCCAACAATCTGACAGCATGTTGTATTGCCTTGGGCAAGGATACACTCTAGTAGGTTAGGAGAAATAAACTGCACAGTAACATCTTACAACCATCTAAGTTGGTTTTTGTATTCAGATCTTAATAAAAAGAAGTTACAGTAAACATTGAGATCAGGACAATGATGTTCATTTGCTACAGCAGGTGATCCCAGACAATTTTCCACCAAGTTTGGTAAAAATTGCACCTTTTTTCCTACAGAATTTCTAACGTATCTGGAAGGGGTCTGGCTACCTCATGTCCTTGACCAAGAAGGGACACCATGAAATGATCAGCACCTTGCTAGAAGCCTCCTCGATGCAGCAGTGGGATGCACTGCCACAAGGGAGTGCTTCAGCCAGCACTCAGGAATGGGAGGGAGCAGCAGAGCTGCTGAGGGTGGCACAGCATGGAACAAAAGGCATGGCCACACACGGGTTCTTCCTGCTCCAGGAATAACAGGACAGCCAAGGTGAGGAGCATCAGCAAGGATGCACCAAGAATGCTGGTTTTTGGTGTGGAGCTACATCCAGTTCCTTTGTCTGTCACAGCACACTCTCTGCACACTGAACACACACACAGCATCCTGGCTGATTTGTCCTGTGCTTACAGAACACTCTCTGCTCTTGCCCTTTGAAGGCTACAATTGCTTCCTGTAGCCAGAAAATGAAATTACATTAGAATAAGGAAATTCAAACCTCCAAAATTCTGACACATGGGTATTAGAGTAAGATTCAAAACAATAAAATAATTGTTGAAGGATAATTTGACCTGTATAACCATACATTTTCTCGTACATTTATAATTGTTTCCATGGGGCAGGGTGAAAAGAAGAAGAAAGCATGAATTGGAACCATTCTAAAAATTCATGTGATTTTTTTCTTATTGGAATTACCTTGATCATTAATGACAAAGACATTGTTAATTCCAGGAGAAGGCAAAATAGGAATATCTAATTTAAAAATGAAATTAAAGGAAGGTATATGGCAAAGTACTATTCAGAGTATGAAACACGAAGATTTTAAGCTTAAGCTCACAGGATCTTACGGCTACACTTATCCTTCACAGGCATACAACATGGATTTTCAAATTATTTACAAGGAGTTAAAGAAAAATTTGTGATTCAAAATAGGGAGTGGGGGGAGACACTAAATTTTCTTGATGTTTGGAGAGGTTTATGTGTTTACTACTCTGCTTTCCACCCACAACAAACACACGTTTTAGCAACCAACAGTTGGAGAAGCAGAAGCTGCCAGTGAAAGTCAAATATGACATGCAGAAGGCATATTTTTTTTTCTTTTATGCTAATTCAGTAAAGAAAAGCTTCATCCTTTAGACCCTGGTATTAAATAGGTATTTCTTGAGTCCCTCGTTATGAGATAAGCTGCCACCCAGGGAAACCACAAAAGATAAGGATACAATTTTTGGCTTCCTCTTGAAAGGGATCATGACCCCTCTTCCAGTCCCGAGTGGAAGGTCCCTGATGGCCCAGGCAATACCCAGCCATACCCTGCTCTTGCCTCACTACCAAAGTCATGAAGAGCTGAGTAAGTTGCCAAAGTGACAAGAAAGGGCAGCATGCTGCCTCCCCAATGTGCAGCATCACCTCTGGCCACCAGAAACATGTACATCCCTTTCATTGCCAACTTCCCACAAGGCAAGCGTGTATTTTAGCTATTCTAGCAGATGATGAAACACTGTTTATTAATCTCCAATCACTTTTACAAATTATACATTCCTGAGAGTCACTGGAGCCCTGTTGGTCATGGCAACTGGCAATTTTAGAGAAAGCAAAGAACGAGATGAATTTGCTTTTAAGAAGATTATTTAAGAGCCACTCAGTCTAATATGGTCTATAACCATTCCCCAGCAAGTCTAATTGCAGACTTTCAAGAAAATGTTTTGACATTTTGTTCCAGTATATCCATTCAAGCCAGGATGCAACAAAGTTTGTGGAAGCTTCAACAATGGCTCTTAATGGTGGAATAACACCTCAAACTTCTCAAAGGTATGCCAGGTTAAGTTTTTGCTACTCCATTAAACTTTTAACATAGCTTCAGCAAATAATGAGTTTACAGACTGAGACTGTCCCCAAATCCAAGCACCTGAAGATAGTAATGAAGTAAAAATATAAAATGCCCATTGGTGGAGAAAGTTACACATTACCCATCAATCATTGCAGACTGACAGTCACAGGAGACCATTTCAAAGCCAGTATGGGAACTGTATAGGCAGGAAAGGGTCAGGATGGCAATAGTGATAAAGTGGGAGGAAAGCAGCATGTAAGCTATCATTCATTATTTTACTGCTACCAAAGTACCCAAAAATCCCAGTGGAGTCCTAAGCTCCAGCCCGCTAAGTACCGCACACACGGAAAGTAAAACCCCTTCTGCCCTGAACAATATATATTCAATAAGACTGAGGACAAAGACCATGAAAGAGGTCGTGCTACTGTCCCTGCAGTGCAGATGGCCAATCAGGGCAGGAGGAGGTTATGCCCCTTTTGCAAGGTCAGGTGAAAAATCAATGACGTGCAAGCACAGGTCATCTGAATTGCAGTCTGGAGTCCACTGCAAGGCCAGCCCTCCCCACTCTGATGTCTGGGCCAGCACTGCTAAACGCTGTGCTTAGGTACTTTGTGCATCCTCCTGGAGTGCTAGCATGAGTTGGGAATTCAGCAGGGAAACCCTGCTGAACACCCTGTGAAAACCTGACTTTCAGAGCTGTGCTCTGAGCTTCTCTTAGGATCTTCAGACCCAGCTGATACAAGACGTGATGAAACAGATACCAAGCGTGGAGGAATACGTCCCTTGAGGGATGCAAAATCTTCTGACAAATAATCGAGATCTCTCCAGTTACAAAACTCTGTGCTGCACTTGGGGCTTGCTCATTTGTAGCAAAATTACCTAAAAGTAGGAAGGGCTCCATTTGCAGAGTTAACAGTGGCACAAGTCACTAAAACCACAGTGATCCACAAGAGAAGGAAAAAGAAACTCAGCATTGTAGAGCTCTCTGGAAAAGCTCATCGTGGCTCAGCAGGATGGCTCACTAGGGGAGGAGCAGAATGAAGCCCAGCAGCATTGTTACCCCTGGCCCCTAAATGCAAGAGCATGCTATGTTCTCTATTCCCATTAACTTGCACAACTATTAATATTCCGTTCCCCTCTGGAACAGCGGAGGATGGCGAGTCCTGTTATTTCAGGGATTTGAAAACTGACCCAAAATCAGTAAGGCTAAAGCTTTACCTGCTGCAAACACACTTTACTGTAAAAGGTAGGATTTGAGTGGCATCTCTGTAGCAGTTCCCTGTACTAACTGTAGATCAGCTGGGTGTTTTATACACTTTGGTGAAAGGATTTTTCCTTGTTTCTTAGGATCATCATAGCAAAGAGAATATACCTCATCATTTTCCTTCTCTGTCAATCCCAGCTATTTATCACAGAGGCTGAGAGTTGACCCATTAATGGGATAAGGATTCCTAATCTATCAAGAATATATGCCAGCAACTAATCATTAGATCCTCTGTAAGCCTACACATTATTTACTTTTGACATAACTCATCATACAGTTTTTTCTTTTACTCAAAAATAATTTCTAGACTCACATTGCTCTTGAATGGAAGAAGATGGCTACAGAGGGAAAGCTGTTTAACACCAGAAGAACCTGTATCAGCTCCTCAGACAACTTAAATCAACATAGGCAGTGACCTGATTTCGGTGGCACTACGCTAATTTGCATCAGTTGAACACCGGGCCCATTATCAATAGATTTGGAAATTAGCAAGCAGGTGCATAAAACTAATTTGGCATTGAAAGAGTGGCTGTAAGAGGTTCTTGCAAAGGTTTCTTACTGAAGGTTTGCTTTTTATGGCCCCACTAATGAGTACCTAGCTTCCCCACAGATTCTGTGTATCAAGTGCTTGTGGATTCTATGGCACAGGGCTCTTCTTCATGGTTACCAGTATGGAAAGGGTTTGACACATAGGTGATTTTCGTGCACATCCCAAGGAACCAAGCTGCTTGGAAGAAGGACAGAAAGGTCTTAAAGCAATGATGTACTTTTCCCCATTCTCTTATGTTACCAGTTCTCTACTCCAACACCCACCCTGCACAGTTTCAGCTCAAAAAGAAGCTTTGTCATCCAGACTTGTTTGTTTTTACAGTTCTGGAGGAGATGATAATGCAGAGTCAAATAAGAAGATAACTTCTGTATTTAAACAGCTATACATATTCTCAGCCTATTTCAGGAGCACAGGGAAGATAACATACAGCTCCACTTTCCAGGCTTACCATGCTAAGAGGATAAAAAGAGAACTCTTGTTAATACTTGTGCCTAGACAGTAGAGCATTATGGCTTGGATTCACAAAGGGATTTAGAACTCTAAGTCCCACTGAAATCAGGAAATGAATAGGACTTAGGGTCCTAAGGGCCTTTGAGAGTCCCAGTCTAAGTGCCTCCTCCTTTTGAAGCCAATGGGAACAATGCCATGGCATTAAACAAGGGCAGAGCCTGCCCACGAAGCTTTAACTCTATTAAAAGACACAGGGTTATCTGGTGACAAACAGGCACAATGCCCCTGGTGAAGAGACTTTGGCCCGAATGCTCTTAAAGCTTCCACTGCGCTCCATCAAATGGAGCTGAAGCAAAGTCCATACACGTCAATGAGAGCTTTGCAGCGAGATTAAGATTTCAGTCCAGGTCCTCGAGGCAGAAGCAAAGGAGTTGTCACTGGGAAGACAAACTGTGCTATTAGCAAGCCTGGACCACGCACTGTTACTGCATAAAGCTCTTTGAGTAGGCAGGGAACAGTGCACAGTAGTGTAGTTTCACCCCTTGGTTTTCCATGATTAAAGCTTGGCATGCCCTAATCCACACTAGCTTTAAAAACATTCCGTGTAGAAAATGCAGCCATGGCACTCACACTTCATTCATTATTGCTATTTGGAATACATTTTTAATAAAGATCAGTGGCATGTGCTCCTGTAGAATGAAATGGGGTTTCCCAATACAGGTCACACCAGAACTACTGTCACTTTCTACACTAGTAAGGAGAGTAAAAAATACAACCTATCTTCTGTACTCCTGAACACAGAATAGGAGAAATATACAGCATTATCAAGTGTTTAAATATTATTAGCTGCTACTAACTCATTGTGCTGGTGTAGTATATCTCTTTTAATTATACAGCACCAAAAGCTTCATAATATAAGACAAAGTTATACCAAGAAATGACTCAATGGAAATCACTTGCATGGTGAATCCCTTTAACCAAGCACTTATTTGAAGCCTGCAGTTCCCCTTTCCCATTCCAGTAGATCCAGAACATCTCTACTGAGGCTGATATACAAACTGCTAAGTACTCAGTTTCATCTGTGGGACTCTTTTGTTCTACTTAGTCCACAGCATATACCCAAGAGGACTACGAGGCTGTTTTACATGAAACAGCATTTTTGACAAAAGGTCTTTCCTTAAAATCATCCCTGGAATCTTGCAGTGTGTGCTGTAGACAATTTGACATGAGGTCAAAAAATACACATCATCACTGCAGCGATGTTATCTCAACACCTAGAACATGTAGCTAAAGCTGCCTCTGCTCTACCTAGTCAGGAGAAGTGAAAGAAAAAAAGGATTTTTTTTTAAAAAAAGGAAATCAATAAACACCAGCATTTCATCTCTGCTCAATTTAGCCCTTTCTGGAAGCACAGATAACTCCTGATTTGGCAGTTGTCCAAAGTGTCCAAATTCAGACAGTCTGATAGCCCTTTCAGTAGGGTTAGTCTTGGTGGAGACAATAATCAGGCCTCCCACGACGAATTTCATTCAATGAGCGGTGCTGATTACAGGAGTGGTTCGAATCATCACACAGTATTGACCAGAGATCAATTTTCAGCTTGAGGTATTGTGGAGAACATAGAGTACACAGCTAAGCCAAAGGCAGGGAGTAAGGATTCAATAGCCTACCCAACCATGTCAAATAAAAGCCTGAACAGATAGATGCTACAGTCTCTGCCCCCTGAAGCCCTCGGTTTTAAAGATACAGGTTATGATGAAATGGAGCCCAAGGAACTATGTTTCATCATTAACTTTTTGCTGCATCATTAAAATTGCCATTTGGTTTTCCATCCCAAATTTATTTCAATGTGATTTCACATTAAAAAAAAAACAAAAGACGACTTGCTCAAACAGCTCTTCCTTTGATCCCTTCTCTCCTTAACCAAAACTCTCTGAGCCAGTTAATGACGGCCCTTTCTGCTGCAGGTGCCTCAGCCCCAAGCAGTACATACAATGTTTTCCACCTCTACCCATGCCAGGAACCACAAATTTCAGCTCTGACCCCACACCATCACTATCTTTGTAAACAGGGAACACCTAGTGATGCTATGTTCCCTGAAAACCCCATGCTACCAAGCATTGCTGGATGCTTCTGGCCCTTCACATCTTTAAGAAAAAAAAAATAACCCATGAGGTAAGGAAACAAAATATATCCTAAAAATAGTCAAAGAAAGAAAAAGGTGCTTGAGAAGGGATTCCTTTCCCAGTTATGCTGTCATGCATATTACAAGATCACCATTTCTGTAGAGCATTCAAAGAGGAATGCTTGATCCAGCTCTGTGGCAAAGAAAAGAAGGTCAGGACCCATTTTAGGATGTGCAGCTGCATACGTCTCTCTGCCAAGTACCAGCCCTCAGGAAAACAGCTTTCACTTAGGAAAAACCTACACCAAAAGTAGTTTTCTCCCTTGCTTGTCCAGGTCCCAGTGCCTGGTTGCATTCCTCAGCACACAGGAGGATGCTGGGATTCAGCATCACTGCCACTGGGAAGGGAGAGAGGGAGTGGGGCAAGAACAGACATGGAGCCTTGCACAGGTGCTCCCAAATCTCCACAGGCACCTTCCAGGTGGGAGAATTTGCAATGTCTGAGCAAATGCAGAATTTGACAAGCCAGTTTGGAAGCAGGGGGCTTTGAACTGGAAAAGGTATGTGTTTTACTTGCACGGGGAGAAACTGAGAATCAGGAACAACTGTGGGACTTGGTCTGTTTGCACTGAAAAGTTACAGTGTCTTAGGGTAGCTTTTGCTCAAGTGTGGAAGGGTAGAGAGCTTAATCTTGTAGAGATCAGGGATTCTTGACTTTTTTTAACAAAGATTGTTTTTTACTCATCTATTATTTATGGAACCTATTTTAATATTTCCACAGTGCTCAAAGAACAGTAATACAGTGTGCCTTTTAAAACGGAAGAGAAATTTGAAAATGGGTAATCTAAAAATCACATTGAATCACAGGAAAAGTGATTTTAGCAACCACGAAACTGCTTACAAAGTCATTGAAACCACTGTGTTGTAACAAGCTGTGGTGTAGCAAGGAAGGACAAATTTCCAAACTTCACCGGTCTATACTCAAGCCTTATACAGAAAATAAAAAAAAAAAACAAGAGAAACTTACAGCTAGAGCAGGTTAGATTCTAATCCTTCACAAGTCAGCAGCTCAACTGAGTTGACTTCCCACATCCACAGACAAAAAGCAGGAGCTTATGCACATGGAGCATTTCAATGTTCTGCGTAAGATCCTACTGTTTCTCTTTACTCTCTCACTTTATGTTTTCTTCTTATACTCTTTAAGCCAATTAAGTCCTCCCATCTGCAAAACTTACTTTTTTTTCTTTTACCTTTAACAGTTCTGGAGTCTTTGTGTTTTCTACAGTCTTATTCCCCTTAGTCTTAATAAGTTAAACATAAAATCAAACCTAATTTGGTCATGAATGAGTAAAGAAATATAACAGTGGTCTAGGGAAAAGTATATTAAATGATCCCATGCAAACCTAGCTATAAGATAAGAACTACCAACAGGAATTAAAAATAGGGAGATGTCAGAGGATGGTTTTGGGTCTTTTTCCTTTTGCCTATTCTTCAATCTGTCAAAAAGCAAATGTAAGTCAAGGACCCAAATGAAGTAACGAGGGTAAAAAATAGTGCTGAATGTTTGAAACAAGACAGTGAGTTCAGTTTTAAGAGACTCAGCTTACAGATCCCTCATCTACATAAGCCCTCAAACAATGATGTGTTCTAACAGAGTGAAGTGCTAAAATGCATCTGAGCTGCAAACAGCGGATTGGTATCCTGCAGTGACAGAAAATTACTGCTGGATGACAGGGCCTGCAAAGTTAAATTGTATTGCCTTAAAGGAGAAGAAGATAAGAGTACTGCTAGGAAATGCAGGCTGCTATACAGTAGAGTATAATGTGCACACACGAGGATCAGAGGTCTCTCTTATTATTCTGATATTGTAGTGGCCAAGGCATGCCAAATGAATTAAGCAATTTCACAGCGACTTAGAAGAAAAAATAATTTCAATTTAATAAATATATACATATACACACGCATATATATAAACATGGCCTAAGGCTTTACAAATCATAGAATTCATTAAAATATTAAATGAGAAATCTACCTGCTATTTTTAAAAGTTGCCCTCTGCCCACACAAATAACAGAGGATCTCCTTGTATTTTTCTAACCTCAGCCAACTACATCAGCTTTTTCGGAAGACATTCCTGTGCCTTTATTTTCAGCTTCTCCATTCTGCAGTGCTTTGTGTTATGGTGTAGCACTTTTCCCAGGGCTTCTTCCTTGCATTGTAATGGACCAAATATTTGGATTTTTCTACTTCTCCTTACTATAACAAGCATCTTTAGTCATCTACTTTCTTGTTTCAAAAACAACTAATTTCAGTGCACACAAAAATTTACCATCAGAATATTTCTTTAAATGTGGCACACCTGCAGTTTAAAAATAAAATCTTGCATTTAAAAAAAAATTAAGTTGGACATCTAACAAGTGTGACCCATAAGATCTCCATTCTGCTGGAAAATCACAGCCATGACACTCAAATTTAATTGTTTCTAATCTCCTGAAAAGTTCATCCACAGTTGGCCATTTTAGCTATCAGGTGATACATTTTAAAAATAAGAATTTCCTCTCTGTAACATAAAAGTCTCTGTTAATTGAACAAATTCAATCAGCAATCCTGAAGACTGGCCAAAGCTTGCATGAAATGAAAAGGACTCAGATAAGACAAACAATCCAACACAACTCCTGTTTCTACATGAAGAATTTACTGCCAGTCAAAATGTCAGCACTCGGGGGCACACGGAGATTGCGAAAAAGCTGTGATTGCTCCACACACACAATTTAAGCAGATTCTTCTTCTTGCTGTTACCCCTGCACCTTCCCCATGACGTGATTTACAGCTAGCCTGATGGAAGATCAGCCAGCTATGGCTGAGATACAGAAACAATCTGGCCCATCGCTGAGGAGCACTGAGCACCTCCAAAACCTGTTCTGCGTTAACCTCTGTGCCTACTGATGGATTTCAGTGCCCCGGGCTTCGACTGATCAAGGGTCTGTCAATACTTCCCTGGAAACAGCCTCCCGTCCTGCAGCACAAGGGTTCATTTGAAAGACCTCGTGTTGATTGCTAACATGTGTCCTCACTTACAATATTTTATTTCATGCTGAAATTCAGATGCAGTTATGATTTTAAAACACTGTAGCTAGCGGTGGATTTGAATGGATAAGCAGACTGAGCATAGTTAAAAGTCCCACTGGGAAGTCTTAAAAAGACTAATTTTGAATATGCAAACACTTTCATGTCACTCAATCCTGATAAACTCCAGTTGCAGGAGCCCACAAGATGAAGGCAATCTGATACTAAACAAAGCCACTAACTGCAAGAATAGTAACTTATAAAGGATTTATACTGAGGAATTTATCCTGTGCAGGTTCCCTTTCAAACACACTGCTGCTTGGGCTCTCTTTCTTTTCCAAAGACATCATATATTGTTCTTTTGTGACCACTTTACTCCTCTATAGTAGTTTTTGACATCTGCATTAAACTACGCTACGTATTCCCATCTTTTTTGCACTAAGTGGCGTAAGTAGAAGAAAAGGAATCTCTATTTCTCCTGACATACACAAAGTCACACAAATAAAAATACTGTTACAGCTGAAAGGAAGAATTTGCTGCTTGCTTTGTTTGCATTTAGAAAGCTTATCACAACTAAAAAACACCTTGGCTGGTAGTACTGAAGACATGTTAGTGGCGATGCATAGGATTTGCAAAATTATTTCACTCTAGCTTAATGCTGCAATCAGAAGTAAAAGGACTATCAGTAGCTTGAAAGGGTAGGGGGTGACTCCAGACATAGCCTTCACTAGGAATGCAGGCCAACGGGGAGCATTTGGAGCAACCACCCCTCAGAAAGATTTATTATTAAAGTCAGGACACAAAACCAGTTTGGTTATTGACAGCCAGGGTGTGTGTCCTACATACTGCTGTGCACAGTGGGGGTCACACCCTGACCCAGCTGCACACTTGGATTGAGCACCTCTTGCAATGCTCTCATCCTTGCCCTTGCTGTCATGTTATTCTAAGTATTATGGATGATAAACCAGGGGCTGCTAAGCCCTAACTGAGCCTTCCACTAGCATTAAACTGACTTCACTGAGATTGGAGGAGAAAAAAATCAGACCTACACCATCAGGCAATGTGACAAGAGGCAAGGGATGGCACAGATATGGCAAAACATGGCAGCTTCTCCTCGGTGTGAGAGATGCCAGAAAGTCCCACAACACAAGAGGGGAGGTGCCTCCAGCATCTCTTCAGGGCAGGAGACAGGACTGATTGCAAAACTTAAGATCACAGAGTCCCTGTCAGTACCTCTGTCCCTGGACGTCAGCAGATTAAATAAATATGGCCACAAAGGTCTGCAGGTTAAATGGAAAAATGTTAAGTGCCTCGGACTGCAAGAGTGGGGTAGGTTTGCTCCTTTGAAATCTATATGTTTAAATTTTACTTCCTCTCTCGTTAGCCTGATTTGAGACCACCACCACAGTGCTATTTTCTCATTTGGCCAAATGCACATAGACCATTTTCAGAAATGGTTTTGTCCTTAAGAACAGACATACAGCATCTTTTCATGGTACCTGCAGCTCAGAGAGATCAGACACAGCTTTAGAAGCAACTCAAACCAACAGGTTAAGAGTAGTCTGAGGAGCCAGGTTGCAGCAAAGGGTCATCCAGCACTGAGGACACTCTGAGCTCACTGACCATAAACATATCAGCAGGAATGTGTTCAAACCAAGAGTACTGACATAACTGAAATCTCCATTATCGTGTTCTGTTGAGGAAAAGTGAGACAGAAAGTTGAACTAAAATGCCTTTCTGATGATTTATGGCCAAAGCTTATACACTCTGGTCAAAGAAAAGAAGTCTGCTTAAGGTTTTAGCTCGGTTTTGTCCTCGGTTAAAAAAATAAATGCTTGAATGCAAACAGTTGACAGTGAAAGAAGAAGGCTGATCTCTTCTGGCTCTCAAACTTGCAAAAAGGCAAACCTGTGTTTTTAGTATTTAAAATACATTAACCCAAATAATGACTCATTTACTCCTTGATTACTGGAAGATTATTATGCACATTAAAGTATTATGTGAATCTGCAACAATAAAAGACTATGATGACATTTTAGAGAATGTGCAACAATTATCCTTCCCCCAAATTTCTTATTTAAAAAATAAGGACTTTTTCTCCATAAAATTACTTCCTCTCTCAAAAAAAAACTTCCACCTGGAACGATAACCTTATGGTCAGCAGAAGGATGTGTGAAGGATACTGGAGCGAGGAACAGAGGAACAGTACATGTAGAAACACTGACAAAAGGAGTGAGCTCAGGTATTGGAATGTGAACATAGCAAAGGTACAAGCCCCACAAAAATAGGGGGTTGCCACCTGAAAGCACAACTCCTGCCAGGCAGTTTCTAGATCATGGTACAGGAGGTGGTATCTCAAAATAGTAGTGCTCAGTCAAAAGAAAATTGTATCCAAGATGCCTGATTAGCAAAGACACTAATAGAGGTGTGCCTTTCCTTCCTGAATGAAACAAGTGAGCAAAGACCACCAGTTATGCTATAGAAAAAGGGTTTCTTAAGAGCAAATAAGCAGAAACATGGGAAAGCTCAATCCACACCTACACTGGGGTGAAGTTTCTCAGCTGTGGCTGAGGCACAAAAAGCACATATAATTCCAGTGTAAAAGCAGATGTAAGAAAGCAAAAAAGAGGATCGAAGTTCATATGAACAAATTGCAAAAGTCACAAAGTCAAACTGGTACTTCTTAACTCTGCTGGTATCTAGATGCAAGGCAGGTAACAGGAAAAACAAGTGATTTAGGCAAGTAAAGTGCAAAATACAACATTGAAAGGAATTTTCCCTGAATAACATGAAAACTCACAGACTAAAATAATCAAAATATACGAGACACAGGAGATCTAGAGATCTCAAGAGTTTGAGTTTGGAGGGGCTGTGCAGAGAAGGACACCTGGTTTCATAGGTCCCTGAGCACACTACAGGTAAATTAATCTCGATACACTGCAGAGAGGCTTCCAAAACTAGAAGCAAGGCCTTCAGTTCTTACCTCTTCAAAAGGAGAAGAAAGTAGAAATGCTTCCCTGACATGCAAGAAGTACTCTGAGAGCTGGAAGAGGCAGGCACCATATGAGGAGATATCAGTGAGACTCAGAGCTGGGGGAAATCATAGAGGAAAATAACCATTAAAGAGCAGCTGCTCCTAAGACAGAGTGGCAGCTCTTCCCTTCCTGGAGGACTTTGCCACATCTGTGTACAGCAGCAACAGCTGCTGCCTTTGTCAAGGAAAAGGGATGCTGGAGTGCAGGAAGCCCAGAGAATGTGCTGCCAACAGCTCCTTGCCACCCTGCCCCACGTTCAACCATCTCTCCAGCAGCTCCCAGCTTGCTGGAACTGAAAGCATAGCTGTTGCATCACACTGTAACTGAACAGATTTTTACACAGTCTTCTTTATATATCTATAAAGAGTGTATTTCTGGAATGCTTATGGCATATCCATTCTAGTAATGAGACTGGAAGATAAGCTATTTGCTCCCACACTCATAGTAAGTTTAATTCATGGGAAAGTTGCTGCAACTTGATACCTTGCCAGTCTTACATAATACATCTTTGTAGCCCCAGACCCCGTCAAGGACTCATCACTACTCAGAACACCACAGCAGGGACCCTTACAGGGTGAATGGAGAATCCTACTTAACAGACCTGCAGGAACAGCCCTGATGGACAGGTAGGTTTGCCCAAGGGAAACCAAATTTTAGGGTACAGGCTTCAGGAGGAGCTTCCCATTGGGCACGGTTAAATGCTTGCAGAGAAGGGAGAGGCTGCAGCCCCCATGCCTACCTGCCTCTCCCCCTCCTGGGGTGGCACAGCTGTAGGGGTTCCCGGAATCCAGACCATCATTTCCCAGCAGTTTCCAGGCTAATGAGTCCTAAACAAAAGATTCAGCTGCCCAAAGGCTGGTGGCTAAAATGGAGCCATCAGCAGCCTAAATACTCACCAGGCTCCTTTTATAGTTAGCAGAGATTGAGTAAATATAGTCAGGGGAATTCAGAGAGTGATTCATCTTGACCCAGACAGAAGTGTCCAAAAGCATGTACAAAAAGCAAAGTGCTTGCCAAGAGGTCAGGCCAGCAGAAATGATGCTTGTCCTCACAGCCTCTGCATAACTTGTGTAGCTATTGCATAAAGATGTAATTATGTTTCTTCTCAGACTTCTGTTTAATTTTGCAAAGAAGGCCCCAGCAGCTAAACTGAGTAAAACAGATGAAGGGGATCAGACCTCACCCTTCACGTCCAGGCTGCTTTCCCTGCAAAGGGAGATGGAACACACCTCAGTGTGCAGACTCTGCAGACAGTGTACACACAAGGCTCTGACCTGCTGACAGAGCTCTGAAACTGCATCAGGGTGCTGGGTAAGGTCTAGGAAGCTATGGCACAGACACGCATCACTTCAGTTTTTTAGGAAGCTCATAGTAACCTAGGAAAAAAAAAAGAGTGGGAAATCATAGAATCGTTAATGATGGAAAAGCTCTCTAAAATGCATAGAGTCCAATCATTAACGTAGAACTACCACAGTCACCAATAAACCATGTCCCTAAGTGCCACATAAACACAGTTTTTCAACTCTTTACAGTGATGTAGATTCCACTGCTTCCCTGGGCAGCCCATTCCAATGACTCACCACTCTCTCAGGAACAAATTTTTCCTGATGTGCAATCTAAACCTCCTCTGGTCATTTCCTCTTGTCCTGTCACATGCTACCTGGGAGAAAAGACAGATCCCTACCTTTGTACAACCTCCTTTCAGGTAATTTTAGAGAGCAATAAGATCCTCCTTGGTCTCCTCCAGACTAAACACTCCCAGCTCCCTCAGCTGCTCCTCATTAGACTCATGCTCCAGACCCTTTCCTGGTTCTGCCGCCCTTCTCTGGACACGGTCCAGCACCTCAGTGTCTTTCTTGCAGGGAAGGCCCCAGAGCTGGACTCGGCACTCGAGGTGCAGCCTCACCATTGCTGAGTACAGACAGACAATCACTGCCCTGCTTGCCAGACTGTTGCTGAGCCAGGCCAGGATGCCCGTGGTCTTCTCGGCCACCTGGGCACACACTGTCTCATGTTCAGCTGCTGTCTCCCAGCATCTCAGGTTTTTTTCTCCCAGGTAGTTTTCCAGCCACTCAAATTCTGCAAAGGAACTTTCCCCATCAGAATCTATTGCCTTTACTTTTGCTAATGTCTTGCTTTATTGAGCATATTTAGCTCCAGCACAAGATACATTTAGATTTGGGGTCAATCTCACTTTACAATATGCCTTGGGTATTCTGGGGAAGAGAGGAGGGGATTTTTAATGTAGGTTCACAAATGCTGCCTGAAAGACCTGCTAGAAGAGCCCTTTGCCTCTCTCCACTGGTGAAGCCCAGCACTGACTTCACCCAAGAAGAGCCATCACTCACACCACCTCTCTGACTGTCCTCCAGGCAAGCATCAGGGGGGAAAGAAGGGCATTTCCAACCTCACTGTATGAACACAAAGAAAGCAGATAAACATTCTAAAATTTAAGATTGGGCAGAGAAATGAGTAAGAGGTGCAGCAGCCAGGGAGTGACTAAGAACTACTTTACAAATAATCAGACTGAAGCTGCTGGACATGTAGGCTGGGGCCCAGGCCACCTGAAAGTCATCAAAACCGTGCCCTTTTGAGATGCTTCAGCTATGTGAAAGCGTAGGCTGAGCATCCTCTGCAGAGGATGGTGTAGAAGCACTGAGGTGTAGAAATAGAAGGAATAAGGCTGGGAGCCAAACTGGGGCGTAGGGGGTGTGGAACCAGGGAGGATAAGGCACTTTGCTACATGTCAAGTTAGGAATGTGGCTCACAAGGCCTGTTGTTTGGGTTTAAAGTTGCACAAGAGGTTAGGAAGCTCATATCAACACCACCTCCAAAAAAAGGCCAACAAAACATGCAATATGTGAACAACTGCCAGTTGTGTTGCCACAGAACACACAGCTAAGAAGGGGTTCACTTAAATTACCAGCTCTTCAAGGAGAAAAGAAAACACAGTCTCTTCAACAAAGGTGCAACAGTTGAGGACATTTTCCATTACTCAAAAGAAAAAAAAATCCAAGCCAAAAACCACCAAAGAAAAAGAAAAAAATAGAAGAACAAGAAATAGACAAAAAACTGCTTGACCATAAATATGGAGTAGCCACAGCACTGTCGAGGTGAGCAACAGTGGAGACTGTGCAGATCAAAGCTCAGCTTCAAGTTGGAAAAGCAACACCCCCATCTCCAAGGCACAGAGGAGGTGGCAGGGTACAAGGAGCTCCTGTTGCTGGACTAATATCTGAAAACAAATTATGTCATTTGGAAATACAAGCTCTGTATGCTTCATCAAGAAGAACAACAGCTACAAATACTATTTAAACCCTTTTCTCCTCCCTTTCCATTTTTTGTTGCCCAGTGTATGCAGGAAAAGGAGTGAGGCCAGCTGGACGGGACAAGAAACCTTGTAAAAAGTGTATTCATACTCACAGAGAAAATCTTCACCAAACCTTTCCAGACCCTGCTTTACAATAGGCTAACACCAGTCTTTGGGAACATTTGTTCACTTCCATATTGCTCTCATGCTCACTTAAAAGAAAAAGTAATAAAAATGAACTAGTTTATATTTTTCTACCTATCTCCCATAAACATCCAGATTACTTCCTCTGACAGACAGAACTGTTTCCACACAATCAATAGTGGGTTTCAGTTGCACGTGGTACTATCTGTGTAGGCGGGAAGAGTTCAGCAAAAGGTGGCAACATCACACACAGCCTGTCTGATGTATGGAAAGCTATACATCCCTGAAAAGCCATAAGGCGGCTTCCCTTTGCTCAGCTGAATCAGCATGCAAATTCCACTTAGATGAATGAGGCAACGGCACAGGCAGGGTGTATCACTTCAGATTTTGGGACAGAATGACATCTGGATAAAGCCATCCTGGATTAGTCTGCTACCAGGCAGATTGCAGCACAGATACCTTGCCTGATGGGATGCTGACATTTGCATACTGCATGGGAAGCCAGCTAGTGCCCTGTTTGCACAGGAGATGGAAGGAATAATCCTGCCTCACTCTGAAAATTACATTCCTTATCCTAACTACAGAGAAAGAGTGAAGCCTCACACTAGTATGATTATTAGGTTCTTGGATGCACTCACTTGAAAAAACAAAACAGTTGCACTAAAAGATACACATTTGCTCTGCTGGTCACTCATTTGCAATCCTGCTTCCATACCACAAATAACCACTTTGTGCTTGCTGGGCCGTGTTATCTCCACAGCTACACACATATATGCTAATGCAACTGCAAAGGCATGGCAGGTGAGCGTCCCAAATCCTCATGTTAAATGAACAGAATACAGAAGAGGTATCTGAGAAACAAAACATAATTTTTAAAGCACCAAAAATCGGACAGAACTGAAGTGTTTGGTCACATCAAAAACATAATTTCCCGAATGGCCAGGTTCATTCCAAAACAGACAAAACCAATCACTGACTTCGACACATGGATGTGTCAAAAAGCAGAAGATAGCCACATTGTTCTTCACATGCAAGAACCTCTATTTATTATTTTATTATTATTTTAATGCAGAAGCAGTTGTCCCAGTGCTTATTATTTGGCTGAATGAGCTGAAGTGAGACTCCCCGGGCAGCTGCTGACATAATGAATGATTGTGTAGTGAAGCCCAGAATGTGAATGATGAAGAATTTTGAAAGGCTCTGGAATTTGTGAATAACAAAAGTAGCTACAGTCCCCAAAATCTCACCATTTGTTCTCAGCAACAAAGGAGGACTCAAAGGCCTTTGTTTAACAAAATGATTCAAAAACAGGATACGAAAGGAATTAGGGGTTATCTCTACTGGCATAATACAGCGAGCAAATTGTGTCCCCAAGTAGGAAGAGTTATGAATGCATTCTGTGAACATATTGTTAACTGAATTACTACGGTACTGTTTCTTTTATCCCTTTTCCAGTACTGTTACTATGTTTCCTGTGTCAGTAATTCTCAAGGTCTTAGGGCCTTTCAACCCAGACTCTGCCAAAAGGGAGCTGCTTATTCCACAGGAGATTTTGGTCCTCCAATGTGTGAAGGAGAAGTATCTGACCATACAATCCCGTTCCTCTCAGGGTTTCCAACATGATGCCTCGGTATATCTCTATACAAGTATTAACAATACTGTACTTCTTCATCAGTATGAAAAATAAGCACAATTACAATTATATTAAATAAATATTTAATTTTAATTAAAAAAAAACCACCAACCAAAAAACAAAAAAACCAACCAAGCATCACAATGTTATTAATGGTGTCCAGTATGGGACAAGAGCTTGATGGTGCAAGGCACTGGATGCTCTAAATCAGCTTCCTTTCCCCTCAAGGGGGAAGAAGCAGTCCAGCTTTGGAGCACTTACTGTGGGGAATATGTAGGAGCTCGCTGAAAGACAATTGAACCTGATGAAGATTCATGCCACAGTGACAAGTGCTATCCAAACAAATATAAATTCAATTAAAAGACTCTGTTGTGTGAGCAATAAACTGCGAAGTGTTCTGGATCAAGGAGTGGAAAGCCAGCTCACCCGTGAAGGTTGTCAGGCATGAGGAATTAAGACAGCAGACACAGGCAATGCTGATGCTGAAACCAAAGGCAGGCACCATAAATCAGAAGGATGGCACTCCTGGGCATGGGGAGGAGGGACCAACACCCACAAAGGGATGCATACAGCTCTGCTCCCTCCTCTTCATGTTTGGGTCCATCAGCTCTGGGGCTGGCAAGGGTTTAACCTCCTGCAGGCTCCACTGCCCGCTGGATGAGCTCTGCCAAAATCCTGGCCATGACACACACTTGTAGGGATAACATCAAGGACTCCTGCACAGGATGATTACACTGGTTATCTTTCCTTGCATTTAGGCATTCATTTTATTAAACCATGCAGCAGCCAAAGTCAATAGTACCTGTGGTGTCTCTTTTGCCAATTGCTATAATGCTGTAGCTGCAAGCAGCGCAATAAAACCTGCTTGTGCTACACTGACTGCCTCCAGTCGATGTGAATTTGGCAATCCTTTCAAAGGAACCAGGCTTTCACCTTGGGATGCTACTCAGACCTGGAAAAAAAGTTGCCCTGACATTAATTTTTATAGGTGCCTCATCAGCTCATCCTGTCTCTCCAAGAAAACACTGATTAGACAACAATAAAAATACAGCAGAAATCCATGGCTAAAGAGCATCTTCAGCTCCTGGCCTCCTTCAGCCCCCTGGGCAGTACTCAGAGAATAAGAGGGATTCATCAGCATAGCTTTCTAAAGAATTCAGTGCACCTTTGCTGACACTGGGTGCTAAATATAATTGCTGAAAATTATTTTTTTAATGAATGGTGAAATCAGTACTGAATATTCCAATTCCAGGAGCTGCACTAGAATTAAAAAAAAAATTAAACCATGTGATTAATGGTAAAAAAGATAACAAGATATGACAGCCATATTGAGAAGTTGCCTAGAGAACATAAGGTGAAGAAAATCCGCTATCAAATTGTCATGCCCAACTTGAAATAAAGCCCCTACAAAACAATGCAGGGCTGAAGAGGCTGGAGATGTATTTTTTCTGAGTAGTGACATCTCCTGAAATACTGTTTAACACCTGTTATTAATCCTGCTGCCTTGGCACATTTACACCATTACTTCTTTCATCTCAGCTACAAATTCAAAGGAGCCTGAGCCTGGCATTAACCTATGGAAGCACCACAGTCAGAGTTAACCCATCCTGCATGCTCAAAGGAAAGCCTGCTATCTAATTCCATTCTTGTGAGGATTGACTGACATGGACTCTATGCCAGCAAAGCAAAACCAGTTTATTACACAGTTTACCAGTATTTATAGGTCACTACATTCATACAAAATTTCCCAACTCTGACCCCTTTGTCCCAGTCCCCTTTAGAAACACAATCTTCTGATTATTCTTCTTACACTAGCAATATCTTTTGTTGTCTCTTTTTCCAGTAAAGTCCTTGTTGCATCTTGTCCTTTGTCAAAGCGGTCAACGTCAGAGGGTCAGAGTGACCAGACGTGGTAACTTCACTTCTGTTCTTGCCTTGAGTTTATCTCTCCCTTGGATTTCACTGTACCAGGGCCAAAAGGTGCTACCCAGTTCCGCTTCTGTAGCTGTCTGATCTCCAGCACGTTCTGTTTAAGAAAACTCCCAATTCCAGTCCCAAACCTATCATCCTTCCCTGTGCACCCCACTTTAGCCTTTTGCCTTCACAAATGGTAATTGATGGACAAAGATATATGGCATAGCAGTGACTGTATTTTAGCTGCTCATTTCCATTCTCTTAATATATTAAGCCTCCACAAAAGCAGTGGAGAAACAAAGTTTTCACTATTTGCTTTCTAAAATTGCCAAAATGGTTAAAAAGCACACCAGAAGTATTGAAAATACAAGAACCTGACAGAAAGTAAACCACTAAAACATGGGAGAAGTTGTCCTCAAACAGAGCTGGTCCTCCCAGCTCAAAATTCTCCATTTATTACTGATTTTTTGCCCTGGGCATCACTTGCTCCACACCACCCTTTTAAGCTCTTACCAAAATTCAGCAGAGATTTCATCATGCTGAAGCAAAAATATCTCTCCACTTGGTTCTGCCACATCAAAATCAGGAGACCCTAACAGCTCATCCAACAAGAGCATCACAACCTTCAAGCCATGACTGCCTTCAAAGCCCTGATATCCTCCAAAGAAATGTTGTACAAGAAGAAAGCAGTGGAACCACATGCTCTTGGGAAGTGGTTCTGCTCTTACC
Source organism: Chloebia gouldiae (assembly GCA_003676055.1). Taxonomy (NCBI): domain Eukaryota; kingdom Metazoa; phylum Chordata; class Aves; order Passeriformes; family Passeridae; genus Chloebia; species Chloebia gouldiae. The sequence continues at coordinate 5,369,042 of QUSF01000025.1, forward strand.
ATGTCAGCACCTTCACCATGCCATCTGCATAGTGACCCCAACAAGAAGCTTGAGTGCCTGTCCCAAAGAGCATCCCACCCACAAGACACAGAGGAATGTAACAGAGCCAGCAGCAGCCTGGGGAAAAATCAAGCACAGTTGGGTGCTGGTGACAGCAGTCCATCCTTGGGCAGGAATGCTCATGTGCCTCTTTTCCCAGCATCACCCTGCCAACATACAAAAACTGGGTTTAGACCCGAATTTTTCAGCTGCTTCTGATCTCAGTGAACATTAATGTGTGGACAATAGGCTTAGCCCCTAAGTCCCCACTGGTGTGCCCTGTGCATGACCTTTAATTGGCAAAGGACACAATGGGAGACAAGGGCCAATTCAGAGCTGCTCCTGCCAGCCATGTCACTTCTTATTTACTCTTGCCAAAGCACAAGCACCACTTGTTTGGGAACCAAAAAAAAAAGGAAAAAAAAAACCTCAAAAAATTTATGAATTTACTTTGTTTGAGCTCCATAGGAAGATGTGAAAGATTTGGGCAAAACTCCAGTTTATCTTACTGCAGTGCACAAGCAGTCCCCACAGGGCAGAGGGGGGAAGAGATACTCAGCAGGAAGGAATACTCTGGCATATATTTTATTTCTCCAAGATATCTAAGGATGGTATTTTTACCTTATGCAATAGGAGCCTATTAAATTTCATGTTGTAAATTTGAACTCTCCCAGTAGTCTTCAGGAGTACTAAAAAAGGAATATTTCACTGGTTTTCCACTCTCTCTTCTCAAATTTTACAGCGAAATAAAAAACAACAAAATGAGCTCTGCTCCCTGATGAAAACAGTAGACTCTACTGCACTTCTTTGTGTTGGGAGTCCTATTCCCCTAGTCCCCTGGTCCTTTCTACCTCTATTCCCCTGGCATCTCTAGACACTTTCCCTCTCCTCTCTCCGTATTTCATGTAGAAGATATTCCATTCAATTTAATAAAGATGAAGAGTCACCTAAGTGGGGGCTGTGCATAATTCAACTTCAGTACTCTGTGACTGCATCTACTTTAGAACAGCCATAGGCTAAATGAGTAAGAAGGAGCAATTTTCCCTCTGGGAGACACAGCACCTTTCCTATGGCCCAATCACCATTTTATCATGCTGGTTGCACAATGCATTTTGAGGTTTGGAGCACTCTCTGAAAAACTGCAACATTTTTTCACTTATAAATAAAACTTTCCCAGAAGTAATACAATACTAAACAAGCTATCATTTCTTCAAGTGGGTTGTTTTTCTCTTCTGCTGATGATTTTTATGCTCGTGGTGCACATTAGAAGTAGCCTCACCAGACAGGTATAGTGCATTAGAATGGAAATGTCAATATGGTGAAACAGTGTGTGTCACGTTAAACAACATTAATATGTGTATTTATACTCCAGGAGGCAATGACCACAAGATGCAATGCAACAGCAACTTTACCTGCCCATTAATAAAAACTTGCACTTCCAGCAAGTCAGGTGTCACAGCAATGCACTGCATAAGACCTATTACTGGCAACAGGAATGGTCATTAATAAAAATGTTATATTTAGAACTATGTGTTATGGTTACACAGCAGGTCAAGAAGATAAATTCTGGAAATAATTTTGCCTTAAAAAGTGAATGTTTAAAGTCGCTCATCTTGTACAAAAACATTGCTTAGTGCTTCTTAAATTTTCAAGATTCTTATCTTAATGACGCCTCAGCTATGCACACTTGGGACTCTAAAACTTCCAAATGATCAAGTGAGCATTCCTTCCCTGCATGTCAGCTCACGCACCCACCAAAGAGGTCAGCCTGAAGCACACAGGGGTGTCAGTCCACGCACAGCTCCAAGGTAAAAAGTATTTAGATAAATTGCCCAACACAGTACAATCATTATTTCACTTGTACCTCACCTAAATACCAGCATTTTTACACTATTTTCTCTCTGGATACAAATTATTCCTGCTTAAGATATTGAAAAGCAGACTTCCATAACTCAGCCTTAGTTATCTAAGCTTAAAATGTAGGGAATTACAATTATGCTCAACAGAAAAAAACTCCCTTCAAACCACAGGCTAGAGTAACCGAGTTAAATGAGAAATGCCACAACCCTCCTGATCTCCAAAGCAGCAAAGGGTTTATTTAAGCCACTACCAGTACCCACTAGCTCTGCCACTACTAGGATGGGAAAACAATACAGTGCTATTTCCCAGGTGGCCCTGAAATCAGACATCCTTGCTCAGTGCCAAGGCTGTTGCTTGGAGCCGGTACAGCAGCAATGACCTTAAAATCGTGTTCCTTTGATCCTCCTTTACCAAGACTGCTCGCCCACACAGCACCATGAGCCAGCTATTAAGCTGACTGGCCCAGGGAACAATCTTTCTCTGCCCCTCACCTCCTCCCTATGCTCCTGGATCATGGGATAGAGTTTTGTGCATACCCTAAATATCAACAAAGCTGTTTTCCCAGGAAAGGGAGGAAGTTATCAACAAGCTTCCTTGGGAGGTTCTGCTCAACAGCTCAGCATGATTCAGATCCCTCCAACATCTCCATAATTTCCTCCTTTTCTCAGGGACTGTGAGGGCTGCTGAAATCTTAATGACCTATTCATCTTGTCCACATGTAGGAACAAAATATCTAAAGGAAAACATAAAATTATTTTACTGCAAGGCTGCATGAAGGGATACAAATAGGACCTCTATTCTACACGGAGACTTGCGTCCTGCTTAAGTGGCTTTTCGCTTACGTTCATGAGCAATGCAAACAAAAAACGATCGTGCTACTAGGAAACCCCGGTCCTATGTATTTTTTAGTATTAGTAAACAAATCAAATTTAAAAAAATTAAAAATCATCAGATGCACCAGGCAGAACATTTAACTGGGAGATAAAATTCTCCAAGAACTTTTCCACACATGAACAACTATGACGAGATATCTTGAAGGGGAGAGGCTCAGGGATATGAGTATCACTTTTTGGTAGCAGCAAAAAAGTTTCCTAGAAAGTCAAGAGGACTAAGCCATTGACAAGAAGGTGGCAGCTTTTTTAAGTGTTTTATTAGCCCTTGAGGAAGGGCAGACCAAGAGACTTTTAAACCTTCATTTTCTTTCTCATGTTATCCCAAACCTTGGGAGGGGAACAAGCCCTCAATTTCTGCTCACCCAGCTTTAAGTAATTATCCTATAAATTGTGGAGGGCTCTTGTATCACTTAGCAAGCACACTTTCCATCACCAGCACCACATTACACTAATGTTACAACCACAGACAAAATTTCCATGGCTCAGGGAGAGCACAGCCAAATGGGAAGGCAGCCAGGGAATCTACATGACTCAACATATCACTGTGCCCCAGCTCCACACCTGTAAGACAACAGAACGGGAAGAATTCCATGTCAAAAATTCATGAAGTGATCAGCTGTGACAGCAAAGAGGGTCAAAATATACAAGCAAACAGTAAAAGGCTGCTTCTATATCTAGGGATGCTCAAATTTCTGTCTCAGAGTAACAGTACTTCCTCATCAGTTGCAAGTTATTCTGTTGATACTTCATGAGCAACGTTAGGCCATTTAGAAACATGAATTAAACACTGAAGTAGAATTAATAAATTATTATTATAAATTATAAATAATCAAGGCATTTTGACAGCTATCATACAACTGCTACTAAATGAGAACCCATCCCTAAAAATTAGCCAAGACACAGTCAAGCAACGAGCAGCTGTTCATGTTTCCATTTTGAGCAATGAACAAGTTTTAACAGGGTTTCTCTGACAGAACCATCATCATCTACTATGTTAAAGTGAAGCAGCTTCAAACCTGATATGTGCCAAAATTCAGATGTCCAGCTCTCTTCACAGTAAACTAGACAGTAATAAGAATAGGACCAACTGGTCCTCAAATTACTCACAAAAGGGGACTATATTTAAAATTAAGAGCTGTATTACTTCTTACGTCACTTACGCACCAAGATAGCTGGATAAATGCAAAATATATTAAAATATTGCACTTCATTTGATAGTAGACACAAGTAAGAAATGCTTACCTGCACAGCAAGCATCTTTTTACAGATTGCTTTAGCACCATCCTGATGATGCATTACACATAAGTTTAGAAAACTACAGACCTAAGCAAAGATTTACTGTATCAGCACTTGGGGAGCACAGTGCCATGAAAGTTGAACAGAAAAAATGAAAAGCCACTTTGGTGCACGCATCTCTGTCTCCAAATGGAGCAGGAAGCACAGCTGGGGATCTGCCAAGGCCGCCAACTCCTCCCTTCACCCAGACAGACTAATGACAACCAGAAGAATCTTTGGAAAGGTCAAAAGCAACCTCACTCAGTAAAGCTCTTGCCGCTATAGGCAAGGTACATCAAAACTAACAGACTGATTCAAAATTCTCCCTGCTGTAGAAAGCTGGCCAATACTTTCTGAGACAAGATACTGAACTCAGCTAAAATCACATCTATCCCTACTCAGGACAGATCTTGGGTCCATGCTCAGATGGAGAGCTTTATAGTAGGAAAATTAATAAGAGTAAGAATAAAGAATAAAGAATAAAAAAATAAAGAATAAAGACAGCTCCCAAGGGACACCTTATCCTTGGCTCCCACGGCAAAAGAGATGATGAGAACTCATCACCCACCTTAGCAATAAATGCAATAACCATCCTCAGGAATTCACACCAGCTTGGGTTCAATTCACACTCTGTTTTCTAAATCTAGCATGTAATTTAGCCTCTGCCAATATGGCTTCATTTTCATATTAAACTCAATGGCATTTTGCTACTTAAAAACACATTTATAGTATCAATTGATATTTCACAGAAAATCAAGATTGATACCACCAGACAGTCTGGAATATAAACCAGAAGTGCTACAAAAATTGCTCATCAAACGCTTACTTGAGACTTAGGAATAGTTAGGAGAGAAATCAGGAATCTCAGCACAGCAGCAAACAGCCTCTTTGCAGAGATGTTTGCAGCATCCCACCCCAAAACACCAAGCCAGCAAATCCTTCCTGAACTAATCGTGGTTGTTTCCAACTTTAGCGTCCCCTTCTTTGGGCTGGCAAGACTCCTTTCCCAAACTTCAAAGCTGCAAGACCTCAAAGATGCTTTATTGGGTTTACACTGGCCTGCAGACCTGATGTATGGGGTTGATACTGGCCAGCAGCCCACAGATTCTCACACCTGGCCAACAGACTCCGGCAAAAGCTAGGCTTTGCTCCAGAAGCTGCAATCTTTACAACCATTTCAAAGTAAGTATTTAAGTCTCTGAAACTTTTCCCCTTTGAAGAAACGTCGTGCAGGGGCTTGGAGAGGTCTGCAGGATCTCTGTGAATAAAGCTGGTGAGAGGGGGGATAAGTATGTATGTTTGTTTAGGAGGGTTATGTTACATCTTTTACACCACCCTGTATTTTAAGGCAGGAAAGTCTGCTCAGAAATGCTTTCAGAAAGAAGCAAAAAAAATTATTTTTGAGTAAAGAAGAGCTAAATTTAGCAGGTGAATCCCTCAGCTTTTCTACAGCATCCCAAAGCATGCTAGCTGGCAGCAGTATTCAGAAAACAAACCCTTAATTCCAATATTTAAGGTCTAACAATTGTTAAATACTCCTAGAACCAAAACAGGCTCCCTAGGTTGATTTTTTTCCCTTTTTATTTCAGCTTGTTCCAGCATTTATTATTATAGATTACTCTTAATCGCAAACTACTAGGAAATTTCAGACCCCCTCTGGATACAACACACGAAGCCAAGGGCAGTATCTCATGTATACACCTCTATCCCAGGAAAGCAATGCTTCAGAAATATTTTTACAGGCACTCAGAACCTTCTAGCAAGTTTAAAATTGTTGCCACACTGAGGGTGTGAATCCAGGGTAGGAACATGTCTAGCTTTAACCCTGGCTTAAGCTAAACCAATGAACTCCAATGGAAGATTAATGGAGATGGAAAATTGTAGTCATGCTCTGTACCACTACTTACTTACAGCACGAACTCAGCTGTATTTTTTTGACTGCTCTAACATTAGAGGCAGATTTTCAAAAGACCCAACTCCCATCCAGTCTACCTTAATGGTTTTTCTGGCTGGACCCCATCAGCAGCAGTGGAAGCTGGCAGAAAGACAGCAAAGGATAGATGAGGATTGTTTTAGGGAAGAGTTATTTTCACCCAACGTAACTCTTCAGCAGACAACATTCCTGCTATGAGGCACTGTCCTGCCTTTTGAAAGTTCATCCAGCATTTCTCCAAGGAAACCCTTCTAAAATCCACTGCTATGAAATTTACTGCTGCTCCTGCCCCAAATGGATGGGTTTGTGCAAATAAAACACCCACCAAACAAACAAAAATACCCAACCAAACAAAAAACCAAAACCACATGACAAACCAGAAATACTTTTAAAAAGAGATGGAAAAAAATTCATGCGAAGATCACAGCTTCACCTGAAACTGAAATCAGAGTTTTCTGCAAGCAAGGCATTACAGACATGTGCCTTGACAGGGACAGTCGACAATAGCCAAGCTGGAGGCAGGTTTAGCCCTTCTCAGCAAGCAGGATGCAACCAGCCCCAAAGAATTGCCTTGGATCTCTCTCAGTGTGAATTTATTTTGATAGTCAGGTAAAAATTTATCTGCCTGCTTGCCTACAGAGTGATAATAAATGATGTATTAACTGCAGAATGCTTCTCTTCTCCTCAGTATTTGTAATTAAGGTTTCTATATCACTTCAGGGAAGAACACCTACTTGTGGCTTGCCTTACTTTCAGCAAAATGAAGGGCCTACATAGTTTTTACTATGAAACAGAAAAGGCAGGGAAAATGATCCTGGGTCAAAGGAAGTGGACTTTAAGTTGTACATAGGAAACTTGCAATCATTTCAGATTATCAGCAGCACCTAAGCAACTTAGAAAAACAAATTCCCACAGCTTCCACTGGTGGGTCTGCCTCTAAAACTGCTAAATATGATTTCCGTAAGTCCTTCATTGACATAAACACACTAATCCCACTGACTTATAAAGTGCCCTAAGTGCTACCAGGAAGAACTTTAAAAGGTGTTTAGGCTCCTATTTCATTCTGAAATCAACAAGAATTAGTCACAGACCTTCAAGAATACTCCCCAAGGGCAATGAACAATTAAACTTTCATGTTATTTAAAGGAGATTTTTAAAACTTCATGAATTACTCATCATTTCAGTTCATGGATGAGAAAGAAAATAAACGGAGATGGAAAAAATAATAACAAAAAAATCCAGGAAAAACCCACATTTTCTCTTTTTCTAGCAATGCTTTTCTTTGCATTATTGATTTAGAGAAACATAATAGAAGTGCAAAAGTCAGAAGCAGAAACTAAATCAGTAGAAAGGTTTAAAAAGCTCACTAAGTCACTAAGCAAAATACCTAAATTCATAATTTCTGCTAACTTTTTCACTGGCATATTCCAGGGTTCCTTCACTGGGTCTCATCAACACAGAAACCAGCAACTCAAGTACTCCCACTGAAACATCTTCTTTCAAAGAAGGAAAGGAAACACTGAGAAGAGGCTAGGGTTTTTTGAGATTAAAATAAAGATACCAATGCAAGAATTCACCATAACAGGTAGTGTTTAAATGGGGGATATTGTCTTTGACTAAGAGGATTTAAATACCTGGCTGGGCAGCACAACCTACATGGCTCAGTCTGTGATTCTACAGGGAGGGCTGGAAATCAGCATATGGCATCTACTGTTTCCCAACCTTCAGGACTGTCTGCAACCCTGCCTAACAACTGGCTGCAGCAACAAACAAATACCTCAACTCCAGAGATAAAGTCTTTCAGCTCCTGGAAAACTGGTTAGGTGATTGTGATGCAAACCATCAAGGACTGAGGCAGTAAATACGGTGGGGAAGGGGTAGGGCTGGAGGGCTTTGTCCATCTTTAAAAGGGGACATTTAGAATTCCTGGCTAAATGTTTGCCCTGTGGATATGCAGGGAGATGAATAAAGTCAACAGCCCAGAAAAGCTCAGCTGGCTCTGAGCAGCACCCAGGAGCATCACCCTTGAGTGAACTTGGGAATGGCATAGACTCCTTGGGTTTAGAGCAATGGGGAAGATGGAAAACGACCTCCTCCAAGGAGTGACTACAGATTTTAAAATCTAACATTTAAAAATGCAATGATACCACTATCGAAAGCATGAAATAGTTTACTGAACCAGTTATAAACTTTTCTCCACAGAAAACATAAAATAGGAAGATTTTCCATAAATAGTCTGTGTAAAAAAACAACCACTGAAGCTGTTTTGGAGAAAATGAAAACCGTGTTTTACTGCCAACATTTCTGATTAAACAATTTACTCAAAAAGCCTATTTTATGATGAAACAAAACTTAAAAACACTGACATTATTGCAAAACATATGTCTACTGCAAAGATATTAAAAGCTAGGTAGTAAACTTGTGCTCCAATTTATTCCTTTTAAGGTTAAACAATCCTTTTCTTTTAAGAGTAAATTGAGACTCAAAGTCCAAAATTACTGCTTTTAGAATGCAAGTGTACAGTAGTTTCAGATCACAGTCCCTGTACCAATTTGTTCAGAATATTCTCTTTGATTCTAAACACAGTTTTCAAAACTACCAACACAGAATATTTTTATCTATTTATGCTCTGTACTCAGCAAGATCAGGGCTCATGCAGGAGGGCCAATTTGGGAAGAGGAAAAGTCTGGGTATTTTGCTGTATTAAAGTGAAGAGGAGGAGGAGGAGAATTTGCCTCAGTCAAGATTTGTTCCAAGAGCCTGCTCCCAGTTATCAAGGGATATTGCTTTATTTCTTGTTTCCCTTCCATTTCATGAAGCTGATTTTTAAAAAGGTATGTATTGATAGGCTAAGGGGGAATGGCTTCAAGCTGAAAGAAGGTAGATTTAGATTAGGTATTAGGAAAAAATTCTTTACTGTGAGGGCAGTGAGGCACTGGCACATGTTGCCCAAAGAACTGACAGACACCCATCCCTGGAAGTATTAAAGGCCAGGCTGGATGGGGCTCTGATTAACCTGGTCTACTGGAAGGTAGATTCCCCCCCATGGCAGTGGGAATGGAACTAGATGGATGATCTTTAATGTCCCTTCTAAACCAAACCATTCTGTGATTCTGTGATACTCAACTTTTCTTGTGTGCACACACACTCTTCTTTTTTTATAAAGAAAAAAAATATATTTTTTTTCTTTATAAAGACAAGTGACTTTCTGCCTATTCTTCTCTGCTTTAAGACATTTTTCTGAAGGAAACAGTAAACTTGAAACAGCTGGAGCACTACCCAAGAACACACAAATGCTACTCAGGGAAAGACCCTGCAGATTAATTACAAGATGGCAACCAAGCCATCCATTTACCAACATTTATATGCAAAAAACCTAACTGCAAGGTGTACCAAGTTTTTGGGCCAAGAGCTCCACATCAGCCTCTCTGCCGGCACATGTAAAGCACTGCTGGTGTACAGAAGGCAATGACTTTCCACCATGCAACAGGTGGAACATATTCACTCTGTGCCAGTGAATATGACTAGCCCAAGTGGTTTAATGGTTAATGCCTGACTTTGACCCAGGGGCATTTAAACACAGGAAAAGCACTGGCTGTTCATGCCAGCTGGGAACAGGAAGCATGAGTACATTTTTGGCAGGGCAAGGAGGGATTAGCCCCACTTGAGGAGGTCTCTGAGGCACTGCCCCTAGTGCAGGCCAGTAAAGCACATTTAGAGAGCCAATGCCCTACTAGAGCCACCTGCAGTGCCAGCCTGAGCAGCAGACACCAGGATTTCCTCCCTTTGGAGGAACTCTCCATCTGTGCATCCCTGCTCCTGTGCACCCTCTCTGGAGAAGCAACCCCAGCTCGTGGCCACACCAGAAGCAGCATGCAGGCAACTCAACCTCTCACAAACAAAGAAATCTGATCATCCTCAGTAATTTCCTTAGGATAGATTGCAGCAGAAGCCTAGAGCAAAATTAACTGGATGTTCTGTCAAAGCCATTAGACCAGGACTGAACTCAAAGAAAATTATGTTCACTGATGCCTTCATATTTACTTTAGAATGCAGTCATTTTGACGGGTTCATGAGGTAGAAGATCTCATTTTATGAAGGTCTTAAGGGACAAAAGGAGCAGAAATATAACATGCTGCTGTCTCAGTCAGCAAAATGATCACAAAATTACTTTACAACTGACTTTCAAAACTACAAATCCAGTTATTCTGAGTTATTTCAGCCTTTTAAAAAAGATACATGGTGCTTCAGGTTGACCAAAAAAGCAACAAACTCAATAAGTATGATTGGGACAATTTTCCTTCCTTGTAAAATGATGTTTCTGCACATAATCACCTTCATCTCCTTCAGTTCAAGAGCAACTTAAGGAGCACAACCTACTAACCACACAACAAAGAACAGACTTCATCTGCAATCAAGCCACCAATTACCCCAAAACCTTGTTAAGATTCACTGGGTACCAACCTAGTGTGTCCTTCACCTCTTTATTAATAATTTCTATCCAGAATTTGCAAAACACCTAAATTCCAAAACCTTTAATCCCTCACGTGTAATTACTTGCCTGCTTGGCATCAAAGTTGTGCACCAGTCTCTTTTTCAGGGCAACATCAGCACCAGTAAGCAGCGTAAGTGATTTTCTCTGCTCTTTTATCAAAGAACCTAGCCAGTAATGCCAGGATAAAGCTTTGGAAAGGCTCCTCCTCCCTGTGGCACCAGTGCTACCCCAAAAGGTGACCAAACACACAAACAGGGGTTTACAGAAAGCTCGTAGGAGGAACTGCCTTGGATATAATCCCTCCTCTGCAAGTTCAGTACATTACAATTAGAAAATATTTTCCTGGCTGCAATTACTTCGTTTCCCCAGCCCTGAAATTACTACAGAGCTCTAAGTCTTGTTTGTATGCAGGAGGTGTTCTGGGGAACAACAAAAACACTTCTGTCCTTTCCACAGCGATTTTACTCAGGCAGAAAAACTTGCTGTGAGCACAGCTGGGTGCATCCAGCAGCAGTGGTAAAAAGGAGAGAGCTGGGTTTTTTTAAATTCTTTTTGCCTATTTCCATTTGCAGCACTTAAAAGGTGGTGCCCTTAAAATAATGATCATTAAAAAAATAGAAGTCCACATTTTTCCTTCATTTTAATTAATTATTTTTTTCATTTCTGACTCCATCACATTTTAATTTCATTTTCTACTCTTTGCTTTTTGTGCAGCCATTTTAAATAAAACCCTTTCCTCTAATTTAAAATACAAATAATAAATACTAAATAAATAAATAAAAACAACAACAAAGCCCCAAGAATTTAAGGAAACTGAAATTAAGCAATTTAATTAATTTTAACTCTACTGTGCTTGCGGGAAGAAAAACCCAACTAATGCAATAAAAGCAATACGGCCTGACTGCTGACTGCAGTTAATGCATTACATCTTTAAGAAAAGCCTTTTTTTTTTTTCAGTCTGTCCAGTATTTTCCCTTTCTCAAGCCCTTTCAAGGGAAATCCTCCAGCATTACAAGCAGGAAGGGGGTTGGAGCAGCATTGCCTGGGGTCACCCATGGTTTTCAGGGAAAGCCGGAGCCACCAGCCAGCCAAGGCCAGGAAGAGCTGAGGTGGAGCAGAAGCCAAGGACCCCTGACCTGGCTGAGGCACAGACAGCAGAGATGCTGGTGGTTGATGTCTAAGGCAAGAAGGAGCTATTTCTGCAAGCCCCAGCAAGACCAGGAATTTAAATCCCTTCCCAGGAATCAATGTCACATCTGCCTGGTGCTGCCCTGACGTCAAGGACAACCTGAATTAAACAGGGATGAAACAATTAGGCAAAACACATCTTGTAAAATTATCAAAGTACATCTGATATCCGAAGCGCACAACGTTACAATAACTGCAACATCTGCATAAGCTGTCAGAAGCAACAGAAATAAATTAATGTTGCTGTTATTAATGCTGAAGTTGTCTTTAAACCCATTACGATCACCATAGCCTCAGACCCAGGGAGGAGAAAGGTGGTGTATGACATCTGTGGTGATTACACGAGGAATCTGGTTAAGCTGGTACATACAGCCTTTCAAGCAGGCAGAGGGCTCTAAAATGCTATTATTTCTGGACAAAAATAAGGAGGGAAGAAAGGGGAAGGAAGGGGAAGGAAGGGGATAGAAGGGAAAAATGACTGATTCTGCATTTCCACTTTGAGCAAAACTAAGTCCTTCCCCCGACCAAAAAAAAAATCAGAAATCAGTTTAAAAAAATTAGTAAGTACAAATGTGGCTCACTAGAAATACATAAACTGGAAAAATAAATAATAAAAAGGAAACTCAAAGCAAATCTTGTGGTCAGATCAGAATACTGAGGTCTGTTGTAATTAAGATTGATTTTAATGGATAAATGTTGGTTTTGGCATCCTGTCTCCCACCCAGAAGCATATACTTCAAATTTCTGACTAATATTTGCATTTCAAATTGCCCAGAAAGTGATACCATCTTAAGTTAGCACCCTGGGACCTGCAAAGCAAATAGGTAAACTTGAGGCTCCTACAGGAAGGACAGAAGTCCCTGGAAGAGAGAACTGTTTCCTGCTCTTGTTAGTTTTGCAAACATGTATAGCCAGTGCACATACCCAGGTACTTAAAGAGTAATTTTATCACTCCAAGCTGAGGAAGTGGAAGGTATATATACTCCTGAGTATATGTGTGTATATATGTATGTGTACATGAGTATAGGAGTACACGAGTGCACGATACTCATATATATATATATATTCAATCTGCATCAAGTGTAGGCACTAAGGTATCAAGTAAAGGTACACCCTCACACCCAGACAGATCTAACCCAAGCATCCTCCCATCTGAGCCAGAATGGGACACTGCTGCTCTTCCCCATTTAAGTGAGCACTGCAAGAGGCTCCTGCAGAGCACAGTAAATCCGTTCTCTAAGCACGGTGTTTGATGAATGCTGAACAACGGGAGGAAAAATGTGGCCAGCCAGGAGCACAGAGAGGCAGAGGATGATTTCAATAGCCCTCCTCTTCTACCTTGAAGCCAAACACCAGCTCCAACACCCAAAAAAAAATGACTGGCTGCAGCCCCATGAGACTGCCAGAGCAGCACCTGTCTTTAAATCAGACACACACAGAGCTCCATGTAGGATACACCTAAAGCTCTATATAGGACATACCTAAAGCTGAGCTCCTGCACGGTTGTTTACAAAACGGTGAAGGGCAAAAAAAGCTCAGCAGACCAGGTGTGAACCAAGAAGTGTGTTTTCATTACTGTGAACCTTCTCCACACGCAGGACTCTTGCTTGATAGAAAATAAAATAGGGAGGGAGAGGATGGGGCAAAAGAAGCACTGTAGTGCCAAAAGCAACCCAAGTAATACAAGTAACCCAGATAATGTGAGTAACCCAGCTTTGACTTGTAAAAATGTAATTTTTTTCAGGGTTCTACTCTTTGCAGTGATCCAGAGCACTGCTCCTTTCACAGCCAGCAGCAGACAACTTGCTCACCAGCTCTCTCAAGCAAATTGGTTTGCTCCTAGGGGCAAAAGCAAGTTCTTTTCTGAAGAAATCCCCAGGGCTCAGCTTTTAAGGATTATTTTCTGTACTGGAACTGTTTATTATCTAAATACATTTCAGGTGGCTACACATCCATCCTCCCTCTGATGACCTAACTATAATTCCACCTGCAGCGAGGACGGTTTGGGGTGCACGTGTGGCACACCAGCTTGACAAAAACAAGTCATCATCCAACACTTTACAGTTAGAACTCCTGAATGTAGCTTGTGCCATTGCCAAGCTCTTCTTTTTAATAATGTATCTACTGTTTGATGCTGCAAGGATCTTCCAGCGTGTAATTAAGTCCAGGGAAGTCCTGCAGGCAGCAGTAAGATGAAACTCATACAGTGCTATGTAAAGACTAGCATGTAGGTTATACAGGTGGTGGATATATATATATATATATATGCACATAATATCTTCATTCCTTTACACACCCATGCCTTTTCAACATATTATTAATAGCAGCAGAGCTTGGAGTGCTGCATACGTAGGAACACTGTTGATGTAACATTTTGCATGTTTATACTCAATGGATATTTGTGATTAACTCTGCAGGGCATTTCTTTTGTATCACTGTTGAGAAAATATTATTAAATGGTAATAGCCCCCCTTCTTGCAGGTGGCCTGCAGATTTTGTGTGCTGTTAAAAGATTAGTTACAAATCAATCTGGAAAACAGGGTAAGGACAAGGTCCAGTAATTTAATGAGAGCTCTGATACAGCACATTCCTCCTTTTGAAGTTCTCATCCTTTTTAAGGAAGCTGGTGACATCAGAGGCCAGAGACTGCAAAATCACTCATGAAAATCTCACTGAATTCTGTGAGGTCAGTCACTCACCAATATAATCTGGGTGGCAAAAGTATTTGATTCCTGTCAATTGTAGCCATGACTCTGGATTCATGCAAATGTTTCTCTGTATAACTCTTAAAGGGATTATTGAGATATTAGTTTGCTGTATCAAAATTTAATGTTCAAAATTTCATGTTACAAAGAATAAAATCATAAGCCTCATAACCACTCAGTGAGACCAGTGACGTTATTTTACCGGGTTTGAGTTGCTTACTGAAGTTGAATTTACCAGTGTTTATATTAAGTTGAGCACTAGCTTCTGATTAAAACTAAAATGATAAGAAATTAGCTGAAATGTCAGCCACCATCCCACAGCACATCTACAGCATCACAGATTAGAATTTTAAAATGGGATATAAAGAAATATTTGCGTGCACACAGCATGAATATGGAAGGCATTCAGATACCAAATCTGTGTTCTCAGCCCTTCCTCCGAAATTCTGTAGCTTTTTCATTAGAAGGTAAATAAATATGTGCAAGAGCCACACTGTGCTCCAGCAATGAATAAATGACCCACAGCAACGGAGATAAACAAATTACATGCACATATTTTCCTCCCTCCCCGAGATAGTTATTATATCCTCTTTCACTAACTCAATGAGAATAAATTCAAACTCTACAGTTTATTGAAGGTAAACCATCACAGGGATAAAAATGCCAGGTTTTGGCTGTGTGCTGTGATCCAGAGTGCCCAGCCCTACCCACTGGGGCACCTGCACCTAGCACAGCAGCCCCCTTTTTCTTCCCCAAAGCTTAGCTAAGACAAGACAAAGTCACATTC
Organism: Chloebia gouldiae; assembly: GCA_003676055.1. Classification (NCBI taxonomy): domain Eukaryota; kingdom Metazoa; phylum Chordata; class Aves; order Passeriformes; family Passeridae; genus Chloebia; species Chloebia gouldiae. Next base: position 5,384,217 of record QUSF01000025.1, read on the forward strand.
CTTCCAAACACAGCAAACCAGTCTCAAAGGTTCTAAAAACGCTTGTAATGAAGGTTAGAACTTTCCAGATAAAATCTGTTTCTTGTCCATTTTTATTTATTTTTGGTATTCACCATTTCCTGGAAGTTTAATGGTCCCAGTACTGGGCTGCATTTGCTTCTCCTCTAAAACCAATGGCAGCACATTTAATGATTTACTGTAATTTGAACTAAGCATGGCTCACAAACCATGCTGTAAATTTAATCCCTATTTCACCTAAGAGAGAAAATAAAGTTTGGAAGAAACTGCTCAGAACAAGGCAGACCTTTAAGCAGCTCTGCAGTTCACTGAATTTGGTTACTAAAAGTAGATTAAAGTGAGAACGAAGGGGATAAATAACTAAGTTAATCCCTATGAGCTTTCTGTGCAGTCAGTCCTGACTTCCTGCCACCCCAATGACATTTCAGGTGTTCAGTGCTTGAAAGTCATGAAGCAGCTCCCAGAAATACCAGGTGAGTGATTCACAAAGTAAGAATGCCTAAACACAAGAAGTCTGGGAGTCTTTTCTCTTGTGTTTGGGTGACATAATTTTTAAGATCCTTAATTAAAAGTTTCCCAGGCAGTTACAAGGCAAAGCAGCTGATGTGCTGAGATTCCCCTGGGATCACACAAATCTAAGTGACAGGGCTGATGAAAGAGAGTGTACACTGGAAGATACATGATAAAAATGATGATAAATTGGAAACAAGAGGGTTTTCACGTGGTGCAACAGCATAGGATGAAATTTGCAACTTCCTTCATTCAAACTCTATCCCAAACTCTATTGTCTAGAACAGCACGTAATCAAAGTATAAAGAGAGGACGTAAAACAGGCTTCCTCATATTCCAGAGACTTCCTTTCTTATGGTGGGTCTTCTTGTAAAGAATCAACATTAATAGGATCCCAACTGGAGTCCAGATTCTGGGAATTAACACGCTATCAATAAATAATAAAAGCCAGCACGAGAGAAGGAGAAATTTACGGCTTTGTCACTGCATGGAAGGAAGCAAAAAAATAATAACTAAAAGAAAACTGGATACTGCTTGCAGTACTATCTGTAAGAATAAAAGCACTCCTGCTGATAGAGCTGAGATCTGCTGGCTGTCAAAGACAGGGACATTCACTCTTTTATTTGTATCGTTGCTCCTTGCACCTAGATACTTCAGAGTGGGTTCAGAGCAGGGTTTTGGTCAGCATTGTAACACATCCTAAATGAACACAAAGTGCAATAAATCTGCACCCACGGCACTCTGGCACTATCAGCACTTGGGCTGGATGGCCAGACCTCAGCTAAGCTGCACCACACATTGGCAAACCCCGGCTGCACAGAAAGGCAGCGCACAATATTCACTGCTGCCTTCAACCAGCTCGGCTCTGAGTGAAGCAAGTGTGACTCAGAGCCAAGTGTTGCCAAACTGGGACACCTCCTTGTGAAACTGCTGCTTTCAGTACATTATTTTTAGCTTTCTAATTATACAGTTACCAAACATACCAGGAAGGCTGAGTGGGTCCCTCCTTAAGTTAGGGGGGGGGGAAGTGGCAGCAATATGAACTGATTGAGATGGTTTCAATAAAGAAAAAAAAAAAGCGACTACCAGCATAGGAGGTGATGACACACCAAAACCCACAAGTCTGACAGAACAAAGATCTGCAAGAGCACAGTTCAGGTAACATACCAAAAACACAAGCTGGATGCAAGACTCCCGGGGCCAGCTCTGTGCTACTCTCCACCCACAGAAAGCATGGACGACCTGAAAATTAAACCATAACCTCTCCATATATCCCAGGGCAGGGGCTGACATTTCCAAGCACCTGGTGAGCTGTCAGCAGCCAGAAGGAATTGGTATAATAGACTGTCTATCAGCAGTTAAGTTGTATCATAACCTAGTAGTAATATCCTATGATGGTGTCTTTTAATTTATTTTTAGTGCTGTAACACCCAACAGCCCAGGAAGAATACATTTCCAAATGGGTCTGCTGGCTCACAACCTCATTGCATTTCTTCTCTAAAAGGGTTATAGGCTGCAGGCTTCAGGGTAAGGAGGACTGAATATTTACAGCATGGCAATTGCTGCGGATAGCCTGAGCCTCTAATCACTATGACAGTGGATCCACCCTTTGTCATCACAACAGGAAGCCTGATTGCTCTTTTCTTGCAAAGTTTAGCCGCAAATTTTAAAAATATGGATTTAATGCAGTTCAGATGCCTCATGTGAAGTCAAATCTAAGAGGAGGATGCTGTCGGATTTCCAGACTTCCACTGCAATGACTTATTTCAACTTCTACATGGTAAGGCATGCCTCCCCAAAGCCTAACAAACCAACTGCTAGGATTAATTGCTATTATTATTCCTTTCTCCACTGCCACATGAGTTCACAGACCATGACAGCCTCGAGTTCACACTACATAAAATTATCTTTATATCATTCAAAAATCACAGAAAATCATTAAGTGCCATCTAGTTCTTTTCCTCAAAGCTCTATCACATGAGTGAATTAAAAATTCACACACAATGCTGCTATCCTCTCTCCCTCGGGAGGCTCCTTCCAAAAACATGTGGTTTTTATTGAAAACAAAAACAAATTTAAAAAAGGCAACACAGGCTGCCTCTGCTCTGAGCTCCCTCCTCTCCCCACCAAAGCCCCATAGACTCTCTTCTCACCTGGCTGCGATGTCCAAGCAACTTCTTTCTATCAGCTTTAAGACAACTGGATCCACACATAGCTATTTCCTCCACAGGATTGTGTCAGCAGGCAAGAATTAGGAAAAAAAAAAAAGAAGCAGTTGTAGAAGGACTTGTCTTTGGAGCACAGGGCTGAAATGCATAGCACATCACAGCATCCAGACAACACAGCAGCTCCTCCACATGTGCTCTCATCTTGCTCACCTGAAGCTCTTATTTCTTTTCTTCCTTTTTTCCCCCTCTCCACTTGAAGGTTACTATTTCTGCGGGCCATTGATGTGCAGTCAGAGAAAAGGACTTTACAACACCAAAAGAGAAAACCAGAGCTGGAAAAAGGTCACACTATTACATGTCAGGAAGCTTGTTTGGTCCGGTTAGGTCCTTCTCTGACTGCAGGTGGTAATTTTACCTTTCCAGACAGCAGTTTACCTTAAAATAAAATAAAATGTAGCAGATGTCACCAGAAATTGCAAACTGTCAGAGTTCCCATTCACACAGGCTCTGAAAATAAAGGCTTATCACACCACATGTCCGCCTGAATTTCTTGATGCAATGACATCACTGGCACCATCCCTAACTAAAATGCCAGCTTCCACCCACCCCACTGTCACACTGAAGTTATTGGCCATCTCTTTCCAATGGCCAATTCAATGAAATAAGAGCAATCTCTAGAGTAAACATGCATTTTATTTCCAAATCTAACCTCATTTAGTACTAGCTGGCTTTAAATTGGACAAAAAAGACATGGTTACCATTCCTAAAAGCCATAAACCAGCTGGACCGGGGCCACTGGGAAGCTGGTAGGATTTCATCCTTCAACCTATTTTGCTGATCCAACTTTGAAGGCACTGGGTACACACTAACAACCAAATGTTTTGTGATAGCTCTGCTTTTTCAGGATCAGCACAGATATTAGAACTGTAATAGGGGATCAAAGAATCACCAGACTGTATCTCCATCCACATCTTCCATAGGCTCTTGTCTTCTCCCAGGGAGTCAATGCTCAGACAAAGACAGCACCAGGCAGTGCTCCACCCCCATCACCACCATCTGAGCAAAGGAGGCCAAAACACTATTAACAAGTTAGCAGAGATAAGCAGGACAGGAAAGCTGGAAGGAACTCTCAGGGAAAATACAGAAATACTGAATGCACTTCAACAGCAATAAGCATCTCAAGAGGACTGGCACAGGAAATCTGCTAAGCTTCTCTGTAGAGAGATTTCATCTCATTTCTTTAGCAGTCTATTTTAAGACAATTTCAGTGACCTTACTTAACAGAGATTATGCTGTGTTTCAATTAATTTTTACAGCATTATAATTAATATTTTGGTGTCTGCTGGAAAGCACGCTGAGCTGTGTTAGATCCACATGTGCGGCGAGATGACAAGTGCTGTTATCGAGGCGGAAGGAAGGAGATAAGAGCCCTCCAGCCTTGCCTGGCAGGGCAGAGCAGCAGCACCCCTCCAGCTGACTGCTCCTGCCAGGGCCCAGAGCACAGAAACACAGCAAAGGTCAGCGCTCCTCCTCAAATAACCCAGCCAGCACCGCTAGGGTGGGGATATTTTCCCAAGCTAATGAATTTCCACACGCACCCACACCACAAGCACAGCTTCTCCTCGCCACCTGCTCAAATAACTGAGCCCCAGAAGGTGAAAGCAGCCAAATCAGCACAGCTTATACACACGCAGTTTATATAAGTGCAATCTTTTTTTTCCACTCAGAGAGCCAAACCTTAGCTCATCTGGTCAGATACACTAATTCCTCTGTATGCTGATCACCTCTCAAGTAAACCATCCTCACACCACTACAGAAGCTCCTTTTTGCAGAGCTCATTTCTGCTTCTGTTTCATCCCTGGGTTCCATGCGGACAGAAGACATTGCATGATACCACTCCTCCAGATCTCTGCTCTTGACACATTGCACCTCCAAACCAACTTCACCCTCATTCACCCAAGGAAAACTCACTTCTATACACCCACATTAATAAACAAGACTAAATTGATGGGATGCTGAAATAACTGGAAGTTTCTGGGCATGCTATTACTTCAGGAACAGTGTTTTCCCCTCAACACGACTTCAAATACTCCATTTTGATTTCTGCTGTTACTGTTTCAATGAGTCCCAGGTTGATGCTTTTACCAAGCAGGATCATGGCACAACTGTGCAAAATGATTGACAAGCATCTCAGCTCCACTTTTTAAACTCAAACACAAAACAAAAAAATCTTCCTAAAAACTTGGAACAATGTGACAACAACTGAACTGTACTTCATGAAATTCAGCAACTGTGCAACATTTGAGCACAGCCATGAACATATATTCAATTCATCTAAATCTTTGCAAGACATTTTGGTAGGATGCTGCATGGGTGAAATACCACCAGCAGTGTTGCTAGAGGCTGTTCAAAATGTTCTTCCTGAATTTGTAACACATCAGGAGCGAGGGGAAGACATACAGGGAAAACTACTAATTGTGACAACTCACGAGAGGTGATTTGTGACCAAGACATGATCTGGCACAGAGGGCAGAAGTCCAACTACAGGAAGGGGTTAAACTGTCTGGAAGCAGGAATTCCAGGAACAGAAGGACTTCTTACACAGCAGAGAAGTTTCCCTGGGTGGTAAGAGACAGTCTCAGCGGTTTTGTAGCCATCCTGGAACTGAAGCCTAAGGGGCTGAGCTCAGGGACCTTTGGGCAGCAGAACTGGGCTGAGGCTGGCCTATGCAAATACTCTTGGGATTAGTGCTGGAGGCAGTTTTGGCATTGGCTTGTGATGCATCTTCGAAGACTCTCTGTGAACCAGGTACTTCAGAAGGACTCTGTACACATACTTAAACACAAACGTGTGCGTCATTTGCCTCAATGAGCATCACAAAATTTTCCTACAATTTTTTTTAACAGTTCTCAAGTGAAAAAAAAAATTATATAACAACTTCTAATACCATGTATCAAATTGTAAATTCTGGCATTATCAAAAATACTATTACACAACAAACTCAAGCTTACACTCCTAACTGTAGATTACCTGTATTTGTGGCCAGATGAGTTATAATATCAACTCTGGGTTTGAACCTTTTCAAATCACCAGCCAAGACCCATTTCCAGGACAACCCTTTATCTCACTGTTGGAGTTCTTCTCCCCCAAACCACTTCTAGTACTGTCTGACCTATACAGAGCAAAGGAGATGGGGCAGCAGCTGGGTGGGTGTGGTGGGGAACCATCAACCCAAGCAATGACAGGTAAAAGAAAATTAAGTGTAGCCTAATGAACAACACGAGCAAGTGCAGACACTGTCCACTTCTTTGTTTAAACACACAACCTTCCTTTTAATTGGAATGGTATAATAAATTGAAGTATTCAGGACATAGCATGCAGAAGTAACATTCACTGTGAGCTCCAGCTTTACTTTTCTCCTCAGTCTGAAATAAATCAGATGTGCTGCTGATAGAACAAACTGGTTTACATCTCTATGACCACAGCAAACAGGAAAAGATAAGTTTAGTGAAATGCAAGGACTCCAACTAAAATGTTGTAAGGGTTTTGTTATGTGCTTTCCGCTATCAATGACTTCCTTGCCATCACATTTAGAAGCAACATGAAACACATCTTGCATCTCAGGTTTAGAGTGACAAAGCAGTCTCAGACAAAGCAAGGACCTAAGGTGGTCAGCTTGGCAAGTTGCATACAGCTGGCTTGCTCCTATCACATGAGGTTTTTGTAAAACACTTGCCACAAACCAGGGAGATGTGTGCAAGCACAGAACAAGTACCGGAGTTTGAGCAAGTAGGCACAAAAGGAGTGTATACTAGTGAATATTTTTGGCAGGAGTTACATATAAAATGGAAAGAGCTGAACACAGCTCTTGAAAGGTGGGGGAGAAAGAACCTTACAGATTTTTTGTAAGACTCTCTTGCTGCTATAGGAAAAGAAGTGATAGCACAGAGTTGATAGCTATTCTGGCCATAAAGCCAGAGACAACTAACAAACTAGTACACTTGCTGCAAGACCTAAATTCTCCAAGTATTAACCATTGTTAAGGCCCTCTTAAAAGTCGATTTAAAACAGAAAGCAACAGAAGAGAACAGGAAGGAAAAGGAAGAGCAATGTTGGCCTTAGGATTGAAGTACTGATCCAGTCATGAGCAAGAAGCAAATGCCAATCCTATATATTTTCATCTCCCCTGCTGTGAAGGCATCTATGCTCTTTCATCCTTATATTTCAGTGACCTCTTAGAACCACAGAATTATTTAGGTTGGAAAGATCTCTGAGTTTAAATTCAACGCAGCACTGCTAAGTCCACTACAAAGCCATGTTCCTAAGCACAACTAGACATCTTTTAAATACTTCCAGGAATAGTGACTCCACTACTTCTCCAGGCATTATATTCTAGTGCTTCAAAATCCTTTTAATGAAGATTTTTTTTTCCCTAATATCGAACCTAAACCTCCACCAATGCAACTTGAGGCCATTTCCTTCTGTCCTGTCACTTGTTACTTATGAGAAAAGACCTGAACCCCACCTGGCTACACTCTCCTGTTAGGTAGTTGTAGAGAGTGATAAGGTCTCCTCTGAGCCTCCTTTTGTCCAGATTGAACAACCCCAGCTCCCTCAGACACTCCTGTTAAGACTTGTGCTCCAGACCCTTCCCCAGCTCCACTGCTCCTCTTTGGAAACAGCAGAAAATCCATGAACAAATAAGCCTTGAGAGCCAGTATCTGCAAAAGGCTTTCCTGCAACACCACTTAAAAAAGGGTGACATTGCTTTACAATTCACTAAACAACATATTTACTCACAGGCTGACTACATATGTTGTACTTAGATGTCACAGCAGATTACTCACTAATTACACTAGGAAAAACCCAAGTAATTACTGCAGACTCTTTCCTCTGGTGCAGAAGAGGTCGGAGACATTCATTTACATGACAAATGATCACGCCTACAACTAGCAGTGGCTGCTTCCAGCACAGAAGGACCCCTCCTCCGAAAAAGTGCCATTAAATAATCTTTTTTTTTTAATCACACTAAAAGATGAGGATGGATCAGAAATGCAGAGACTGAAAAAAAAATTTAGGAGCTCTCACGGTTAAGGAGTCAGTTTGTTTAAGCCAATGGTGCAAAAATCAAATTGTTTCTTAATATTTTATCTGATATTTCAGGCTGATAAAAACTTCTGCTACTGAATGAAGGAAATCGTATTACCAGGGCTGATATTCATCAGAAATATTTTGAACTGAATATGTGAACTGCTTTTAACTGAGTTTAAATCAATAACACCACTACTGTGGTTAGTTTTATTGAATTGTACTTTGGAATAATATAATTTCAATTATGTTATGATGACAGTATTACCCTCTGCTATGAGCTGTATTTATTCAGCAGGAAGGTGAGATGTGCCACCTCTTCATTTGACAAATCAGACACATCACTGCTCTTAATGCTATTTTATGGAATGATCATTGCAGGTTTACACTGCCACATATGCATCACGCTCTTCCCTCAAAAAGTCAACACCTTGAAAAAACTTCATTTTGGATGGCATTTCTTTTTCCTTGCAGAAATAAAGCACTGGAGGGAAGTTCAAATGCAACCATACAAACCAACACAAACCAGCATATGTTAAGTGTCTAAGATCCTTCATGGCTGTTTCAAGAGAAAACAAGAGAGCCAAGCAGCGGCTTGGAAGCAAGAGAAGGTTTGTTTGTGGGGGGTGGTTATGCTTATAAGCATTATTTATACATGCAAGACAACAGCTAAATCTTTCTTGCTTCTCCCTGGCAGAAATGCAAGTGGGGAGCAGCCTGTCACTTCTTTAAGCATTCGAATTTTTCGTTACCTGTAAATATTCAGCTGTAAAGTGGGAGAGAAAAAAATACTAAAATATGGATTCAAGGCTCATTTCTATGTTTCCTCTCAAAAGATTTTCATTTTTAAAGCGTAATTTCATATTTTAACTTGCATAACATTTGTCTTTGTCTTTTTAAACTCCAGTAGAGTTTAAAACCACAAAGAAGTGGCAAGCAAAAATAACTCATCATCCTAAAACAGCACTTGTCAGAGGTGAGTTTCAGAGCACCTTGACAAAGGTCATCAGAATCATTAAATGCATTTTACTGGGGTTTAGATGCAGTAAGAAGACCAAAACCAGGAACACTGATGCACGCACACAAGGCAGGAATAGAATCCTGCTCTCCTACCTGGCCATGGGAGCACTGCAAACTCATTCTATATCATAACATTATGACCATTATTACAGATGTGCTTTACAGAAGGCTCCCTTTCTCCCCCAAGCACCATTGACCTGCGAACTCTCAACCTCCATTCCTGTAAAACCTATAATTAAGTAGCTTTTACTTTCCTTTGATGTACCAAAAACCAGAACTACTGATTTTTGTCTACTTGTTTGACTAATGGTCACAGAAATCACCAATGTCTTCAATTACCTTAGCAGGATTAAAAAGGATTTTGCATGCATGGATACAATGCTACTGAATAGATTTCCCCACAGTCATCAACAACCAGCTTTTAAGTCCCTTATTAGCCAGTGATGCTCTTGCTCTCTTTCCACTAACTTGGAGTCATGCTTGTTTTTCATCAGCAGCAAGGGAAAGGCCTCATTCCTAGGAGACATCCAGATTACATTACTTCCTGTACCTGGGTCCTTCTGATTTGTGATAAACTCTCTGTCTGGCTTCCTCTTATATTCACATACAACTCCTCCAACAAAAACCCTCACTTTTGCAAACAGGTATAAAGGCAATGCATCTTTGTTCTTTAAATTAAGCTGAAGTGGGACTCTAAGAGCCCCAAATGGCACCTGCTTCAGTCAAGTCTGTTCTACTCCAAATATCATTCCCATAGACATCCATGTCCATGCACACTGCTGCAGTCTAGCCAAGAACTATTAGCACTTTGCAGCCTTCAATTTAAGAGCATCAGTGTGTGACAATTAGATATATTAAATACTGTTAGGCCAACAAAACTTATGATTTAGCTAACAGAACGATACTAATAATTTATGTGTATTTTTTATCAGTGATTAATCCGCTAGACTTCATGCTTTGATCATGGTACTTGTGGGTTTCACTTTTCCAAAAAAACCCATTACAGATATGGAGGCAAGTGCCAAGTTACACCACTACCTATAATTTCATTCTCCTTGCTGCCAAACTGAGCCCGGGTCTTTCACTATGCGTACAAATGCTAATTACAGCTCAACACTAATGCTAATCCTGACATCTGCTAATTAAAAGATCACATCTTCTGCAGAGTCAGCAGTGCTATTCAAATGAAAACATTAATCAGTTTAAAATTAAAAAAAAAATCAATCAACAAAGCAGGAATTTTAGTCCTTGGCTCAATTAATATCAAAGTGCAAACTGGGAGTACTCAAGAGCAAGTGTCAGTACATTCTTTGGGAACATCTAATGTTCGGTGAAAAGGAAAACTTTCAGCACTGTATGATTTTTCTGTTCCCAGTAACTGTCCACTTTCTCTCTTACACCTCATTTAATCCTCCCTCCTCTGCAATCAGGGCACCTCAGAAACCCAAGACCAGCCAACACCAACATCCCACAGTCAAACCAAGGCAAGCACAAATATCTACATGTATACATTCAAATACCGAAGAAGTCCCACTTAAGTTTCATGGGACCACTCTCCCCTACAGCTAACACATGGACCTACAGGATCAGGGCTGTCATGGACAGCTACAACCCATTAGCACATTCACTAACAACGTCATGGACAGGATAGTCCAGATTTGCTTCCCACTTCAGCACACACAGTAGTCAGGGAAAAAGCATAAAAAGCAGGATGCATCCACCCCATGAAATAAACACCAAGATCATTAAACCACACCAAAAAGTCTACACATGCCTGGACCTAACACAGAGGACTCTTTAATTCACTCATTCCTACCTCAAACCCTGCTGCTTTACATCTTGTCCTCAGTGCCTGTTTTTTCCTTTAAGGGATGTCCATCCATTCCTCCTGGAAGAACCCTCCTTCTGCACGGTATCTTCACTCTCTCCATGAACTGAGCTGCTACTTTCCAGACCCTGCTTGCTGGATGCTTCTGTGGCTAATTTCTTCAGTTCTTAGAAATCACAGTACAGGTGCTCTACAAAGTAGCTCCTCTCAGAGTTCAGATTACTGGGGACATTAGAACCAGGCACACTACTCCAATTTCCAAGGAAACCAGAAAAAAATAGAGGTTTTAAGAAATGAAGAGAAGGTGCAGCACAATGGCACCCCAACAACTGTTTCTTACAGAGTAATCTTTTAGAAATCACGTTTACTAAGTGCTAAAAGGATGCCTATTGGTAAAGAGAAATGGGAAGTCAACTAAAAACAAACAAACAAAAAATTTACCTTGTCTTAGTGGGGCAATACTCCTGCAACCCTCCAAAGAATGAAAAAAATCCAGTAAAGGAAAAAGCCCACAGAGCAACAGCAGCTTCCAAGGCAGCACTGGGAAAGAAGAAAAATAAGTTTTTTTATTCATGTAGCATGCTGCTGCTCAAAATTTATTTAAAATAGGCTGCATTTATTTTGTTGGAGCTTAATAGAAAAAAAAAAGCTCTTTCGATTTTTTTATACAGGTTAATATTTGTGTTTTTAAGGAATCTAGAAATCGGGTTTACTGACTTTTTAACAATGTTAATATGAAAATGTTCTTTTGTAAGATGCCAAGGTTTCCTCCCTTCTCAGCTACATGCCCAGCAACCGCCACCTTATCTGCATTTTAAAATTTCTACCCTGTTGAAGTTGTACAGTGTAATATATCTTTAGCTAATAATACACTGAAGCCAGTTATAAATTAATCACATAGATAAAAGGTCTAACAAAGTTACCAATATCACTCTGTAATGCATATGCAATATTACCAAGTCTTATTTGAATAGAATAGGCAATTCAATCAAGAAAAAATGTGACAGAGACTTCCGACTGCAAAAGAATCTTAAATCATTAATGAAACTGAGAATTTAATGTATGCAAATTAAATTATATATGCATATTTCAATGGGCTAAAAGTTTATGTGCATACTTTACTTGGGAATCTGCCGTGTGATACGATTAGAAAGAAATGGTGACAATTCAGATTTTTTATTACTTTGGACTGTAAAGTGTTCATATAATTTATGTTCACCTAAAAAGGTACAAAACCCCATCAATTAAAGCCAGGCTGCAGATGGTATAAATAGACTGCAGCCCCACTGAAGGTGCTATAAGCACTGTCTCAATACATCATTTGAGGTTCAGGTCTCACTAGTCTCCACTTGTAAAAAGCAAACAAAACCTGAGGTTATGAAAAACCTGGCACCAGCCTGCACAGAATTCAAAGAAAATAATTTGAGACCTGTCCTTCTCTGATAATCAGATTCAGCAGCAAGTTCAAAAGTTACCAGGGCATGCCATAGAGGACATTGACCTGTACAACCATTAAATAAGCTTTCTCTCCTGGCAAATCACTTTTTAAAGACAGGAACAGAATATGTGATAAAATATTAATCTTATTGATTGTGCTCTGAGGAAAAAAAAAGGTTAGAACCTGATTGCAGAGGATATGACAGCTTGTGGCTACTAAACATCTTTTCAAAATCACTATGTTGGATTTTCCCCCTTTTTAGTAAAGCAGGCCAAAAAAACATTCCCCTAATTAAATGTCAAATATTTCTGACTTCTGAAATCAACCCAGTGTTTCCTACTATAAGACATTTACTGGGAAGACAAAAACCCAGACAGGCAATGTGCCCTTCAGGAAACAATTTTTAGCCCCAAGCACAAAAAATTATATTGATAAAAATACACACACTTATGTTGCCACAGTGAAAAGCATCCACTGGAGCTCAAGGCAGAAAACAAGAAACAAGATGTCATTTTCCAGTTTGAGGTAATGTACTAATTTAACTCCGATTCCTTTTTCTTACTTTGACTTTTTTTTTCCTTTTTTTTTTTTTCCTCCCAACAGATTCCTCCCAAAGAAGACATCACAGCAGAGGGGAAGTTCTGAGGCAGATATTCCCAACATGTCACACCACATCCAGCTATCACAGAAATGGTACCCAGGGAGCCAAAACTGAGCAACTTCACCAGGGGCACAGCACCAGCAACTTCTGCCAAGATGCTGAGCCCTCCCCATCGGAGGTGAAAATTTGGTTTTAGGCTCAAACCCTGGAAAGCAAATGCTCAGCTACAAGAGAGGATTTAAGCCCTATTAGTGGATCTGTATAAAAGCTTTGTTGAATTAAGGCTCTGCCCATTTACACCTCTTCCTGTTATCATTTCTCCCTGGGCTATCACTAAATCACATAGGATCTAATGACCTAATTAAAACACTCACAGCATTTTTGATGCCAGCTTTCAACACAACTAATGGCAAATGAAGGTTAATAACTGGCAATTATCATACCCTTTTTAAAGTTTTTGTTTTTAAACAAAGGAGTGAAAATATAAAAATAAATTACTGCAAGGAAACAGCAAGCATACATGCTATTCCTGAACACTGCTAAAAACCATTCACAAGAACAGCAGTTGTGGCTATAAAATCAAAATATTACAAACACTCAATGCATTCAAGCAGGATGAATCTTAGACACTGCACATTCTCAGAATTTCAGCTTTAAAAAAGCCACCTGTAGAAAAAGGTATTTAATTTTTTTATAGCTTTTAGATATTAGTTTACTGATATAGAAATCAAAACTGATACCTTGCCAAGATACAACTATTGAAGTGCTTCCCGTAACTTTTCATTGTTCTGTCAACAAGCTGCTTCTTTGCTACACTGCCTTTCCTATACACTAGGCCAACCAATCCCCATGGCCCATTTCTACTCATAGAGCTTCAAACTTACATGCTTTAAAAAACAAATAAACAAAATATAATCTTTAAAGATGCAACAGTAAAACCTCCCACCTAATGTGACACTACAGAAGCTGGAGCAGCTTCATGAACAGTTTATATTAACAGCTGCTGTAAAACCAGTGGGAACACAAACCTACATTAAAATAATATTTGAGGTTTTCACAACAAGAGACGAGCAGATTTGCAGGAATACAAAATAGTGTTCAGAAAGGAGTCGGTGCTTGGACTTGTCCATTGAAGTGTGTCCTTCAGTAGGAAAGGCTGCTCATAATGCAACACCTCAATGCCATTCAGGCTCAATCAATTCTTACAGAGGCAGATGCTAAGTTGCACTCAGCAGAGCCTCTAGTGTATGACAAGGTCTCTCCAGAAATGCAGCTTTCTCCAGTAAAAAGATTTGTTCAGAGTTCAAATTTGCAAATATTAGGAAAATCACTGAAAATAAGATCAACTGAGATAAAATTAAGTATCATGTTTAAATCCCTTGAACCCTGGCTTTGTCAGAAAGCGTTGCCCAAGAGAGTAACAGAGATTTTGAACTCAAACTTAGGAACTTTACAGATCTATGCCTTCAAACTACTCCAAGTTTTTTTTTAAAGCTAACTGATTTTATTCAAGATGAACACACATGTCTTTGTGACCTCAAGAAAATTTGGGGAAGAGGTCTGTGCAAAAGCACTTAACTTGCCACTGGAGTTAGTGATTTGAAAATGCTGATTTGAAAATAAGTGCAGGTGTTTGATGCACTGATAAATCCCCAGCAACTGGAACAAAATAGCAGGGCTATGCTGTAAACAGACACAAAAACAACATAAAAAACTGTCATGAAACACCCACTTAGTTTCAGAGACTGCGGAAGGCATGAATATACTTAAGAATTAGTGACTTGAGGCAAAAGGACCAAGATCAAGGGCTACCAAGTAACCCTGAAGAGAACATTCTCAACCCCCACAATCAGAATTGCTCATTTCTAGCTAAAGTGGCCAAAACTTTCAAGCAGTATTATCCATTTATTTTTCTTTTTTTTTTTTGAGGCAACGAGTCATACAAAATCATGTACGGGCTCTAATTCCATATTGGTTTTCTCCAATTTCTTAATTAGATCTGACAATTATTACCATAAAGCACAGATTATTTTTAAGCTACACTGAAGTAAACACTCAACAACATCTGCTTTGTTTTCATTGTTCATTAAAACTCATTCAGAACAACAGAAGTTTTAAATGCTCCATCAAGAGTTGGTACTCTGTATTTAAATACTTCTATCAGCTCCCCTCAGAAAAAGCAACATATGCCATTTTCCATCAAGACTAAAAAACAAAGAAATCTTCCCTTGGTCCTCTAATGAGGGCAAAATCATCCAATGGCACCACAGAACTTTACCAGCTGTTAAAAAAATACAAAAAAACTCAAGCTACCAGTGTGAGACTGCTATTGTACGTTCCTAGAATCCCCATCTCCATTCAGTTCGAAAGTCAGGACTGCTCAAAGATTCAGTCACCTACTTAAAAAATTAAAACCAGCAGTGTGGAGAAGAAACCAGCACCAAGTAATTAGTAACAGGGTGAGTGAATTTAGTGCTACGTATCTGCAATATTGATGGATTCAGGCATGTGCCACGCATATATAGCTCTGCTTTGGAGACGCAAGATGCAGTTTGTTCTCATACCCCTCTTTCTCCAAAGTTCTGTATTAGTTTTAAAATGAATTTGCATGATGATGAGGTTCAATTCTGTTCGTTTTCACTAGACTATATTAGAAACAGCAGGAAGGAAGAGAATAGTACACACCTTGCTAAGCCAGTTACCATACCACACACACATCTACAGAATCACCATATCATCAAGGTTGGAAGAGATCTTTAAGATCATCAAGTTCAACCATCCACCCAGCATTGCCACTGTAACCCCTAAACCACTAAATCATCATCCAGCACTAGATCCAGACATCTCCTGAACACCTAACAGTGGATCCCATCAGGGGCCACAGACTTGTGGGTGCCAAACTGGCAGAGCAGGCCACTAATCATTTCCTCATGGATTATGGGGACTTCCCTCATCTCTCCATCACCAACCTCAGCTCTGAGAGCTGGGTATCCTGAGGACAACTGGCCCTGATATTGAAGACTGGGGCAAAGGCATTAAGTGCACATGCATGCATATGTACACATTCCTACTCACACATATACATGTATGCCATGCTCAGTGCTCCCTAAGGCAGGAGACTTAACCAACACACTGGGGACTGACCTTCAGACCACCTAAGACTGGAAACGGGAAGGTTGAGAGAGATTGCAGCATGGCAGAGCAAACATCATACACACTTTGAGCAGCTCTGCCCTGTCCCACAGCTTGTGCTACTATACTACACAGCCACACAAAAATCATCTGTAAACCAGCCAGGAAGCTGATCCCAGGTGAAAACAGCCTAGCAAGATTACAAACTCAACAGAGATTTTAAAATTAGAGCTTCATTTCCCAGCTTGGTTGCCCATACAGCCACAGAAACAGATGGGAAATGAAGAGGGTTGATTTAGGGGTGGAGGGGAAACAGTCAAAACTTGCATTGGAACATCTGTCCAAAGTGCAGTTCTCAGGGAATCAAGAAAGGAAGGCAGAAAAAAAATTTCTGAATTTTTGTAGAGACTAGCAGGATTTCCATATACTTTATTCATAGGACATAGTTTTGTCAGATAAATCATTAATTTGCCAGGAATCAGGAGCTTAGGGCTGCATTCTGAGAAGCTCCTCTCCCACCACTCAGCATCCCAGGGCGCCTACCTAAGGGATACCTTCTCACACAAGGCAGGCATCTCCCAGCATCTGCCTTTTCAGACTTTTATGTTTGCAGCCCTTGAAAGATAAAAAAGGGAGAGCAGAGGTGTAATTGCTCAGGTTTGCAGGTTACTCCATGCTCCTGAGGAAAAAAAGCCCATGCTAGGAGTCCCACTCATAACATACAGGACTGCACAGGAGCTAACAGGAGCAATCACTTGTGTGCCACCACACTTGCATTTATTTTTGTGATATTTAAGGTGCATGTCTTACACCAACTGAAGTGAGAGCTCCTCCTGGGCACAAGCTCTGTGAAGATCAGAGACCATTTAAATTCCTCTCCATGCACTTTCTGATGGATCAGCTTTGCTGTGCCAGGTACCAGCTTATCACACAGATTCACATTAGAATTGGAGATGCACTGCAAGCCAAGGAGACTAATTTCCTGGGGTGGGATTCACCTTCTCCATCTTAAGGTA
Source organism: Chloebia gouldiae (assembly GCA_003676055.1). Classification (NCBI taxonomy): domain Eukaryota; kingdom Metazoa; phylum Chordata; class Aves; order Passeriformes; family Passeridae; genus Chloebia; species Chloebia gouldiae. The sequence goes on from QUSF01000025.1 coordinate 5,401,036, forward strand.
TCTGCAATGTAAATGTCTCTATCTGAGTTTGGCACCTTAGGCTTCCTTTACAGTCAGTGAAGAGAAATAATCTTTTTAGGATGCAATTCATCTGACATATTTTAAAGGTCTACATGAGAAGGAAAAGAATCATGTCTCAAAAGTGCCTGCCTCTTTCCATTAGACAGAAAGTCAGTTTAAATTATTAGCTTTCATACAGACATCTCAGACCAGATAAACAAAACCTACCTCGTCTTTCTGCTTTTAAAAAACAAAACAAAACCAACAAAAAAAAATCACAAAAAACAATCCCAAACAAACAAATCCACACAAAAGCCCATCCCAAAAAAAAACCAAAATCAAAACAAAGACCACAAAAGCCAGACACACTGATCCCATGGCGAAAGTGGGATGCAGAATAAAGGAATAAAATTATTAAAATACCAATTAGCTACTTAAACAAGCCAGAACAATGCCCGCTTCCTGTCCACCACACTTGAGCACTGCAATAAAAGCTCACTAATGAGCCAGTTAACCACACCAGACTTATTCACTGCCTACAGCAGTGACCAGCTGAGCGACCACCAAACATGTCCCCATGGATGCTCCCCAGCTGCAGCTGAGCCCAACTCAGTGTCTGGGCAGATACCATGAGAGCAAGGCAGGCTGCTCACTGGGACCTCTTTCTAGATACTTGACCAGCTCAAATAATTTTGTTCAGGAAGAGAAAAAGGCAAAGTTGCAGGAGTGTCATACTCATGAAAAAGCAGCCAGCTCAAGAAATTTGGAGACAAGGTTAGCTGTAAGGAAAAGCTAAGCCTTTTTCATTTAAAAAATATACACAATCAAGATACAAGCACCAACCACTATTTCTGCATAAAACAGTATTTTAAAAAATTGTTACCTTTATTCATTTAATATCTTAAGTATAACAGGTATTATTTCTGGAAGAGCAACAACTTCTAAGCTATCTCCAAAGTTCCAAAGCCTTTGGCACATCATGATTTTGGAGAAGTTGCTGTATACTTGCAACTTCCCACTGGAGTGTTCAAATATCATTTTTAATCTGTGACATACTTAGAGCTGTCCAAAGTGAGAAGACATGAAACGATAAAGGTCAGCACGTGGACTGAAGGAATTTCAGCAGATGAATCACGGGTCACAAGGGGATTATACCCTGTCACACTTGTACAACTGAACTCAATTCTTCTGTTTCCTGCAGGAAACAATCTTGCTACTCATAACATTATAATATACATACAATACATAAGAGGTGCATAATAACCTGTAAGTTATTGGGTATCAGTCAAATAAAGAGACAAGACATTGTACTTGTAAATGAAACTTTAATTTCCCCGATATTTTAATAATATTACGAGTCACCACTAGATTACTTTTCAAATGTGTCTCCACGTTGAATGAAGCAGATTATTTACAAGCCTCTTCAAGCTGATTCACCCTTTACTTTTCCAGGCACCCTCTTACATGACTAATGTGCAGGAAAATTCAAGTCCACAACATTCAGCTCTCAATTAGAGGCTATTTTTAATTAGCTACAAACACTACATCCAAAGACTGTATCAGCAGCAAATGGCCTGAATCAACACAGAGTTTTTGAGGAAAACAAACAAAGCAAGCCCACACAAGAAAACTTCAACTGGCCTTCATCCAAGCATGCAAACTAAGGGACATTTCCATATCCCTCTGAAGATTTCACTGCACTGGCCAAAGCCAAATTAATAAGGGAAAGACATCTTCTTCTCAGTTTAAAAACAGAAATTATTTCCTTACCATACCCTTACCTGACAAGAACAGTAGAAAGACAAGCACAACAAAATCATATCAATACAAAAAAAACAGGAAACACGTTTTTCATTGGTCTGATATCCTAAAATGTAAATAAGATGAGAACTGATCAGCAAGGTGGTGGAAAAACTCCAAAGGGAAGGAGAATGAAAAGGCCCCATCCATCTCTTCATAATCTCTTCACTGCACCCAGAAAATGGAGAAAACCACAATGCTGCCTGCTCGTCCTCCTCCAGCGGCACATGCTGATACCATTTTTGCCATGATGTGACACCAGCACCTAGAGCTGAACATCAAAGGACAAACATTGCAAGGCTACATCAAGATTTCACAATGTGATTTATTTGTGGCTCCCAGCAGGTCTTTCCAGATGATGAAGTGTCTTGCCAGCAGCTGAAATCTTGATACTGAGACCACAGACCTGCATTAAACAAAGCGTTGCTCCTGCTATTATTTTATCCCATCCTGCTCATGAATGATGTCCTCTTGATTAATTTAAATAATTGGTCCATGCTAAAATAGCACCAGCAGATACACACTGATCATCTTTACATACCCTGGATGCCTGACATAATGAGTCTGAAAATGAAAGTGAAAAAACTAAAGAAAATGGAGTCAGCATCCAGCTAGGAAAAAGCTGGAGTAGCCATGAATCAGCCCCTGCTTTGCTGGAAGGGAAGAGACATTGTCAGGACAAAAAAGGATCCTCCTTTCTCCCTCAATCAACAGAAAATTAGCAAGGAGGCTGGAAACTTAAAATAATTACACAGCGACCTTTGAACGTTATTACTGCATACACACACAGGTTTAACTGTAGGGCTGTCATTGGTCCCTTACTCCCCAACACAAATTAGCCATGTTAGGCAAAATTAGGCAAAAAATCAACAGGAGTAGAAAGCAAGAAATGTCACCAAGGGCAATAATTAGTATGCACTGCAGCTGGACACCTTGTGCTGCCTCCAACATGGGCACTATCCCCTTCCCATAGGTTTTGTAACATCTGGCAAAGGGGGTTCCCTTGAGCACTAAGCAGGAACTTTCCCTTCCTTGTGGGATTTGCCTAGCATTGGGTTCTGCCACTCAGAGTGCTGCACATCTGGGACCTTCAGCCTCAAAGTCCTCAAGTTCTGCACAGGTGACTTCCAGACAGGAAAAAGGGACTATAAAATACCTCCTGCTCTCATGCACCTCTGCCAGGAGCCACCACATCTCTCAGGATGATAATCTCAGGATTATCACTGATGCTTTCACAATGTACACCAACCGAACCAGCACACCCAGCACATGTGGCAAGCAATTTTTATTTCAATTTTAAAAAAAGCTAGCTTTAGGAGCAACAAAATGCTAGTAAAGAATGCCATCTCCCTTTCTTAAACAACAACCTGAGAAATTTATCAGTGGTGAATTCTTTGGCTCATTTTCAAGTCCCACTGAAAGTTCAAAATTAGGGGAAATGCTATAGCTCTGCAGCACTTACATTAAAAAAAAAGAAAAAAGAGCAAAAATTTTAAATATTAGAACAAGATGTCATTCCCAATTCAGAAACAATTTATCAGACTCAGCTCAGGAACAGATACATATGGAGTTACTTGGACCAAGTTAGCTCTACAGAAGAGCAGATGTCAAGTAGACTTCAGTCCAGTGAATTTTCCATCTTCCTTTTCCTGACTTCTAGCTTAAGGAGAACACAATGGGACCATTACTTTTCCAGCAGGCTGTGCTTTCATATGTAAATTTCATCGCCATAAAGGACCATTTAAGAATGTTTGGTGCTTTTTTAAGGCTGGATTATAACCTAGCTTCCACACAGGGACCCAGATGAAACAAGGCCTGTCTGAGTACCTCACTGCAAGAGCCAAGCCAAGACCAGGGCCAAGAACACCTGTCATCCTTGTGCAACCAGTAAAATGGTTATAAACCCAGCTCTCCTTGCCCTTACCCTTCCTCTTTGTCTGCCACCATCCCAGGATGATGATTTCATGGCACGGAGTTTCACCACCCTCAGAACCAAGCCAGCCCTGGGTATAATATCTAGGATGCTCCAAATGAATCATGTTTGCTGGTCTTTGACCTTGACTCTGGGCTTGAGGTCTCTGCTAAAAAGACCATTCATATCCAGCTGCAGATGTATGGAAGAGCCCATTAAAATATGATGGTCAGCTACATGCTTACAGGCCATATTCCTCCTCAGTGTACCATATACACAAATCACCTTGCAAGGAGAAATTATCCCTGAAGCTCAGGCAAACATCATGGCAAAATATGCAGGGCTCACAGACACATTAATTCCTGTACTTCACACCCAGCCTCACAAATCTGTATTTGGCATCTGCTAGGATTAGCCATGCACTAGGAGAGAAAAAATATATGCATTATTATTAGTTATTAGAAAGTCTTCTGAGCTGTCCATCTCCTAGGCAAAACAATTCCCTTAACCAAAGATCAGAGAAGATGAGCAGCTGGAGTATCAAACACTGGAGGCTCCTAAGCTGACACATCAAGACACCATTAAGGCATGGAGCTCATATCTTCTCTCAACTCCTGTAAGGAAAGGTTTTGGGTTTACCTCTTGAAGGAGGAATCACTAAATCACCATCTAACCTGATGTAAAGACAGCTGCTCTACAATCCAGGGAAGCAGCGGGGTAGATGGGGATTTATCAAAACACAGTTTTGCAGCAGAGGCACTCTGGGGTTCTTTTCCTTTAAAAGTGGAATTCCCCCTTTTTTTGCAGGAGAAGATCAAGTCACTCAGAAAACTCACACATCTAACCTCCAAAGATCACCACAGCCCACTACTGAAAAGGAAAGTTTAAAATAATATACTTCCAGGTACTCATGTTCTCAGCTTCATATTGGGAAAAGCAAGTCATGTAGCTGTGTGTCAGCACCTGAAAAACCTGCGCAGTTCACACATTCAATTAATTTTTATCCTGTGAGTTGTATGGAAAACAACAATGAATTAGACTGTTTTGTGTGAAAAACAGATAGATACCACTGTATGTCCAATGATGTTTCAAAATATAAAGCCCCTGTGGAATATTTTCCCCTGGTGAAAGGCTCCACAGTAGCTGTGCCCAATAAAAAAGCATTGTGTTTTCAATTGTCATGGTTTAACCCCAGCTGGCAACCAAGCCCTGCACAGCTGCTCACTTGCTCCCCACAACCAAATGGAGGAGAGACTCACACTAAACGTGAGAACACTCATGGGTTGAGATAGGGCAGTTTAATAAGTAAAGAAGAAGCTGTGCAGGCAAGCAGAGCAAAACAAGGAATTTATCCACCACTTCCCATGGGCAGCCATACCCCAGGTAAGCAGGGGTTACTTGGGAAGACAAAAAGCCACCACTCCAAATGTCTTCCATTTCCTTCATCTTTCCCCAGCTAAAAATGCTGAGCAAGATGCCATATGGGATGAAATATCCCTTGGGTCATCTGGGATCAGCTGTCCTGGCTGTGTTCCCCTCCCAGCTCCTTCTGCATCCCAAGCCTCCTCGATGGTGGGGTGGGGTGAGAGGCAGAAGAGGCCTTGATGCTGTTCAAGAGCTGCTCAGCAGTGACCAAAATTATTGACATCATTTCCAGCACAAATCCCAAACAAAGACCCACAACAACTACTGTGAAAAAATTTGCCCAGCCAAAACCAGCACACTGATGATAAAAACAAGTGAGATGAGAATATTTATCCACATTCCACATCTTCTCCTTGCTGGACAAAATACAAGAGGTTAAACATCCTCTGGTGAAGTTTCTCTTTGTCTCACTGATTTGGAATTATCATAAAACATAGGACTGCTTAAGGGCATCAGAATTGATGACAGGAGTCAGCTACCATCAACTACATCAGCACTTACCACCGGAGTTAAATCCCTGTTTGGGGATTTGTGTTTGTGGGTTTTGATTTCTTTTACTTCTGCAAAATTTAAGCACCTCGAAGCTCTAGCTAAAGGATAAGATCATTGATACAGAGCTAGATAAATATGTGCATCACTTGATATGCCAAACCATATGCCAACAGGGAAGTCCTTAAGTGTGTAAATCTTGATCTGAAAATAATTCTCAGCAGAACTAGGGCCTGAATCTGCAACATATGATAATTTCCCTACATCCTATTCTCACACCTGTGCTCTTGTGTTATCTTCTCCCCCCAATCACACTGCAAAACCCTACACCCAAAAAATAAAAAGCCCAACCCCCAGAACAAGTTGCACAGCTGTCTCACTGTCACATCTATTATTCAAGAAAGGTCTCATTGAATAAATGTCTGTTCAGAGGCTCTAAACAAATTTCATTTCTGAACACCACTGTCTGCAGCCCAGCAAGCCATTTCACCAAGATAAGATCACACATTTAATCAAACGCTTCAAAAAAGAAATACACACCGAGTTTGCGTAATAACGTCAAATAATAAAAGTGCAGCACTGGCAGCATACTAATTTTTAGTGCTCTTTCTTCTTTGAGGGTTGTCTCAATAGTCAAGGTCAACCGTACATGGGATTTCTTCTAATTAGAGCTTCTGGTAATGGAAGACCTGCTTACTCTCACCACTTAGCCATGGTTTTCCCTACAATGAAGACATCTCTCTTTCATTTTAAATTAAATCACTGCAGCATCCCACCCAAGTAAGACAGACAAAACTGCATAACTCTGCTAATTCAATAGAGGACATAAATGAAAGAAACAAAAACCACATCTCTGTGGTCAACAAGCAATCGTCCACACAAATGTCTATGGTATAAAAGGAAAAGTGATTTACAGGAGAAAAAAACCAAAATGTGATTATCTGCTTGATGTTTAACTATAGCTCCTATTGCAGTACAGCACAGACCTATTTTGAGTAAGAAATTGGGAGTGGACTTGGCACCCCTAGGCCAAAATACACTTTGCCCTTTATTTTATGGTAGTAGTAAGAGGAACCAGCTCAAAAATCCAGCATTATGTTACTATGTACTGCAAAATTAATCTGTATTACTACAGACCAGACTTAAATGGTATTCTTCACTAATTTGTCTATTACTCTGTTTACTAATAATTACTTATTTATGCATTTAAGTAATCAGCTTTACCACACTGACAACTGCTGAAGTAGGCTTTGCCCCCAAATTACATGAACTTGGGATAACTGTGGACTCTTGCTGTGCTCAAGCCTGCAGCTTGAAAAGGGTCAAACAAAAGCTGGCATCCTCACCCTTACAGCCTGGCTCATAGGTTATGCTGGGCTGCCCTTTGCTTCCTCGGGACGAGGGAGCAACCAAGCATAAAGGCATTGGAGAAGACAACCCCCCATCTGCTGCTGCCAATTCTTAAGACAAGCAGCGAGGCAGCTCTGAGATATATTCCACACCATATCACAGTCTCTCTGTCAAAAACATCCCTGCAGACACTGTAGAGGTCCAGATTCTCCCCTTGAACAGGAAAATTGCAGCTTAGTTTAGGCTGGCATAAACAACTGCTTGAGTCTATTGGCAAACATCTTTCTCCATGTTTCAAACATCTTGAGTTTCACCCAAGGTCTCAGCTCCACTGCAAACACAGGGCTGCTCAGCTGGGAATATCCTCATGTGCTCAGTGATGTGTGCCTGTATTTCTCACCAAAACAAGGTTACTTACATAGGTATCATTCCCTTGTTGCAGTGGATATCATCTGCCTCGACTTCAGCAAGTCTTTAGATGCTGTCTCTCACAACACCCTGAGAGGCGAGCTCAGCAAGCGTGGAAAGGATGGGGGTGCAGTGAGGTGGATTGGGACTGGCTGCACGGCAGGTCCCAGGAGGTCATTTGTAATCACTGCACAGGGTTCATCTGGAGGCCCATCACTGGTGCTGTCCCCCACGGTTCAATACCGGGCCCGGGTAAACAGTGACTTGGACAAAGGGGCAGATGCCTGCTCAGCAAGTTCAGTGATGACACAGGCAGGGAGGAGCGGCCAATTCCCCAGAGAGACGTGCAGCCCTTCAGCAGAAATCATCTGAAAACCAGCAAAGGCAAATGCAGGGTCCTACACCTGGGGCAGAACAACCCACACACCTGCACAGGCTGGGGCTGACCTGTCAGGAAGCAGCTCCACGGAGAAGGACCTGGAGGTCCTGGTGGACAACAAGCTGTCCATGAGCCAGTGAGCTGTCCACATCTTGTGGCCAAGCAGGCCCATGGCATCCTGGGGTTCATTAGGAAGAGCACTGCCAGCAGGTCTAGGGAGATGATCCTGCCCCTCTACTCAGCCTTTGAGAGACCTCACCTGGAGCATTGTGTCCAGTTCTGGGCTCCTCAGGACAAGAGGCAAGGAGCTCCTGGAGCGAGTCCAGTGGAGACCAAGAAAGATGATGAGGGGCTAGAGCATTAAGGGACTGCAGCAATTATGGAAGAAATTCTTCACTGTGAGGCACAGGTTGCCCAGAGAGGCTGTAGATGCCCAGGTAATAAGTGTTCAAGGCCAGGCTGGATGAAGTATTGATCAATCTGGTCCAGTTGGGAGGTATCCCTGCCCATGGAAGGGGTTTGGAATGAGACGACTTTTAAGGTCCCTTCCTATCCAAACCATTCTGATTCCACGATTGTGTTTCCATTACTGAGATACAAGTAACAGGCTAAGAGAGCTGGGCCTGTTCAGTCTTAAAAAGATGACCAAGAAGAGATCTCATCAATATCTATGAGTATCTGAAGGAAGGTGTCAAGAGGATGGAGCCCCACTCTTCTTGCTGGTGCCAAGAAAAAGGACAAGAGGTAATGGGCAGAAACTGAGGCATAGGGAGTTGCACCTGAACATGAGGAAGAACTTTTTTTACTGTGTGGGCAACCGAGCACTGGAACAGATTGCCCAAAAACGATTGTGAGTCTCCCTGACTGGAGATATTCAAGGACAGTCTGGATGCAAACCTGTGCAATGTGCTCTAAGATGATCCTGCATCAGTAGAAAGGGTGGAGCAGATGACTCAGTGTGGTCACTTCCAACCTTATCCATCCTGTGATTCCATGATTTCAGCCTCCCTTTGGATTATCAGTGATGTTGTACAGAACAAGTCTCCCCACTCCTGCAACTGAAAGGCCTTGCACAGACTTTAGAAAGCCTCACTGTAAATTGGTGACCTACTTAAGGAGATCTATAAAGTGCATTATGATTGTAATTGTGGATCCCTTGTCAGAAGGTCACAAGTTATCCCTCTATGTAGCATAACTGCTATATTTCAAATATCTATCAGGAAGAATTTTATTCACAGAGGTATATGTCATTTTGGAGTTGTACCAAATAAAGCAGCAATTGTAACATTACTTTCCTCTAAAAAAATACACACAGACATTCCATACACCTGCATCCATTAAAGATAATCCAAAATGACATTTTCTTGAAGAAGTCTGTGCTGTGGGAATTGCAAGTGCAGTAGTCACATCATAATTTCCCTCGGAAGGAAGTGGGATAGATACATCAAATTCTCCAACTATTACAGCCTGTGATTGCAATATCCAAAATCCAAAGGAATGACATTTTAGATTACACATACAGTTCCAACAACCTTTAGCTGAGAAACAATGTCCAATATAGAAATCTGTGGTCTGCTGGAAACAGGAATTGCTGTTCTCTGGATACTCCAGATAAGCCATCTACTACAGGATTACAGACCACTACTGTGTACCTCCAGATAGACTTCCCATAAAAAAACCATTCAGGGTAGAATCCCAACATCTTCTGTAAATGCAGGGGAAAAAAAGGAGGGAGACATAAAAAAAAAAAAAAAACAAACTAAACAAACCCAAACCAAAAACACAAAAGAACACAACAACAGAAGTGGTAAGTAAGGATTCACATTACACAGCACATATGGGGAAAAAAACCACAACATACATCTTGCTGAAACAAAAACAACCAAACACAAAAACCTGTGCCCTTTGAAGCAAGTGGTGGGAATTTGTACCATTTTGAAATCACATTGTTTCAGTCAGTAACACACACATGCAAAAGCAAAGCAAGAGAAAAGGAGTTAACATGATCCCTGAAATTCTCAACTGTCTCCATCAGTGAGATGTGTTCAAAAAGACAGCTACAAGGGGTGATTTTTTTTTCTTTCCTTCAGCAGTCTTTAGAACAGAAAAAAAAAACTAAAATAAAATAAAAAATAAAATAAAATTGTGGGGAAAAAGGAAGGAAAAAAAAAAAAAGAAAAAAATCCAGAGAGCTACTGAAAATGTCCTTACAGGGTCAGCTGTCACTGGAATGCATTTGAGTATTCAAGGTACCCACCCATGCAGAACATCAAAAACTGGGCTTGGGTCCCTCCCCCATTCTCACGGGTTTAAGCCAAGGCTTGGTTTGCCACACTGAAGAGCAAGGCAGGGCAGTGCCTCTGCAGGGCTCACAGAGACCCACCAATCAAACAGAACAGGGTCACTGCTTCTGCTTAGGGCCTCCCTTGTCTCCTGGTGTCCTCCAACACAACAGACCGGCTTTAGCACTAAAAAAAACAGTAAACAGCTCAGTAGCTCCCAGTGCTGGGCCCTTCTGAGCTAAACTCCCCATCTAACCTAGACCTACCCAAAGATGGGCAGCATACTTGTAGCTAACATGCCCCTTACTCCTTGCTTGAAGGAAAATGTTGACATTCCCAAGTATGCTGCTAACAGCACTTCTGCAACACAGTGAAGATTCTCTTCCTCGCTCTGAGGGCAATGAAAAAAAATGTCATTAAGGTAAGCTTGGGATCAGCAACTTCAGAATAGAAAAAGCCTGCTACAACAAATAAGCAAGAACCAGAAGTGACTCTGATAAAACATGTCATTGCTCAACACATCTAAAAATGTGGTTGTTCTGTTTTGGTGTTGAACTATTAACCAAGCAACTCAGTTAAAATTTTACAACTGCAGGCCCATGCACAAGTTATTGTCCATTACTGCACCTACCAAAAACAACCAGAAAATAAATAGTTTCCAGCAAGACAATTAAGAATAAAAAAAAACCCAAAAAAACAAAACAACTCTATGCATCAGCATCATCATTTCACAAACAAAACCAGTGTATGTACACACATGGACATACACATGTGGGTACATATGTTTTGGGTATAGGTGCAATTCTCAGATTTCACCTAAAGCCAAATTCCTTTTCATTTCCCCAAGTTTGACAAAAAAATGAGAACTGGGTCTGTTCCCCAGATCATGGTATTTATAAGTCTATATATGTGCCTGCCTATGATAAACAGATGTTCTAAGACTGCATTAGTCAGAATGTTCCTATTCCCTGAACTCTAAATGGTGCTCATTGATGTAGTGGCCTCACCTCTATAAGTAGATTCTTGGTTTCTATGGAGTGGCAAAGGGACTTACTGTAAACACTCATATATATTGTGTGCAGTGACTCTCACAAACAAGTTACTTGCCCTTGGTGTAAAACCACTAAGAGTCTTACCCAAAGGGGCCAGGTTTAGACTAGACCTCCTTTCAGAGCAGTGCTGTGCAATGCTGGCACCTTTGAGCAGGACTTTGCAGTAGGGCAATTCACAGCTACATTTTAAGCATCAACTCTACGGAAGTAGAGTCTTATTGCATTTCATTTTAACTTTGCATTGCTGTAAGAAAAAACTCATGTTGGTCCTTTGTATTTATGACACCTTGTTCTAAGTTTTAGAAACACGTAGCTCCGTTCCAAAGTTCAAAATCAATGACTTTACCTGATATAAATCAATGCAACTACAATCAAATCAGTAAAGCTCTTACAATTAATAGCAGCAAAGCTATAATCCAAACTACTCAAAACACTGTGCATAATATTTCAAAGCTGTTCCTTGACAGGTACCCACTGTAATGAATCGGAGTTGTGCTACAGGCCTCTGAAGCATTAGGTTTGTAGTCACTGAAATAATTCCTGTGTAATTACTCACATGTTGACTAACATGCTTTAAAAAAATAATTTTCAAAATCCTGGCAGAATGAGTACCAATGGATGCTCTGTAAAGGTTTATTACTCTTAGGCATTTAAACAAAATCTACAACTTCATATTGCCTAACTGGGATAGCTGCCAAACTCCTTTTTGCTTTCTTTAGAATGGTGTCTATTTCATGACCCTTGAAACTCAAAGCTGTCAAGCCTCAAACAAAAGTGTCTTGATTTTAATTCTGGACTATTTTCACAAACACATTTTAGAAGTGTACACAGATTTCTACTCTTCCTCTGTGTTCATTGCTTTGTTTGGCTTGAAATGCCACCTCTGGCAAAGATGTTGCAAAACAATTGCTAGGAACTTGATGCTGAAGCAGGAGCTGCTTTTGAAAAGATACTGCATCTGAGATTCTTAAGCTTCTCTTCAGAAGATACCACATGTGAGACTCTTGAGCACCTTCCCTTCACAGGAAAGCCAACAGAAGTGCTCCACTGACTACAGTGGGAGCTCCCATCACAGATGCAGCAGTACCCCCCTCAGACGGGAGTGGGCCTGAAGAAGTAGAGATGAAAAGTTCAAAAAGGGAGGGAAAAAAAACACTCAGCCAGAGGAAAATACAGATTTCAGGCAGGCTGAAAAAATCCTGCACTGAGCACCACTTAGTAAGCAATACTGTGGTCCACAACACTATTAAAATAACGTTTCCACTGCCTGAAAAGACTAGTTACTTTTCTATAGTTACAGATGCTTGGTGCAATGACTGGTAAAAGCATCTGTCTTACAGGCAAAATCAGAAGGCTCTCTGAAAAGACTGCAGAAGTAAAAGCTGTAGTGCCAAGGTGTCTTTAGAGAAGTTGTCTTAGAAATGAACAATTAGCTTGCTGCCAGGAATTTCAGACTGCACTGTAGAGATTATCTAGTGAGGAACGTAAAGCAAGCATTACACTGCAAACCTGGAGGCCAAAAACAGGCAATGAGATAACGTCCTAGATATAATCACATCACAGATTTGAGTAGGAGGTGGTTTCCTTGCCATTAAAGTAGGCAAGAATTAAAAGTAGATGCTTAAAAGCAAAGTTCTCCTTCTACTTCATCAGCCTGCCCTGGGAGCTTCCACTGCCACTAGGCAATAGGATGAGATCAGAGAGTGCTGGAGCATGCCAACACCTACAGAAACAGGACATACTAACATGCATCCCAAGCAGGGATTAAAGAGCCTCACATGAAGTGCTGGTGAGGATCATGACAAACATTTGGCAAGGCAGGCATGACCACAGGAGATGAGGCAGTCAGAGGCCAGCATGTCACACCCCCTTACTGGGACAGGTACACTCCTACAAACACACCGGTGCATACCGAACTCCTGCAAATTACAATTTCTAGCTCTCCATTCTGCAACTGAAAGCACTTCCTGAAGATACAGCAGAGACTGAAGTGTGGATGTACACTCAGAATTTGGCATCGTGGTGCATTTTTCATATTCCTATCCCAGCAGGAGGGCTGGGATGAGAAAAGGACCAGCAGGGAAGAAATGGGTGTCCATAAACATCTCTCCAGAATGTCGATGCTCACCAGTACATCCTCCCCCAGTAAGCAGCCCATCAGAAGGGGAAGACAAAACCTTCTTTATTTTGCAAGTTTGTCCTGATGTTTCAGCATTGTCTTCAGAAACCCATCAAGATTGCAATGTCTATCTCTCCGATGACCACCACTCCAAAAAAAATTAATTTTTGAGTTGCTCTTACAAACCTCTTGTGACAAGAAGTCACTAGGAAATAAAAATTTATATCAAAATCACTCCAATCGCAGCATTTGGCTGTTTCCACAACCACCAAGTAATATAATTACAGCAGAAAAAATAAAAAAGGAACTTACTTAAAGCACAGAAATCCTTATGCCTATCCTCCATGCTTTAGCTTTTCCCTGATCCATTCTTGCTCCCTGAATTGCATCTCTTTCATCAATCTTTAACCCATCCTTTATACTGCGTCACACATTAAATTGTTTCTTAGTCAATCTACACCAGTCCTAACACTATTAGTATTAAAATTATTAATAAATCACCCATTCCTAGGACTTCTTCATTTACGAAGACTTCCCTCCCCCGTGTGCATGAATAAATGTGTTGATGATGCATCCACTCATGCTCTGCATGTGAAAACCCGGACAAGCAGCATCAGGCCCTCCAGCTGAGTGCTGCCCAAAGCTAAAGGTCATGCATATTCCTATTCAGTCCTGGCTGATCTTTCACTCTACCTGCCTCTGAATATCTATTTATTTATATTTCCCTGCAATTCTCATCAGTCAGCTGGCTGGATGTGCGTGCCTGCATTTCCACCTACAAACCTGCTTGCACTTCCCTCCCAGCCAGCAAAGAGCACCAGCTTCATGTTTGCACCAGCAGGCATAGGGTAATTTGCTCTCTGCTTCAGGAGGAAAAAAGCCTTTCCTGCAATCAGCGCTTGGATAGGCAAGCTGAGCACCTCTGCCACATCACTCCAAATGGGGAGGAAGGACATGGTCCCCATGGCATCCCAACCTGTGGGATGCACAGCCAAGCAAACAAAGGAGAAGGGTGGAGGGATGTACCCGGCAGAGCTCAGGGACAAATTCAAATATCCTAGGCTGAGACATAAACTATTTCATCTCCGGAGGGCACCAAGAAACTGAAACACCAGCTCCCGCTTTTGTCACAAAAAACCATCTCCATGAGGACTCGGTAGCCTCAAGTTAAAAAATACTGTTAAAATCTCACTGCCCCACAGAGCAGCACTCAATGTTTTCGCTATCATCAGTCAACACTGTCATTTATCTTGTTCTGGAATTCAATGCAAAACTAAACATACCATCTCCTAAACACCCCAAGAAGAAAAGGGAAAATACATACTTATTAAATAATAGAAATTGTATGGAACTCACAGATGAAGATTAGCTTTATAGAAACTTCAGTCCTTTTGGAAATAAACACACCAGAGATTTGTGTCCACTTTATTTTTTGGTAGCAGGTAACAAGACAGCAGTCACTTTATAGTAAATCAAGCCTAAAAAAGGAAAAAGTACTCTTAAAGTACTCTTAAAGCGCAGGAACTGGAGCAGCCTCGACCACAACAAGGGGGACTGACTCCTGTTCTCTCAGAGCAGTTTAATCCTTAGGAAAAATATACAGCTTTACCATGGAGCCCTAACCTGAACTTTGTCACCCAACATTGGCATGGATCTAAAGTGACAACTGCAGACTTTTTGACAGCAGCCCATTTTAACCTGTAACACCTGGTTTACTCCCATGAAAAGCTCCATGGAAGAATTCTCCCTAATGAATGCACAGTAGAAGCCTGTTCGTATTGCAAACCCCTGGAAATGATGATAAATGAGCTCTACAAAGCACATGCTACTACTCAATACCAAGCAGGCAGCATTGGCTGTGCCCTTAAGAGGCAGCATTCCACAATGAAAATGGAATTTATTTCTTTTCAACTCCAGGGAAGATTTCTTTTTGGTCAGCTTCGAAAATTTTGATCCTACACTCTGGAATAATGAGTGCTATAATACAGAGAGAAATTGCAGCCGGCAGACTACCTCTCTGCCTTATATCAAGAAACAGATGGCATTTTCGCCTTTTCCCTTGCATCTCAGCCTCCCTCTAAGCAGCTGGCTGCCTGGAACCAGAACTGCGAGTGGAAATGGCAGTAACTCCTAAGGAGTGATCTAAACAGGAAAGTAAATAAAATAGACATGGGTTGTTTTGGCTAAAACGATAATGAACTCCACTGTTGACAAGCAGAAACAATACAGTGCTGATGGCCAAAATACAAGTTGTTTTAACTACTGCAGAGAAGAATCTCATGCCTATCAGGAAAGGGAGAGAAAGAGAGGCTCCATTCCTACCTCACCACCCCTCAAGCAAAACTACACATCTGCCTGTCTGTAAGGGAAAGCCAAACTAAATGTATTGGAGGTCAGCGTTACTTCCCTGGACAACTCCGGATGCAAGGCTGCTGATCAAACTCAGTCCTTGAAGGCAATCCCTAAATACCCAGGGCACATCTCTGGGGTAGTGCAGCTACATCTTCATTAGCACTAAGGGGTACCAGCTGGAGGTAGGCTCCTTAAACTGGGAAACAGGGTTGCTCTCCGGCTGATGGTTCCTCCCTGCCACCAGCCTTACAAGCGGTACTTCCAAGTTACGCGGTCAAAAGATGATTGTAAGTGAAACACAAATAAATAATTAAGGGAGCAAATAAACAAATGGTAAAAAATAAATAGGAATTAAAAATACAATTCTAGCTCCACATATCGGCCCTTACTCAAAACAAACGCCAGTCCTATACTGACAAGAGCCAGCAAACGCAGGCTCACGGGCAGGAGGTGGGGAGCTCTGCACATCCCTACCTGCACCGAACGCTTCGCTCTCCGGCTGCATGGGAAGGCGAAGCTCCTCGCGTCTGCCTATAACCCGGGGCTGCTGGATTCAGACCTCTACCCTACCCCCTCACCTCCACTGCAGGCAGCCCCCAACACACACCCCCAATTCGGCAACTCATGACTCCTGATATCCAAGAATGCAATCGCTTCTCGAGGAACCCTTCAGCTATTAAACAGCAACGCAGATCCACGAAGGAGTCGGCATGAAGACGGGGGAAGAGGGGGAGAAGGGGGGAGATTGAGGAAACATAAGGAAACTCACGAATTCCTCAGTGTAACACCAGCAAATCCCCCCGTCCAACGTGGTGCCTTTCACAGAAAAAAAACAAGGGAGAGCAAGAACAAAACCTACCAGGTCCTCTCCATCTCCTCACTGCCTTTGCCAGCCTAGCTGCCCACAGCCAAACCAGGCTGGAGCCTACACGGCATTTCCAAACAAGATGCACACCCGTTGTCTCCACTGTCGCCCAGCATGCAGACCCAGAGAGATGCTCCCCCGTTACCTGGAGGATCCAGCCTCCCTGAAGACAAATTACCCTTATTATAGCACAATTCAATCCAAGCGTGCGCCCAGGGCGGCCGGCACCCTTGAGCCCAACGCAAGCGGGCAAGGGAGCAGCCGAGGGCCAGGCAAGGGCTGCTGAGCATCCATCCGCTGGTTAGTTACCTTTAGTCACCTCCGGCTCCTGAGATGCGAGTCCCCATCAGATCCTCAACAACCTGCAGCAGGGAGCTGCTGCCACAATCCAGCCATTAAAACCAGGGGTGGGAGTAGGAAGCAGACCTGGCCACAGTACCAAAGCCCCCAGGCCAGGAGGAAAAGGGGGCCGGACGAGAAGCACGGACGTCCCTCAAGCAAGGAAAAATTTTAAAAAAATAAAAAGAAGTAAAAGTCTTTCCTTTTCTGCCGTGTTCTTCTTCTACACAAGCTTCCTCCCGGAGGACGAGAGTATGTGGGGATGGGGAAGGCGATCGTTCACTCCTCTTCCCCGCCGTTGCCGACCCCTCTGGACGAAAGCCCCGCTCCGATTTACCTCCTCCAGGTGGGCAACTTCAGAGCAAGGTGATGTCTCCGGAGCCGGCGCCACCGGCCAGGCGATTCGGATGCGGCAGAATCATTGCCTGTGCTGCTGCTGCCGCTGCTGCCGCCGCCGCTGCTGCTGCTGCTGCTGGGGAAGAACAGCCGCTGCCGAAGAGACCACCAAAAAAAAAAAATAATAAAAAAGGAGAGAAATCTTCCACCATCCCCCTTTCTCTCTCTCTCTCTCTCCCCTCCAGCACCAGCCGCTCTTTGCATCCGCTCCCCTGCCCGCGGCCCCTCGCTCCGCCGGGGCTGGGGGACACAAAGGCGCCCGCGCAGAGGGAGGCGGGTGGTCCTCAGCCCCCCGCGCTCCGCAGACACCCCGGATCCTTCCTCCTCTTCCTCCTCCTCCCGCTGCGGAGACCGCCAGCCCCGGCGCGGCGCGGCTCGGCGCGGGCGGGCGGGCGGAGGGGGCGGCTCCGCGGGCGCGGAGGGGGCGGCTGGGCGGGCGCGCCCCGCGCGGTGCTCAGCGGGCGCGGGGGGGCCGCATGGCCGCCCCGCCGGCTCGGCACGGCTCGGCTCGGCACAGCGCACACGCTCCGCACACGGGCAGCGCGCTCGGGGCCGGCGGGACCCGCGGCACCCGCGTCCCCCGCAGGGCCGGGCAGGGAGCGGGGAACGGGGCCCGGGGAGGAGGCGGCGGCGGGCGGCGCGGCGCTGCTGCCCTGCCCGGCGGCGGCCGCACGGAGCCGGGCGGGCGGCGAGCCGAGGGGCGGGGGAGCGCCGAGGGCCCGGATCTGGGTTGCGCGGACGCGGGCTCCACCTAGCAGCCGGCCGGCACCGCGCCGCGCCGCCGCGTCCGCGCTGCCCCGCAGCCGCCCCTGAGCCCGCGCCCGCGGCGCCCCGGCCCCGGCAGCGCCTGTCCCGCCGCCCCTCCCGAAAGGATCCCGCGCCGCCCCTGGCTCCCCTGCCAGGTAGCCAATCGCAGCCTCCGTACAGGGCACGGACCCACTCCACACTGGATCCCCCATGTCCCCATTGGCCGCTTGGAATTTTGTCCCCAGCCAAGCAGCCAATGGCAGCCTGCCTTCGCGGCACCGATCCATCACCTGTGTGGGTGCTCTGCCCACTGCTGCCCTCCCAGAAAGCCAATTGCAGCCCGCATTTCCAGCGCAGACCCATTCCCCGCTAGATTCCCCAGCTCACCATTGGCCTCTCAGCCTGTTGTCGGCATCCAAGCAACCCATCAGACCTCACCTCCTGATCAAGGATGGTCTCCCTGCTGCCCAGCGCAGGGATGGGGCTCAGGGCAGCCTGGCATCAGCTGCGGCAGCAAGACACACTTTATCCTTGCCCTGGTACCCCAGACAGGTGGGAAACATGAACCCCCTCGTCTCCTGAGAGTCAGGAACCTCCAGGAAAGAGGAAAAGAAGCCTGCCTTTGCGCTAACATGTGTAAACTTAAATGCTTGCATGGGGCCTCTGGAAATTATGGTTCTTGGCTGGAACATGCTAACACTTCCCTCATAAACCAAATTGTTTGTTTGTTTTGGTTTGTGAGGGAAGGACGTAAACAAATGAAGCTCTTTGAACAACAAAACAAAAAAGTAGATTTCAGAAAATCATAATTTTCCAATTACCGGAGTGCTGACAAATGCAACACACCACGCTTTATCCCAGTGACCAGACCTACCTGGGGACTTGCTGCTGCACTCCCGGCTTCAACTGTAGCCAAGAGAGCTGGAAAGGCCCAAATGAGGCTTCCTGATCCAACCCAATGGAAAATCCACTCAGTTAATTATCCTGTTCAGCTTTTTCCTTAACAAGCTCCTAAGTATCCTGGATGGTGGAGACCTTGCAAGTTCATTCTTTTAAATGGGATAAAGGAATTAAGTAATCTTGTTTGTTAACTCAGACCATGAATCGGGAAGATGCTCACACATGTTCCTAGCTGAATTGCTAGTTAGGCACAGAATGTGTATTTAAGGTTAAGAACTGCTATTCTGCATGCATTGATGTGCAGTAGAAAATTCGTACTAATAAACATAACTGCTGTTTTCCCAATAATAAAATCAAGGCCTATTCACTGACACTGCAAAAATAAAGAAAGAATATTGACTGTGGTCAGGGAAGAGAAATCTACCATTTTTAACAGGTCTTTCTCAACCATTTCCATTTCCAGTAGATCTCTGCAAAGTCATGTTAAAGAACACCTGTCTTTTTCCTACATGGCTGCAGAACAGCCCCACCTGTCCAAGTGAATTATGTTCAGTCTTCTACAATCACTTGACTTAAGAAAAAGTAGATTTCAAAGCAATTTAAAAGCTGTTGTTCTTTGGACCTTGTATTTGACTCACCAAAATCATTATTCCCAGTGGAAAAAGCCCTTGGAGAATCTACTGCTTCATCTTTGGGAAAGTCCTGCCCTTCTTCCAGGGTCTGCATGGAAAAGAAAAACAAAAAATGAAACAAACAAGGAAAATAACAAACAAAAAATTCCTCAAAACCAACGAACCAATCCCACCCCCCCCCAAAAAAAACCCAAATTAAACTAGCAAAACCCTTTAATCTTTAATACTGCCTCTGCTGGGATGCTTAGAGATATGAGGTATGAGATTCTTCAAGATATAATTACCACTCTGATGATATTCACCATTCACAACCCATGCTCTGGGAATGAAACAAAGCCCTACAAGTTGAAATTAGATTTCCTCTATATCTTTAAGCTCTGTTTTAATGCAGAGATGAAAATTAAATCAATGTTCAGTCAGCAAGTAAAGACAAAAAAAAACACTAAGCTAAAGTGTGGTGGTGTGGTTTTTATCCCCTCTCATATCATTGCATATAATGAAGATGGAAAAAGCCCGATAAATTGTGGGGGGAGGCGAGGAAGAGCTTCAAAATGCCACCAGCCTGTTGTGCTGTTGGTGCTTTTTAAAATCATGTCTCAGGCTTAATGCTGTGAGTCAGCCCAGAAAAACTTAGACACAGAATAGTTGCAGTAGGTTGTGCAGTTGTCTCCAGAGGCAACAGCAAGATTGTTCCCTAAAGAATATTTTCCCAGTACTTTGTCCAGCAAAACTTGAAATGTGTCCAGGGATAAGGTTTCCACTAATTCCCTTGAGTGATTACTCCCCATTCTCATATATCTCGCCATTTGGAAGATTTTCCTGCTGTTCAGCCTACATTTTTGCATTTCTTAATTTCATACTATTACTTGTGGTTATGGCCCAAATTAATCAAAGTACTTCTATGCATGCTTAAATTTAGGTATGTGCTGAAGCTCCACTGAAATCATGGACATTGGTGTTTTTCAGGGCTGATGGATCTGCACATGTTTTAGCACTGTGCTGAATTGGGACCATGCGTCTTGCAAAATAATTATCTTTCTCTTATATATTTTTAAGCCATTATCCTTCCTCTGCTTAATTATTGATTTGATAAGCTATATATTTAAGCTACTTAATCTCTCCTTGTGTATCACTCTTTCCAAGAGTCTGATCATTTTTCTTTTTCAGATCTGAATTCCCTGAAACTCTTCCGTGTTTTCTGAGGACGAGTAATGAGGTATTGCAATTTAATGACATATCCCAGGTGTGATTACATAAAGAGCAGTTATTCTGTGCAGTTGGAGGATATAACTTACCTTCGCCAGCAACCCCAAAGCACATTGATTTGTTGTGCTGCTCTATCATTTTGTAAGACTCTATAATCTACTCCTATTCTTTTCCATATCCATCACCTCAGCATTCAGATATTTTTTACTTGCATAGGCAGACAGCCTTGGGGCCTTGAAATTCAGTGTGGTATTTAACACTGGGAAACCTGTAACAGAACCAAACTGTAACCTTAGAGAGGTTTCCAGAACACTTTCTTCCAAAAAAAAAATCTCAAGTTGTTTCAAGTTGTATTATTTGAATCTGTTCACCCAGGATTCTGAGTTCCCAATCAATTTACTTCAGGAGGATTTGTCACACATACCACCCTAGCACCATGGTGTCTGCATTGTTTGTTGCTTATTATTCCATTATCCCCCAGGTAGATGTGGAGCTTTAATGATAGTTTCATTATTTTGCGATGCTTTAAAAGTGGGTTTACTGAATTGTAATTGACTGTGATTCTGATTCTTTTCTTCTTTTATTTTTTTTCTTTTTCTGAAGATATGTCCTATTTGCTTTCTCTCATATTTCCATTAACTTCCCTAAACAACTGTCATAACTGTCCATTACATTCTGTAATGAACTACCTTATTCTCAAAGATGCATGTTATCTGGATCAATTAATGGATACACATTTCTGTTTTCAGCACTGTTACCAGTTGTCCTACATGAAACATACAATGTTTTACTTCACAATCAAGTATTATGGTTGGTTTTCACCTTTTTGTTTTTCCAATATGAAGTATTGTCATGACAAAACTATAGGAATTTTTAAAAATGAATGCTGTAGAGTGATACAAATAAACATCATGACTTTCTGCTATAGATCCAGCAAAACTCAGCTTATCTCTGATAAACCCACATTTCCATCAGAAAATCACAACAAATATTCAAATAGATAGATAGGTAGATAGGTAGGAAGGTAGGTAGGTAGGTAGGTAGGTAGGTAGATAGATAGATAGATAGATAGATGATAGATAGATAGATAGATAGATAGATAGATAGATAGATAGATAGATGATAGATGAATGGCAACACTGAATTAGACCTCGACAGACTCCACATCATGTGTTTTCTTCTCCCCCATCATCATCTCCTCTGCAGTCCTGGTTTAGGAAAGCACCTTAAAATCCCTCCCTGAAAGGGAAGCACCTCATGTTTTTCCATGCTGAATTTTCCCACATTCATTTCTAGGCACAAACTTCAGTGGGATTGTTTGCACTGGGCTCAAGCAAAATGCCAAAATAAGGAATAATTTAAGAGCAGAAATCAGCAACAAGGCTCTTGGTCTGACTTTTTTAGTCTCTTCCTCCTAATATGTACCTTCATTTGGATTCCATTTTTCTAGTTGCAAGAATAACCTCAAAAAATAACAAAAGCCCTCCTCCCGTATTACATTGAAAATGCAACTAATAATGATTTCATTTTGGAAACATGGGCTGTCAAAAAAATGCTTTCCACTTAAGGGATAGTTTAAGCCATAGCACACTGGCCAAGTGTGGTAGGTTTGCAGTACCATGGCACCAACAGAAAAGCCTAAAGGAGAGAAGGTGCCATGGGATGTCTGGTCCCTAAATTTAGCTAACCTATTTCCTTGCAGCCTGTTCATGTCCAATGCCTTGTGCAGCAGAAGATTGGTTCTCAGTCTCTCAATAATAGTATGCTGGTTTCAGCTGGGGTAGAGTTAATTTTGTGCACAGAGGCTATTATTGGGCTGTGTTTTGGATTTGTGCTGAACACAGCGATGATAATCTAAAGATGTTTTTGTTATTGCTGAGCAGGGCTTGCACAGAGCCAAGGCCTCTTCTATTGTTTGTATTGCCACGCTGGCAGGGAGGCTGGGGATACATGGGAGGCTGGGAGGAGACAGAGCCAGGCCAGGTGGCCCCAACTGACCAAAGTGATATTCCAGACCATGTGGCATCATTCTCAATGTATAAAGTGGGGAGAAGGAGGAGGAAGGGGGGACATTTGGAGTGATGGTGGTTTTCTTCCCAATTTAGGTATGCTGGTGGGCCCTGCTCATTTGGAGATGGGTGAACACATTCCTGCCCAAGGGAAACACTGAACTCATTCCTTGTTTTGCTTTGCCTGAGTTCACTGCTTTTGCTTTTCCTATTAAACTGTCTTTATCTCAACCCACGGGTTTTCTAGCTTTTGCTGTTCCAATTCTCTCACCAGTCTTACTGGTGGGGGAGTGAGTAAGCTTTTGCATGAGGCTTTGTTGATGGCTGAGGTAAACCATGACAAACAGAAATATGCCTGATTTTCTTTTGGTATTCCTACTCTTTGGGTGGGCGTCAGTACCGTTTCACTGTTTCCTGAAGTGGAGGCAGTAGGGACATGGAAATACTTCCTGGCATAGATAGGGTGTTGCCCTGAAAAGTGTAGTATTTAGTCCAACTGGAAAGGCTGTGCAAACTCACTGTGGAACACTGGTGATGACTTGTTGACTAGTGGTTTAGACATGGATTGCAAAGTGACCAAGCATAAAAGCTATCTGAACTGTTGACTTGAATCTGTCTGTAGTCAAGGTAATAAGGCAATTAGACACAAAAATCATTAATAATTCAGCTTAATTGAAACCTAACAATAGAGACTTCCTCTGCAATTCCAAGTTATTTCAACTGTTTGGAAAGCATGACCTGTCTCTGTTGTTCCAGCACATACGTAATGTGGGAGGAAATAAAAATTGTCACTAGAATTTAACTTTAAAGAACTTGTGGTTTTTTTTTTTCCATTAATTTGAACCCCCGAATTCTCAGAGCTAGCTCTGATTCTATTTTCAAATAAAGACTCTTTTTGTGTGTGGATAAATTAGGCTGTAAGATGTAACTGGCTGTTGTAGAGTGGGGGGTGGGACATTGATGTAGAAGTCATGTTAAAGCAGATGGGTGTGCTGAGCATGCTTCAGCCAGGCTAAATGGGAAGAGCAATTAAATGCTCTTCCACAGTTATTGCTGAAACAACAGGAAGCAGAAATAGCAGAGTAAATAAGCTATGCCATCAGAGAGATTTCCCTGGAACTGACAGCAAATTTGGAAGCAAAGAGGTTTGTTGGTTGCAGCTGCTGGTAAAAGTCACAAAAGTTCAGGGAAACCAGGAAAAAAAAAAACAATAAACAACAAAAGCAGTGGCTTGGTTGAGAAGGAGAAGGAGCAGAATGATTTTTTAGGACCAAAAAGGTGGACAGTAATTTCTGGGCTCCTTGTTGATTTACTTTTTTAGTATTCAGGAAAATCAGATGTTCTTTGAAACAACCCAACAACACACAGATATTTGGTGCCCATACTCCTTAGGAAACCAATGGACTGACCTTAATCTATAGGGCACTTGAAGATATACCTTGCATGCTGCAATATGGCATAATTCCACCAGCCAGGATCACAGAGCCTTGGGGCACTGCAAGAAACCAATATGTCCCAGCCCTGAGAAAGAGTGGCAAATCCACCACTAGCATCCCTCACCGTGTTACCATGGAGGATGAATTATACTGATGTCCAGCAGGTAAGGTGCCAGTTCACATTGCTTGCTGGGCTGGAGAGAAATTTGAGCTACTGGGAGAAATGTTGTGTTGGCCCTGGGGACTGATGGGCATGGTACTTTTGCAGTACTGTTAACTATCTATCCTGTAATGCTGATATAATCTGTAAACACTTATCATACCTATCTCCTGGCAAGCAGGATAAGAGAGAAAAAAACCAAGGGAAAATACCACTCTTGTTGCAACACTGTGTGAGGATTTAAAGCCATTTGGGAACCAAAAGTAGGAAATTATCACAGCTGAAAAATTGGTGTTTTAAAGGTACTCTCAGAGGACTTTGACTGCCATAGTATAAATTTAGTATTCACGGTATTAATGGAAAAATTCTAAACTGAACAGGAAATTAAGTTTCTTACTTGAGGTTATGCTGCAGTGGTAAAGTGATCCTAATTATTTTTAAGACTAAATGTTATTGCTAAGGGTAAATCAGGTTACAAAAAGAAAGAAATCAATAATTCAAAGACAGATTTTGAAGATATCAAATAATAAAACTAGTAGAGTGGTTTGCATCAAATACAACAGAAAATATCTTCAGTGAAACATGCATAAGGTTAAGTCTTGAGTGGATACCTCAAGCATACAATTTAATGAATAAAAAACATAAATTAAACAAGATTGGGTCAGAACATAGACAAAGGGATTATACCGAAAATCAGAGCTTTAAGAAATGGGTGGTTGTGCAGACACACGCAATTGATCTTTTTCGTCTTCTCCATGACCTTTTTGCCTCCTGGACTCTGTTTCAGAAATCAGTAGAATGATTTTTTATTAAGTTCAGTTTTCTTTTAACACATAGCAGCAGTCACTGAAATAATAGCTTTTTGTACCCCCTACTGTACAGTTGATTGGCACATCCTTGTTTCACACATTCATTTTATAAATCTTTTAATGCTTCCTCTGATTGAGTCACAGGAAAATGATCCAAGACAAATGGGCAATCTAATCTTCAGATAGTTAGCACAGTGCCTGGCAGCTGAAGAGAAAGCAAACAAAACACCAAAATGTACCAGCAGAGGCACCCAACAGGAAGAGATGACTGAAATGCAGAAAGGACCAGTGGACTCCCACCTGAGAACTGTGTGAAATGCTTAGTGGTCCATGACCAAGGTACTGACACCATAACAGTGCAAAAAGAGTGACAGTGCCAGGTAGTCTTGAATGTTGGTAAGCATGGCTACAGATGTACCCAGTTAGTTTTGTGCTCATTAGGGCTGTAGAAGAAATGTCTTGCTGAGACAAATGCTGAAAGGGAAAGAGGAGCAAGCAAGATGCACCTAATGTCTTTCATGAAAGATAACAAGATGGGCTATCAAATGTTATCAACCAGCACACAAGAAAAGGGGGTCAGGGACCTCACCTATTCAGCCAAATGGAAATTGGACAGCAATCAATATCTGAAGCAGATTTCAAAAGAGTTTTTCAGGTGCATAATCTCAGCAGAGACCAGCAGGAACTGTGTTCTAAAATCCCTTACACAATAATCCCTACTTTTCCATGGCTATAAAGAAAAATTACAAACATATGGCAAGGACTGTAGTTAGCCTGACACTAGCATGTGTGAAATGTGTAGAGGTGGCATCTCTTTAAGCTTGAACTCATCACTTGGTAGTTTGGGCTGAGCAGAAGTTTATTATTCATAACTCTAAAATCCACCCCATCTTATTTCATCGTCCAAAGTGTACAATCAATAATTCAAGTATGAATTTTAAGAAGATTTCCAAATTAAGCCAGACACCCTAATGTATAGGACATACCAAACCAATTAGTATACACAACAGCTTCTGAGTGAGCCAAGATGAGAGCAGCATAGTGAATTAGAAAATATGAATATCATTATGCTGAGGAGATGCTTAGAGCAGTAGGTAGGGAATAAGGTTTAAGCATTGGAATTGCTTTTCAGGTGTGATCCTCAATATATTTGGGAGCTTTGTATCCAATACCAGGCCGCTGTAAACTGACTGGCAAATTGATGTGTCCTGGATCACCAGGCTCTTTCACAGAACACAGCTAAATCCCTAAATACCATTAACATTATTAGAATATGAGAGCTCCAAATTACCTGTATTATACAGCACACTCTTTTCTTCAGGTATATTTTATTCAGTTTCAGCTTGTTCAAATGATCTTTGCAAGTAGAGAAGTGCAGTAAAATTGTTTTTTGCAGTGTTGCTTACCTGGTGCCACATGCTTGTTTGTGACATTTTCTGGGCACTAGATGGCCTGAATGTGGCAGTGGAGAACATCATCAAATATAATGCAAACAGCAAAATTCCTACTTTGTGGTGGTCAATCCAGAATGCCTATCATAAATCTAAATCTAGGTTATAAGTTACCTGCCTTCTGCTTTTTGGAGCACTGACATAGAATAGTCTTTTTTAGTAGGGCCCATAAAACTCTTTGTAGTTTACATGTACTTACATGTTGAAGATTGCAAGCTTCTGTGTGCAAAGAAGGGAGGAGTCATCTCTCCTTGTGAAATCCATGGTCAGTTTAAGGGCAGAGTAACACCACTGGTCGCATATTGCTCTCTTTCAAGTCAAAATACAATAGCACTGTGATGAATCCTTTTTTTTTGTTGTTGTTTTGTTTTCATTGCTTCTGGACTTTTTTTGTTAGATTTTTCATTATTTTATTTTGTTGTTTTTATTTTGTTTGGTTTTGTTTGGGTTCACTCTGTTTTTTCTTTTATTTATATAGTTTTATTTACTTTTATTTAGTCCCACTCATTGCATTGTTGGCTTTGTTATATACTAGCTGTCCACACTCATGTTTTTCTGTACTTAAGGTCTTGGACTAAGGATTCCTGCTAGGACTGCTGATCTTATTGATGAGCTAGTTGATGTTAATTTTTTCTTTAATGTGGCTGTCCTCTAGCTTGGAGGGTTCAAGACAGTGGGGTTGCTTGCTCCTTGGTGTCCTTCCAACGACTGACATACAGGTGGAGATTCTGTTGCATGGCTCTGTGGCCAAACACCTGCAGACTGCTGGCTTTTCTTTTGCTGACCTTGAGCATCCCCCTCTTACAAATTCCTTGCTGTCTTTTACACCTTTGAAGACAAGCATATTTACTTTAACACATGTGTTGAGAGAGACGTGTCGTCCCTAAAGAAATAAATCTGTTGTTTTATTCAGGAAGGGCAGTAAGATACAGCTCTTCCAGTGGGGATCCACATTTTCCTCTTTGGCTGTGTATCCCAGCCCATGGGCTAAACAGAGGCTGGAGCAGAACAGTCCATTCAGGCTGCAAAGCTGAACCTGCACATAAATGCTGAAGGGAATGGAATGGCCAAGGCAGAAACCTCTGTTTCACCTCTTCAGGCCATATCTGTACCTAGATGACCTTGATACATAGTTTTCCTGTAAAAGAATGTTGGGCAAGGAGAGACCACCCACTTCATCAAGCTGGATCTCATTGTGTGGCTGACATCTACACTTCAATCTTCATCAAAACCAGCCAGTTTTTTTTTCTGTAGTATATAAATGCTAATCAGGGGTATATATTTCTATAGATGTGTTATCAATATCTAGAGGGCACTGGTAGTGCTGCTGTTGTCTGTTTTTCTGTGATATCATCCAGGTTTTCAGGAGATCCAATTCAAATCCAGCTATCAATTTGTTTTGGATTATCATGTTTTATATTTGGTTCTGGGAAGGTGCATGGTTTATGTTTGTAGTGTGCACAGTATTTGTTTATATTTATCTTTATTTATTTATTTCTATTTTATTTATATCGGTTTTCCCAATAATTTTTAAAGTAATTGTAATTATGCTTTCTGTGTCATTACTAGTCATGTGTGTTTGTATTATGCTGCATTCTCAGTCTGGTATTTTCAAGTGGACAAGCAGTGTCCACAACGATAGTCTCCTTCCTTCCTTTCTAAGATCACCATACTGGATATCCTAGCATATACCTTATGGCCATTAGCAGCCAAAAAAATGTCTGAAGGGGATTTTTATGCATCAGTATTTCTTACTTAGACTAAGATTGCAACAAATCCCCTATTACTCTCCTATTGTGATGAAGCCACTTGTGTTTTGTAGCTCTCGCAGAATGCCTGGTGCCCAATTTGACAGCCTTTTAGGTTGCACCTTTTAAAAATCTCTAGCTGTATTGTTATGATCATAAAGTGAACTGCTAATAGTCTCCAAAAGCTGACTGCAGTTCTTATGCTCTGTACTCTCTTCCCTCTATCTTCATTTTATCATCACCCGTACAAAGAGCCCATTCCTTTGCAGCCGTAATTAAGCTCTCAGTTTCTCTTTCCAGTCCTTCTCTGACAGCGATTATCATGTCTTATTTTTTGTAGTTGCTGAAGCTGTCAATCCACGATGCTTCCCAGGAGCCATGTTCAGGTTCCAGAAGCAGGAAGCAAGCACAGAAGAAAGTCCCAGAAGTCAGTCATCATTTTAAAGATAAGGTCTGATCAGGGAGACATGGCTGCTTAGTTGGGGAAGATTTAAAAGCAGCATATGGTTCATGTTCAGGATATAAACAGCTTACACACACACCCTGCCACCACACATGTGCTCCAGCTGTCCCCCTAAGCACACATTGCAACAACAGCACAAGCACTTGTGGTATTTTCCCCCAAGTACTCTTTCACCCAT
This sequence comes from Chloebia gouldiae, assembly GCA_003676055.1. Classification (NCBI taxonomy): domain Eukaryota; kingdom Metazoa; phylum Chordata; class Aves; order Passeriformes; family Passeridae; genus Chloebia; species Chloebia gouldiae. The sequence goes on from QUSF01000025.1 coordinate 5,429,943, forward strand.
TTTAATTTCGGGAAATTTCTGAATTACATGTGTGTGGATATTTTCAGTTCACTTAGAGAGAAAAAGAGAGAGATTTCTGCCAGGCTAAGCCTGGGAAAAAGTCCGAGAGGAATCTAAACAATCTATTATCTTGCTTTCAGTTCATATTGTTTATAGATATGTTCTACCACAGTGACCTAAGTCCAGTGTACCAATCAGGTGAAATGTTTTTACTTTAAGACCAACAGAATTAATGTTCATGATGTTCTCTATAAAAGAGAGACGGGCTTTTGAATAAACACTCATTTTACCTTCTAAAATCATGCGAGTCATTTTGCCCATCCCTGGCTCAACTGTGGAGGGTTTGTTTTTTTTTTTACAGAAAGCATTTAGTAATGCTTTCTGTACTTCTGCTGCACAATCTGATGCTGTTTCTCCCTTGAGGCCATTTAGATGTTGAACACCCATAAAAACAGCCCTAGTAAAGCCAGGTGAAGCTGCAACCCACCACCCTTCTGTGTCTGGCTCCATCTAACACTGTGACTCTGACTCCCAAAAACTACCATGTCCTCAAGTCTGACCATGGCAAGAGTTCTAAACCACTTGCTCATTTCTCAAGAGGAAGCTGCCCATAGTTTCATCACCTTTGTCTTTCTCCTCTGAATTTTCACCATATTTTGTTTGCAGGTGAAAGAGCCAGAGTAGCACACAGTGTTCAAAATGGGTATGAACTTTGTGGTTGTACTGGGGTTTAACAGTATTTTCTGTTCTCTATCTGCTCTGTAAAACCTCCTATGATTTTACCCAGCATTTTCCAGAATTAAGCTGGTGTTTTCATGGTCTTGCTCCTGAAAGTTACAGCCAGCTTAGAGCTCATGTTGTTCACTTGAGTCTTCGATTGCTTTTTCCAATGTGCATCACCTTGAATCTGTTTCTTCAAAAATAACTTGGTCAGCCCTTATTTTCACTAGCTTGACCAGCTTTGGTTTATTGGGATCTTTTCACTTTTACAATTTGTCCTTTCTTAGACTGTTTAAAACAAGGGGAACAGCACAGCTCCTAACACACAGTTTTTAGGGACTCCATCAGTGAGCTCCATCCACATCAAGAACAGCCATTAACGCCTACAACTTGTATTCTGTCTTCAACTACTAACATATCCAGGCACCTCCCCTTACTGGAGCAAGTTTTTCCAGCTAAGTTGATCCATTTGTCCCCAATCTACTTTTAAAGAATCAGAGCAGGTGGTATTTTCCCCCTCTATGCTAGCCCTAATAGGACATGTGAGACACCAAAAGGTAGAAATACCAAAACCAACAGTGTGATATGAATTTTGTACTCAAAATAAACACATTGTCACATAAATGATTGCCCTGCTATCAAGAAATATTCCCCTAATCTCTAAGAACAATTAAGTACACAAGGTTTACAGTACTGGAAGGCATTTACTTACAGACAATGTAGAATAATTTGCAGACGAGGTTGATTGTGCTGGCAGGGTTTAACTGAAAAATAAAACAGAGATACACATTGATTGAAGCTATCTAAATTAAACATGAATGGCTTCTAATGAAAACAGCAGGCAAAACAGCACTTTGAGGCCTCAGCAACAACATTTTTCTCAGTATGGGTTGTGAGGTATCCAAAGCAAATAAGGAAATAAGGTTCCTTGAATCATTTACTAATTTACCACCTTAATACACATATTTTCAAGTTTATGGATTTATGAAATTACCTTTTGTATTATTCAATACCTCACCTATAAACATTTTGAGTAACAATTGTACAGATGGTCAAAAATACTGATAGTATAATCAGTGGGGTGCTGTAGGTTATGTCAGAAGAGTTGCTGTCTCTCTGTAACACAAACAGTGCACCTCACTGTGCAGCACCAAAAATCACTTTTTGTTCCCTCTGCCACTCTCCCTAAGGTTCATCAGCTGGAGAAAACAGGTCCATGCTTCCTTCAATCTTCACTGCTCTTTCCACTGACTTTTGTGGAACTACTCTGATTGTCTGGCTACCGATGCCTGGTGATGGATGGAAAATTAATCTGAGACATGCCTGTAGTTCTTCTCAAGTATGAATGGAATATTTTTATTCATTTGATATAGTGGGTTTTCATTTGACACCCAGGCATTTCACTTCTTCTGTAGTATTCCACTTTCTTTGACACTGGCATGCAGTTCCTTCCAGCTACCAGCAGATTTCATTATGTTTCTGTTTACTTATGCTTTAGTATCATTAATGAGGATGTTGGCTAAGTCAAGACCTGCCAGTAATCTCTGTGTTATGTTACCTGACAGTGCCTCTCTGTTTTATGTGCAGTTATTTAGTACTACCCTGAGCCATGGACATCTTGCCAGCTCTCAATACACTTGAGAGCAAAGCTGGTGAATAATTTATTAACTAATTTGTGCCTTATGTTCCTGCATGAAATACCTATCAACAGGCTGATTGTTACTGACTCATTCTTACTTGAAAAAATTCAAGAAACACTTAATGCAAACATATTTTAGCATGTGTGTTGTTGGCAAAGTTCATTAATATAATCTAGACTAATACCTTAATATATATATATAAAATGTCCATGGAGATTTATTCTTTATGTGATGTGCCAGAGATGCCACATTTCTTTTACCTTTAAGTGTTCAGAGACAAGTGTTGGTACTGGCTTTTTTTTTTTTTTTTAAGGATTTATTTCTCTGTGAAGCAGTCCCATCTCTTATTTTTTCCTTCTGAAAGTTAATCCCATATTCACCTTTCACTAATATATTGATCAGTCCCTGGTTGTTTTTCTGTTTTCAGTAGTAATTGCAATAGTAGAAAATTAGACTGAATTTTTTCTTGAAACACCTCTCATTGGGAAATTGATTTTTCATTATGTTTTTTTAAAGAAACTACCTATTCAGTCATTAACTGTTTTGTCCTTGTTGGAAAGCTGATTGTAGTTTATCAAACAAAATGTATTTTTGAAGGATTCTTCAGAAAAAATGTTAGCTGTTTTTTCCCCTCTCGTATTACTTGAGTGGGAAAGTGGGAGGCAAATCATCATAATACTTTGAGATCATCCAGAACCAGTGATTTGCATATGTATGTATATTACTCTAATATTAATACATGCATTTCTTAGTTCCCAGTACTCTTCCTTAAAATGTTTTTTGTCCTTTGTGTTCTTTTCAGTGAATTCATGCCCTACCATAAAAAGCAAAATTTTCCTGAAGCCTCTATAATATAAACTGCTACAATGCACACAGGGAAAAATACATCTCAGTTTGAACTCTGTTGTGCTCAGCCCATTTGGACTTGCCCTGCACTTTCAGGTTGATGCAATATTTTTATTTTATCACCTTAGAGTCACAATCTCCTAGGCAGTGGGTCTGTCATGGCATAGAAAGAGCTGCCTCTTGCAGGCAGGTGGAACAATTCCTGTACATCAGCCAGTAACCACAGCCCAGCCTTCTGCTGAGAAAAGGACATTTTATTTCAAGTGCCTAAGAACAGCAATGTCAGTGAAAAAGGTTGCTATAAAGTGACAGATGCTTCACCACCAGATCATTCAAACAGGATGAAAAATAACAGGGGACAAAACACCCCAACAAAACACTCAAAAAAAAAATCCCAACAACCGCAAACCTAAAATCCAAACAAAATCCAGACTTGAAGCACAATGTTGCAGTACTTCAGTGTATGTTCTATTTTCAGAAGGTGCTAAAGAAGATGAAGCACAATAGGCAATGATTTTTACATTATTCACAACAAAAAGTATTTGTAGAATAATGCAAATACACAGTGGCAGCCTGCGGGCTGTTGTTGAAGGGTAAATGTTTGCAGGAATGCTGGGTGTGAGGCTGTGCTGGGTTTGCATGGCACAGTTCCCGTAGCGGAGGGGGTACAGGGGTGGCTTCTCTGAGAAGCTGCCAGAAACTTCCTCTTTGTCTTGCAGGAGGGAGTGGTGGCAGGGAAGGTGTTTCTAAGATTTCACAGAATGATAGAATAATAGAATAACCTAAGTTGGAAAGGACCTAAGAGGATCACCAAAGTCCAGCTCCTGGCCCTGCACAGCACACCCCAAGGGTCACACCATGTGCCTGAGAATGTGACCAGTTCCCTGGGGTGCCTCCAGTGTCCAACCACCCTTTGAGTGAAGAACCTTTTCCTAATATTCAATCCAAACTTCCCTTGACATGTCATTCCCTTATCACCAGATAATAGATCAGTTCCTGCCCCTCCACTTCCTCTGTGAGGAATTAGTTTTATTTCTCATTATCTTCTTCTGATTTTGGTTGGTGAATGCCACATTCTTGATATTTGACTGTGCACTTGAAGAAACTGGAAGGCAGATGTGCTTTGGGAAACATGGGATGTAGGAACAGAAAATCCAGGAGAACCCCCTTTTTCATGACTAGGGGAAAAATTTCCAAGACAATCATATTTTCATTGATAACTTATTTGCTTAAACATGGAGTTCAAAACTGACACTTAGAAAAACCAGCTAAAGCAGCTGCAGTGGTGGAAAAAAAGACAAAAAATAAACACCTCTGAAGAGATTCCTACTGCAGTCACCAGTCACCCACACAGGAGCCTTAGGAAAGATAGTGCAAAGGGGCACATGCTAATGTACACAAGCTTGTTTGTAACCTCACTGCCATACCCAACTGGTAACAACTTGTCAGAACATTAATCTTGCTATTGCTCCAATATGTTAAATTATTTATTAAAATTGAAACTGTGTTTAAAATACATGTATTATGAGCTATCCATATATTCAAACTATAATGAAGTTTAAAAAGAAAAAAAAAAGTGAGGTGATTTTGTTTCTTTGATAGTCTTTTAACTGCCAAACTCTTCCCATCCACCCCACAACAGCATGGGATGGTTAATCTTCCCACTTACTGAAAGCAGTGATTTTTTTTTTCTTTGAGCTTTTTGCAAGCTAAGGCAAAGCTGCTTTTCCTGTAGTGGGGTAGAGGTCCAGGAAAACAGAGGCTCCCTCACATTTGCTTTCAGGCTCTTGGAGAACTTATAAATACTTTGTGACTGCTCTTAGAAAAATATGAATTTAGCAACCACCTTCTTTGGGGATGGATCCTTGGCTTGTGCAAACTGTCAGAGCTGAGTTGATATCAGTTATTCAGTGTGGCATTTTGCTTTAGCTCCATGCTGTATGTCATTAAATCCCAAACTGAGAATGGCTGTGTCAAAACCCTTGAACCACCTTCTCAGCTAGAAAAGGAGCAAAGTCTAAGCATTTAGCTATATTAGATGTATACATGAAGATAATTCTGGGAAATTAAAATCCTGTTTGGGAGAACTTGTGCATTTTGATTCTGAGAGGAAAATAGGGTGTATAAATGATTTGTGTGCAGGATCCACTGCCTCTCAGTTTAGCTGGGATCACCACATATCATCCTTAGCCATGAAAATCCTCCCAGCTGCCATAAGCTGCTCTGTATGTACAGACCTTATAGCGTAGCTGCAAGTAACAAAAAGCATCCTAGCAAGGGTCATAGTTTTATTTTTATGGTTTGCTTTTGGACCATAAACTCACCAGAAGGCATGGACAGCAGGAAGAGGGATTTATGTTCCCTGTCTCTTCCAATCTGAGAACTAGAAGGCATCAAATAAAACTAGGCAAGGCTAGTTTTGAAACAGAGAAAGGAAATCCTTTTTCACAGCACTTGGCATTAGAAATGGGGACTCAGGGCCACTGGACAGTGGAGCTGCTGGTGACTCATGCACATGTGACAAAGCAATGGGGCACATTCAGAGACAAGAACTGCTTGAAGAGTTGTCAAATGCCAAGCCTCCCACACCAGGTGCAGCAATGCTCCCTGCAGCATCTGTGAGAGCCCTCTGGTGAAGCACCACTCTGTGCTTGCCCTACCCATATTTAATTGGGGAGGATACTGGAGTGATCAGCTATTCTGGTTGTTCTATGCCGTAGTTCTGCAATATGACTCTTACACCGTTGCCTGTTGGCAAATTGTTTGTATGAACTTCTACTTAACCATATCCTGCTTCTGCTTTAGCTTGTACTTGAGTTTTGCCTCTGCATTCAGTTATCTCTGTTCATCTGAAATTTACCCAGACTCATGAGTAGCCTTGAGTTAATGGAAGATTCAGTTTTCTGTGGATAAATTATTTAGAGAGAGGAGGAATGGAAGACTGTTCTATATTGAGGACTAGGACTTTTAAAAATAAATAAAAAGAAAAGTAAATCAAGAATTAACAAAATATTACTTCATCAAAATAAACACACCTAAAGAAACAAAACATTGTAGAAGCATCCATAAGCACACCTATATTAGCAAACTTGAGACAATACATTTCCGTGGGAGGCTAATGTAAAAAAGTATGTTTCCCTTGTGAAAACATCTGTGATGATATCTGCTTGTTTTACCATTTTTCAATCAATCACTTTTTAAAATGTGTCATTCCCTATCTATATGGTTTATTCATGCTAAAGTGTATATGTAGTCCTAATTCTTGCTCCATTCCCATGGCAGTCAAAAAATCACTAGCTGATTATACCCTAAATTGGGAATTCAGGTTTCAACTTGATTTGTTGTGTGAAGGTTTCCTTTTGTTTTTCTTCTTTATTTTTTCTCTGTGGAGAAATCTTTTGTTGCTACAGCCATGCAACAGAGATGATTCATTCTGGATGGGAGAAATCAGCTTTGTCATGATGGCAAGGGGAAGAGCTTAGGTTAGTATAGGAGTTATATCTTGCAGGATTTATATTTTTATTATATATTTGTTTATTATATTATATTATACTTTTATTCTATACTATCATATGTAAATGTATTATCTACTTATGTAATCCAGTAGGAATTAGACGAGTCTAATTTTGCTGATGGTTACTGGATCTCCCCAGATATTACAGAGCAGAACTTCACCTGGTGTGGGAAGCAATTGCATAGGTGGTAGCAGACACTTCGACAAAGTTCTGGTTCAGCCTCAAAGATTTGAAGACTCTCTGGCTTGTTTTATGCAGCACGACTTCTGCTTGTAGGCATTACAACATTTTTCCTTGGTGAAAATGGTAATCTCCTGTAAATTTTCCCACTCCTCTGAACTTGCCCAAAAGTGTCACAGCATTTAGAAGGAGCCACAATTTCTCAGTAAGGGAAATGAATTATTCATGCCACCCATTCCTGAGCTTTCCAAAAAGAAAGAGATTAAAGTATGGTTGTTTTCTGTAATGTCAATACCTGCACTCTACGAATTAGACGTATTGCAAGTTAGTTGACTTAGCCCACCAATGGTAATGATGTTTTGTTACCACAGAGAAGATTCATGATGCATTTAGGAATTCATAGTTCTGATTGTACAAACCTGTTCCTTTGTGCTGTGATAAACTAGCCTGGGAAACCAGACATGGGAGTCATAAAATGGGCCTGGCAAGAAAAAACATCTGGCCAAATTGGGGTCAAGTCTTTTTTAGATTGTTCTCTTCAAAATGAAGCAAACATTTACCTGGTAGGAGTGATCAGGCTGATATGTAGTAGACTATAAGAATGCTAAATAGAAAAATTAATGAGAGGTTATCACTATGACCTCAGATTTGTAAGAAGGGGCACCTTCTTTGCACCAACTTTTGGCCTGTTTCCCTTCCTTAAGGCAGGCTGAAGTGGCTTAAATGGGAATTGGAAAACCCAACACAGAGTATTTTTCAAAAATCTGAAGAGCAATACACACTAGCACAATTTCACAGTACCAGCTCTACAGCTAAAACAATGCATTTCCTCATGCCAAGCTCCCTTCTTGAGGCAACCTTTGGAGAGTGATTGCACCCAGCACATCAAAATCTCAAGGATACAAGGGAACTAGATTGGAACTAGATGGTCTTTATGGTCCCTTCCAACCCAAATCATTCTATGATTCCATATGTTTTGCAACCTATCTGAAGACTGTGATCTTCCTTGCTCTTCAGGCTGTTCCTTGAAATGAACCTCAAAGGATTTTTGAGGTCTTGCCACTGGGATTCAGAGCTCCATGTGTCCCACAGCCTGTCTTAGCCCTTTCTTTCAAATTCTATCATAACATGGCTTTGTAACATCTACACTATATACTACACAAGAATAAGGGGTTTTGCCTAATTTCCTGGGTTTTATAATACCTCTCTGCTCAACTGGCCAAAAGACACATATTTTATTTAAAGTGAAAGTTTTCCTGTTCCTGTTCTTGCCTTCCACTAAGACTAACACCACTTCACAGTGACCATGGTGAGCTTGTATTATGGTCCATGTATTTTTTAAGAGGCTGACAAGGAACATCTGTCCAGGCAGGAAAAAAGCTGTGGAAAAAGTTCCGGGGATTAAGTTTTCTGCATTTTACATTATAATGACATTTCCAATCACTTGAGAACCGCATGATTGCCTTTCATAGCTCCTGGGAATCTTGACTCAGTGAGTGAGAAATGTACTCTTAAATAATGGCACTCGTTCTAGATTTTCTCCTTAAGGATGCATCGGACCTTAATGAATCAGCTTTTTCATGCAATTCCAATCACTGTGTAAGTCTGCCCTCTGACACTGCCTGCATGCAAATCCTTCATGCATAATTCTCAGCACACTGAATTCTTTTGGTGAAAAGTCTGCAGGTTGATGTCATTGTCAGTAGCTCTCCTGGTCTGCAATTTCATTGCCATTTTGGCTGGGCATTTTATTTGGTTTATTTTTCCTGTTGATCCTGGGTTTTTGGCTTTCTGATACTATATAATTTTTAACCAACAGCAACCCTATTCCTCCCAACATTGACAAAAACAGCTCCTGAAACTGGAGCAAGGAGAGGAAGCATGGCACTGGTCATTTAATCAGTCTATTGTCTTGTATTTTAGAAACATTAATTTACATTAACATATGCAATTCTACAGACAGCTCTGAGCCTTATCAACCTTATGAATCTCATGATTGACCGTGGCTCTTACTTGAGTTTAGGCTATGCAGCTGAAACACAAAGGTGAGCCTGACTTTTTTAGGATACCTGGAACAAAAGGACTCCTTCCTTTCCTTCCTGTTGGGGGAAACTGCAAGAATATTTTGAGAAAAAGTATTTCAAAACTGCTTTGAAAATGCGATCGTCTAGAGGCTGAACCAGGGAGAAAGAGTTTTTTGGATTATCTAACTTCAGTTATTACATCATGCTGGTAATAGGGGAGCTAAAAGCTGGCAAAGAGCTAGCATTTAAAGCAGCTATAAAATCACAGAAATGCAAGGTTTAGTCTTTGAAGTTTAACAATGAAAAACATCCGATTCTTACTTTTATTTCCTGTTTTTATACAGAAGACTTAAATTTTATATGAGATTGTTTTCCCATTGTACATTACTGCTCCTGAACATTTCCCATCTCCCCAAAGCAGTACTGGTGCCTCTGCACTGCTAAACCCATCAGACTACTGAGAACATGGGTCTGGAACAAAGAATGATCTACTCTAATTACTTTTAGAAGCAATTGTACTTAAGAAGCACATGTATTCAATATGAATTATTATTTTTTCCTTTATCCATACATAATGAATTTATTACAGTTTGGCAATTTAGTGCACCCTTGTTTTCAATTTAATTGGATTCCCTTTAATGCCCATATTTAACCTTCAAGCTAAAAGGTTTGATATTCCTTTGAGAGTTGTATTTTCTTTTTCCCATATTACACATTTATATCTCTGTCTCTGTTGTGAAAGTCTTGTGTGTTCCAGGTGGTTAAGAGGCTAAAAACCAACTAATTTATGCATGCAATAAAACAGCTTATTATAAAAGCTTGTCAAAAACATAGAACTAGAGTCAATGTATTTTTGAACTTTGAAAGCTACTTTCATGTGGAAAAGAGTTTTAAAATTTTAGCTGAATACAAAGTTATTTTCTAAAAAAAAAGTCAGTTTTAAAGATGGGACATTCTACTAATTCTTTTTTCTATTTTCTACTTAATAAAGATGACAGCAGTTTGATATAAAGCCAGAAATGTTTAGACCAAAACATTGAGGGGAAGCAGAATTCCTAACAATGTACTGAACTAATTTTTTTTCAAAAACAATTACAATCAGATACCAAGTCATGATTATATATTATTAAAATGACTATTTTTTCTTTCAGCTAAATATTTTTAAATCTCTTGAAATTTAGAATTTCTAGATTTAAAACACACTGAATGGAACAACAAATTATTCCATTGTTTCAATGCCTTCACAGAGGTCAGAATATATGTCCATACTGACAGTTCCAGGAACTTATTCCCACATCCTCAACCAACTTTGTTGTTGCTGCTGAAGTCATTGGGAGCTGGTTACCAAAGTACCTTGGCAAATGTGCTTCTTGGTGCTCTTGTTAGTGCAAGACTACTTTGGATATTTCTGACATCTTCCTTCAGATTTGTCTACATAATTTGGTTGATGCATTAAAAAAATCACAAACACCTAAAGCATCTGGGATAAAAATTATGTTCATCTCATCTCTTTGAGATGAGATAATTCTGTCATACATCTTTCTGTAGTTGAATATTAAATAATTTGGCTTTGTTTAAATTTTATTAGCCTCTAGATACAGGGACATGATATATTAAAACAGTAGTCATAAAACTATGTCAAAAGATTCATGAGATCTTGTTGATGTTGTGTTTCTTCTCTTTTCATGATCAAGACTAGAGCACTTCAGTCATGCAATCTACCAGCTGTTGTTCATATTTTCAGCAAGAGGTTTTTACAGAGCTGAAACTTTTAAGAGTTTAGGAGGTGGCAGGCCTATTCAGCTTCACTGATATGTCATTAAATGCAAATGTCTACATTAGTACAGCTTTAAAGTTCAAAATTCAAACATATAATTCATGAAAACTGAAAGCTAAAGTTCCCACACTTGTGTTAAATCAATCGTACTGCTCGGATTATGCACATTCAATTGTACATTGAATTGCAGAAACCAGGCCGTTGAATTAATATCTGCACACTCTAGCCAACTTCAGCAAAGAGCCTTAGCAGCTGAATTAACCAGCCCCAACTCTTTGCAAAGTGAGCCTGGACTGGAAAAGGGAAGAGACACAGGGACTAAGGATGCACAGATGTGTGAGACTGCACCTGACTTTGGGGTGCTACCTGCTCTGAAAACTCAAAGAAATGTTCCTAATACATTTCTCCATGTCTTTGCCGAAAGGTTTTGTCCTCCCTTCTGCTTAGACACAAAGCAGTTCAGACAAACAAACAAACAAGTTTGTAGCAACAAAATGCCTGAGAGATGCATTTTGAGACAGGAATTTTATTTCTTTGGTCTTGAGCCGGCAACCTGAGCCTGTCTAAGCATTTCAATACATGACCTGTACTAAGGCCTGAGGGCACTGGCCATGCTCCTTGAATCTAAAGGACAAACTGACTTCTGCTGCTAATTTAAATCACAACAGAAAGCAGCTAAAAAGTTAGGGAGGATATTATCATCATAAGGAGTCATGCTATTTTGAGTACCCCAATTTTATCCCACCCTTTAATATCTATTTATTATTGTTGATTTCTGTGTCCTCCAGTCCTGCAGCCTACTCCAAAATTCACACTTATATCTTATAGGATTTATATCTAGAACAATGAGTTCTAGATATAAGGAAGAGTTTATTTCCTTACCAGAAATTGGCACTTTCGGTGGGAAGACTAATAAAGCTTGAGTCAACTGTCAACCAGAAGCCTCAGTCTTTTGCTTAAATACTGTGCAAAAGCCTTGTAGGCTTTTGATTTGTACCAAGGATTTATTAGTGGGTGTATTACACACCACACACAATCACCCTTCCCCACCCACTTCCAGCTTCAAGAATTGAGTGCCACATCAACAAGGGTATTCACAAAGCATTTAGTACTTGCAGGACTTGAACTGCATAGGATAAGGAGAAAAAAAGAAAAAAACAACAACCCAACCAAAACCAACAAAAAACCAAACCAGACAAACCTGTAGTGTAATATTACCCAAGAGATGGTGATGTCAGCCTGTTAAGCTTCTTGCACAATTTTATAAGTGAAGATTTTTGTTCTTGTAAAACTGAGTGAATTGTTTTCTGGATTGCTTATGACCCATTCATTTTTCTATAAAGCCAGCATTTCACTTTCTGGGTCTGATTTCTGATTATTCAGATTTTGCTTTAAGCTGCATAAATCCTAGTACCATTCTGGTTTGATAAATTCCTATTTTGCTTCACTTCACTGGAATGGAGGCTTTCTGCAAAAGTATTTTACATTATGGAACATTAAACAAACATAAAAGTGATAATTGATTCACATATTATCAAAATGAAATATCAATTTTTTTTATATACCAGGTGTATAAAAGCTCTAAGTTTTGCTTTGCAAAGTATTTATTTTTAGGTAAAAACCCTCCTCCCAAATTCAAAATGCTATAAATTCCTGCAGAAAAGACATGTAGCAACTCTATGTTTTTCAACTGACTGATTTACAATAGATTAAAACAGTGAATTGTGTGAATAAGGCTGCTAGTTGACAATTCAAATTTAAATGTAATATATTTAACTTGCAATTTTCTACTGAAGTTTAGGAATGTTCTGTTTGGTTACCCAAGCAAATTTAAGTATGCTACACTACTACTATCAAAACTGTGGGAAATTTTGGACTTTCACATGCATTTTCCAAAGCAAATATTTGCCCCAGGACTGGGATAATACACTCTGTAATTTGGATGCTAAGCTATGATGAGGACAGTTTCCAGTCCTGGGTGTCCAGGGGAGCTGCAAGTGGTGTGGCATCCTCAGTGTTACTGGAGGCTGGTGAGGGCAGCGACCCGAAAAATGGCCACAATCCCATCACAAGATACTGGAGTGTTCACTAATGTTATAAAACCATAACCACAAGGAGGAGAAAATTATAAAGCAATTATAATGCTCTGTGCAGCTTGGATTGAACAATGCAGGATGTCATGTTAGTCTATCCCTGTCCCTTTCTTCTTCAAGCTGTAGGGAAGGACATCATAGGAAGTCAAAACCCTGAATTTTACAGAGTAGTGCACTCCTTCCTTCTCCAGCTCAAGCCCCGAAGAGTTTCAAAGAGTCAGAAAAACAGGTAAATCAAACCTCTTAAAAGAAATAACATGTTTGTTGGGTGGCCATCCTATGCAACCTGTTTATATGTTCTTCAGCAAGAAGAGGCTGAGATTGTTACAGAGAATGGCAAACAAAAAAAAAAAAAAAAACCCAACCAACCAACTAAACAAAAAAAAACAAAAAACAAACAAACAAACAAAAAAAACCAACAAAAAAAGAAAAACAAAACAAAAAAACCAACCCACCAAGACAAACCCAGAGCTCGGGATTTGAAAAATACTTGAAATCTTTCTGCCTGAAGGCAGAAATCTGTGCCTAATTAATGAGAAAAATTTTCCTAGGTACAAATTATCCTCTAACACTTTCGCTCTGCATTTTCTTCTACTGTCATCATTTGCGTCCTATTCTGGATGCCCCATAGGCATATGGGACCAGCAAATCTAAAATGGTAGATTACAGCATTATTTCTGCTAAAATCCTTTCCTTTGTTAGTTTCCTAAATAATCTGTGTGTTTATCTGTGTCTTGGTGCATCCAAGATGGCAATTTTCACACACAGGTTCCTGTATATTCCTGTCTCATAGAGACCCATACAACCTCAGTGTTCTCAGGGTTGTATAAAAATAGCAGCTTCATACAGATGTGGGGTATACATTTCAGGAGACATACATTTTTGAAGACAGACAATGAATGTTGAATGAGGAATAAACAAACACATGACCAAAGAAGCACACTGAGGACTTCACAAAAATAAGGACAGTAAAAGCCCCTAAGCTCCTCCAGGAGGTATTTATAGACAATTTAGGCAGGAACGCTCTTCTGGTTTGCATTCAAGTTTAACAGCAGCATTCCATAAATAGGCTATACAGACAAAAGGAAAGCATAGCTGAAGCCTAAAGATAGAAAGCTGTTCTTTCAGAGTTGCAGATTTTTTATCATTAGCTCAGTTACAGTAAACCTTATTTGGGTGACTTGCAGTGGCAGAGAGGTGACACAGGCAAACTCCTTGATGTTCAGTGTCTTTAGAGCACTCATATAGGTAACACACTTTAATTCTCTACTTTCTGCCTTGTTTATTGGATTCTTTTAAAACTAGATGCTGTTAAAGATAAAATTACTTCTTTTGCTAGGAAATATCATAAAAACAAGTGCTCCACATTAATTCACAAACCAGCCCCACAATAAGACATAAATCACACAAGCTCAACAGGGCACATCCTCCCTTCAGTTCTAGCAGCATTAATGTGGCATATAAGAGTTAATTCAATTAACTTCATATTTGCAAAGAAAAGAACACGTGTTGGCCCAGACACCCACAGAACCTCTGTGGAGTAATGTCAGTGCTCTCATCAAGGCAGGTTGCAACGATAATTGTATTGTGGCGGGTTGACCTTGTGTGGCTGCCAGGTGTCCACCAAGCTGCTCTGTCACTCAGCTTCCTCAGTTAGACAGAGGGGACAAGCTACAACAAAAATCTAATGGGTTGCATTAAGGACAGGGAGAGCACTTAGCAATCACTGTCATGGGCACAACAGATTCTGGCAAAATTAATTTCTCCAAGCTCACTGATGAGCTCTGCTTTGGCCAGCATTGGGGCTTTCTTAGAGGTTATCTGGAATTTTCCAACATGAAGACAGCTCCTGATATCTTCTCATGGAAACCACTCCTGCAGCTCCCCTGCTACCACAATCTTGCCATGTAAATCCAGCACATCCCAGTTGAAAAAAATCTCCAGTTCTTGCATCAGAAATAATAATCTCAATTTCTTATGCTCCCTGGCTAAATGGCTTGTATGTTTACGAGAGAATTGGAGAGAATAGGGGGACTACAGGCATTGAGTTGTGCTTTTTCCAGAAGATATCATGGACACAGGCTGTTAAATTGTCAGGCAGGGCCTGGATAGCAGCAAATTGAACTGTCAGATTGGTCTGGTGCTGGTGGTAGTTCTCTGGTGTGTGAAGAACTTGGAGTTAAGTCCTTAATCTTCTACAAGCAGTCCAGTGTGACCTTAGCAGGCCTTAGTTGTCCGTCTGGAATACAGGATGCATAACACTTCTCTGCTTGATGATGGTGCACTGAGAATTGTTGCATTAAAGGTCAGGCACATGACACTAAGGTAAAAGGAAACCTAACTATAGAAGACTGAAAATACTAAAGGTAAGAAAGAGTTTGCCTGTACTAGATTTCCTCACTAATGTAATAGTTAGAGCAAGATTTGATAAAAGATCTGTTCTAGAAGATAGTACATAGCAATGATGATGATTTATGTCGCAGAGGTGACACAGCAGATGGTGACATGAGACAAAAAGGTGTTATTATGCTGCTGATTTTTCTTCAGATTCATACTCTTTTAAAAAAGCTTTATGTGTGCATATATCAGTGTTAGAAAAGAAATATGAACAAATGCATTTAACCAAATATTATCAAATAGTGAATATAACATAGGATAACCATATGCGTGTTATATTAAAGTAGATTGCCAGCTGCAAAGCAGCCTTTATTAATAAGATATTGTCAGAAGGTCAATAAAATTCCTCCCACCAGGGAATCCTATGTGCACACTGAAACCAGTGTACCTTGGTACAAAAATCCGTGCTGAAAAACACATTAAAATCTGAGACGTGTGGAAAGTCGGAGTCAAAGTGCCTAAACTTTACTCCCTGATATTCCTTAGGGCAGGTAGGTCCATTTCTCTCTATCATACTCTATAGAGCTGTAAAGCAGCTGCAGTGCATGTCTCTCACATGAAAGGTTGAGACTCCAAGTCAAATAGCCATGGACTTTTGGGGAAAGACACTTTGTTCATACCAGAATACATTTTCTTCTAGGGCTCTCCTAATTAAGGGCTTCCTTCTTTTTTTTTTTTTTTCCTGAAGGTGAAAGCCTGCCTTTCTTTGAGTCAATAGGAGTTTTGCCATGAATTTTAGCAATACCAGGATTGTGGCTTTCATGTACCAGCATTATTATTCTTTGCTGCTCTTTCAGACCACTGAGCACAAAACTTGGTATCATAAGCTTCAGAAATGGAAATAAAATTAAAAAACCAACAGATACTGTAACACAATCATACGGATCAGCCACTGGCCCTCAAATGGGACACAGAATCTGAGGGGAAAACCAGATGCAAGTAGCAGCAGCTGCCCCTGAGCTGGCCTTACTTAGGTGGGCTGGAGGAAGGCTGAGCTGCAAACATCCTGACTCTTACCCACAGCTGCCTTCAATCCTGATACTCCCCCTTCTTCTGCAGTCTTGATCTAATTAAACTGTCATCACACCGTTAAAGTAATGCTTCCTGGGCATTTTATGGAGCTTGGATGAAGTGGAAAAGGGGAAAATGAAGGATTCATTGAGCCCATGACACAGGGAATCAACACAAGGCGTGTTGGTATCTAATCCCACCACAAAGTTAAAACAGATTTAAAATGAGATAAGGGAGGGAGGGAAAAAAAAAGGAATGTTTTTCATGATGAGTTAATTACCTGACCTGTTTTCATAGGGGGTCACGGTCAAGCTTGAAATCATGGCTTTGAACGTTTTTGTGCTTAACAAGGAAGAATTGTATCAGCTCACAGAGAGAGGAGCTGTGAGCTTTGGTCCCTGCAGTGCCACAGAGGCTGTTTACCTTGTGGCACCAGGACTGAGGGGTTTTCCCTGGGAGAGACAAGTGCACAGAGGAGCCATGGCAGTTCTTGCTTCCCAGGCTCTCCTGTACCTCTGCCACTATGAAGGATATACACTAAGACAGCTTGCTTCCATGATTCCAGAAGGAATCCGTAAGGAAACTCAGATTTTACATCTTTTCGCCTTGACTGCATTGGTTTCCCCCCTGCTACCTGTAATTTCCTTATTTTTTTCTAAACTTGTGTGACGAATTTATGTGCAAACACCTTAGAGTCAGCCAAAACCTAAACTACATGATTTACTTTTTTCCTACCCCAGCAGCCTCTTTTACATTTCTAGGGTTTTTGTTTTCTTGTTAGTTTGTTTTGTGGTTTCTTCTATGTGTGTGTGGGTGGTGTTTTTTTGGATGTTGTTTTTTGGTTTGGGGTTTTTTGAGATTTTAAGTTGTTTTCAGTGCTTAGTATGTAGGTTCCAAGAGCCTGTTCTCAGCACTTGGTAACTCCACATCTTTTATTTTCAGTTGTGGCCTCCCTTTCAGCACACTACACATATTTGTACTATGTGTTAGTATGGTATGAAGGACCCAGCAGTCAAATGGCAAAAAAACAAGGCTTGAAACTGCATTTTCACAAAGCTGTTTTCAGGATCCCCAGGGTTTTCTAATTGTGCAGGTAACAAATATCTGCCATTACTCTCCATGCAACAGTGCTTATTTCTGCTAAAGTCCCAACATCTCTTGAAGGAAGTGTGGAGCCTGATGGTGCCTAATTAGACCTTTAACTTGCATTCTGCATGCATCAAAACTCCCTGTTGCAAAAATGGCTTTCCTCTGCTGCATCTATGGTACCAGACACAACTGGAACCCCATGGCAGCAAAACAGGTGCAGCACAGGAGAAATGGCCCTCTCCTGTGAATGATAAGGATAAGACTCCACTGTGCATGTAATGGGATGTGCCCTGAATAATTCCTTGTGCACATGCCATGGATGAAGAGAGGTTTCTAAAGGATCATCACACATCTTCAGGCCCTGGGTTGAGCTAAAGGCTGCTGCTCTGATTACTGTCATGATATTGGGGTTTTTTAACCTCTCAGAGTGTTATTAAAAACTGTTTATTTTCTAGGTGGTAGTTCCATGGAGGTTTTAAACATGCAAAACATCATAGCTGAAGGAGTCAAGGGTGCTCACACAAGTGTCTCACCCAATATCACACTTGCGACAACTCAGGCTTGAAATGGCTGCAAATAAAAGCGCCGGGAGAGAAGGAAAGTGGAAAAGCAGACCCACTCCCATCCATGGGAACAAAGGTCTTTTCTGCCAGATACCTTTATAAGAGCCAAAGCGATCCCTTGAGGATCAAACAGAATACATCTTTAGGGAATTCTAAATGCACTCGTGTACTCGCTTTCAGCGCCGGTGCGATGGTGGCGGCCGAGCCGTCACAATAAGCTACCCGTTGTTAGCCTGCACTCAATCATCAGAGCCACCTGAGGTGCCTGTGTGTAGCCTTTCAGTTCTCACTGCTGTGATGTCTTGTTACTTAATAGAAAGCCACTGAAGGGAATATGACTGCCAGAAGAATAGCACGCTCTTGCCTCTATTCCAATTACCATAGCGCACACAAAAAAAATAACATTGTATTAAGAAAAGCAAGAATTAAATACCTAATAACACGAAGAACAAGCTGGAATATATCCAACAGGACATTTCTGTCTCAGAAGATCAGGCTTAGCTAAAATCAGAATACACTTTGGAAATGTGTCAATCCTGATAACATTTTTCTCAGAGGCCGGTTAACTCTCCAATAATTGTTGAAATTGAAATAGCATGGATTTTTTTCTATGCTCTGTTCCTATTGATTTTGAAAGTTGATTCAGCCTGTTAAACTTGTTTTATAAGCATGCCTCTCATATTAAATGCTCCTGGATTACTGCTGTTGGACACAAATACAAACATAGCCTAGCTTCCCTGTATGCCCTTCCATTAACTATTCTGATCCACTGCTTTGCACCTTGTATACGTATTTAGGCTGAAATAAAACAAATTAGTAACAAACAGATCACTCTGAAATCAGAGAGGAGCAAAAAATCAGAACAGAGACTGCTCCCTGGAAACTGATCTAAAGCTACCTTAACCTAATGGTAAGTTTAAAACTTTAGTTCTATATTTGTTATGGGTGTGATTTTTAATTGCACCTTTTCTTTTTTTCTGTCACTCAAAGAAAAGGAGGCTATTTGAAAAACTTAAAATAAATATTAATTCCTTGCTGCTTCAAATAAATGAAAGTCTAAACTTTTGGCATGAATGTTCTTTATGGTATTTTTTTTTTAAAATTAAACCCACTGAAATGATGAAGAGACAAAAAATATTTGGCTCATTCAATGTATTTGAATAAGATGTAGTATAGTTTTTCAGTTCACTGTGACATGCAAATTTTATGGAGAAGTATGGTCTTTATTTAGCCAAAAGTTTCAAAAAAAAAAAAAAAGCAAAAAAAAAAGTCATGTTGAAGTCAGATGTTTACCTAAATATAAGACCACTAATGTTTTTGGTATTACTGTAACAGGAGGGGATTTGTGCTGATGTGGCCAGATTGCTCTACAGGAAAATCTGATCCTATCTTTAATGTTCCTATTTAGTAAACACATCAAGTAATATTCTGAATATGCATCTAATGGCTTTTATTACCTTTTACAAACTAATTTGAAAATAAGCACTACCTGGAATTAGGCAGCCGTAACTAATCTGGGGAAATGCAGGTGTGCACTAGCTCTAACCAGAAAATTGATGTGTTGTCTTCCAACACTGAGATTTTTCCTTCTGTTGCACTTTGGGCTTGTCTATTTTAGCGTAAGCAGCCAGCTATCAGCACCAATCCCACCTCGAGTGAGAAAACCCAACCTCCAAGAATAAAAGCTTCCAGTTTCCAAGCCACACTGGGGCCTTGGTACAGCACATCCCTGGGCCAGTTCACAGGACTGAATACAAGAGAGTGGAAATGGTCCTTAGCAGCAGAATACTCAAGAAGCCTTGCACACCGCTTGCTATTGAGGGAAAATTGGATGCCGTCCCTGGGAATCACCCACAAATTTGTCAAAGGGCAATTATTACTAAAACCTATTCATATTAATTATTCTATTAATAATTGCATATTATTAATTGCTACACACTAATTGTCTGATAATTAATCGAAATAATAGATGAGAATTGTTCTATATTATTTAAATAAATTATTATATAAAATTTAAAGAAGCAAGCATCGAGAAAATATTTTAAAAGCTTGGACAGCAGCAGGTGATGCTCTGTCTGGCTTCATTGGCAGGACCTGGCTATCCAAAGGCCGTTTTCCCCCTGGGAATGGCCTGTGCATGGCTCAGTGGCACAGTGATGCACCGGTGGGACTGGGGAGAAGCACTTAAGGATTGCCTGTGCCTTTCTGCGAGCCTCTGCAAGCGTGGTGTCCACAGTGCTCCCTTTGCTCCCTCTACTGGACTGTGCCTTTGAGCGTCTGGAAATCATCACAGAGTCCAAGCTGGGCCTCGCTGCCAAGGCTGAAAGCCCCCGTTAAAAAACACCTTCCTGTAAATTTGGAAGTTTGCCGAAACATTTTTGGTAAGGAGAGAGAAGATTGCCTGCTACCAGCAGACACAAGGGTAAAGGAAAGAGCCTCCAGGAACAGCTGCTGCTCAGATTCTGTTTCCACGGCTCTGGGGGTAGCTTTAAGTATTTCTGCTATCCTCATTAGCAGGAGTATGCAAAATACTGCCTACTCTTTCTTTGTAGGGGATGTAATAGAATTTAGGCAGGAAAACTACCTGGAAACTTGGAAAAAAAGGATGTATGGGGAAGTGGAGAGGGGTCCCTCTCTTCCCTGTCAAAGTCCTTCTCCCAAGCTGTAGCTGACAACAGGACTCAGAAACATGCTTTTGAAAAGCATAGCTGTAACCTGCCTGGTACTGTCAGGGACAAGGGTAAGATGATAAAGGTGATCTACCTTAAAAGTGAATGCAAGTGTAAGATGGCAGATAGGGAGCCCCTTTAGCTCTTCCCAGGTTGTTATGAGATAAACAGTGCTACTTTGAATAAAAATAATGTTTTAAATTGTCTCATAATCTGGTGCATGATTAATCTTTGCAGCATCCCTGCTAGACAAGAAGCTGTCACCAGTCCAGGTCTACAAAAGAGAAAACTGAGGCGGGAATATCGAGAAGCTGGTTCTGTGATTTGAGATTTCAGACATCCTCATCTGCTGTGACCTTTCAATAAAACCAGGTGATGGCTCATTGTGCCTCTATTTATGAGGGCTGCAGTGTTTTCCAAAGTGCTAAGACCACATGGTAGTGACTGCCCTTTGTCCAGCAGTTTAGAACATGGCATTATTACAAAGACTCACTGCCCTTTAAAACAAGACAGCTAAGAGGTAGCACTAAAACAATGCCAACAGTTTTCAGTGGAAGTCAGTGTCTCACAGCCTCCCTGTAACCCATGTCCCTGCTCCAAGCATTGCAGCCCATCTGTTCCCTCAACCACAGGTTAATGGGAGATGTACTGTGCCTGAGAAAACCAGAACACATTAAGGACAAGTTGACATTTCCAATTCAGAATTCCCTCTCTGATCTTTAAGATGTCTTTGGTGCCCTGGTAATTTTGAAATTAGACAGGGACTATCACAAATACTTTCCTCATTTTCCAATCTAATTTAACCACAGATATTGCAGTGTTTCATTTTTGGTCTGGAAGTGGTGGTGTGTACAAAACTTAAACTGAGTGGTTTTTGAGTCAAAAGCTTGTCCTCACAAATAGTTTCTGTGGGAGAGCAGACCAGAAGACTCACAGTAATCTGTGTATTCAAGCCTCACTTTCAGAGGAAGAGATGCAAGAGAACCATGGCACAGGAGGCCACTGGGACTTCCATAAGAGCCACTTCTGGCCCTGCAGCTGTGCCCCTGCACACCCACCCTGCTCTCTTTATAAAGTCAGAGTCAGTCCCAGATCCTACTTTAATAATTATAGATAGAAGATACACACAAAGGCTATTATTGTCTCTACTACAACCACAGTGGAGATCCAACTGATGCAATCCAAACCACTGCCTAAAGTGAAATGGGCACACTGAAGAGGAGAACCCGTGTAGGGGCAGGGGGATGGGTAGAAATAGGAACAGCAAAAAAAAATTCTTTGAGTCTCAACAGCAAAATGAGAAAATCACTGAGGTGGGAGGGGCAGAGATGGCTGAGAGGTGCAAGGGGATGGAGAGAGGTATGTTCTCCTGGAGCATCCCCCCCAGGCACCCATTCCCCATCTTGCTGTAGGGCACAGCCACTGCCCCTCCCAGAGCCACCATCAGATTTGTCCCTCATCACTTCATGGCTGTGTCTAGTCTGTGTGGCAGGTTTTGTAGTCTTGCTGCAGGCTTTTTGGCAGGACAAAATCAGCTTCAAAAGCAGGACCCAGTCCAAAGATGTCCCAGAAGGGGGGTGGGAGGCAGATGCCCACTCTCCCTTGAGTCCTCAGGGGCACAGGGAGGCTTCCTCTAAAGGCCTCTCCCTGGAACTGATGATGATATAGAACTGTGCTCCTTCATCGCTCTTCTCCCATTTAACTGAACTTTCCTAATCTTGCCACACAAGGGAAAAAAAAAAGTAATCTCTTTAATCATTGTGATGGTTGTGGCACAGTGTGATTATAAGGCAGGATATGGATGTCACAGATATTGTAGGAGACTTACATATATCTTGTGGACAAGATGACACCAATAAAATTTATAAGCATGAAAATCCTGTCTCTGAAAGCCTCACTCTCACCTTCCAATAATTCAGTGGAACTCCAGGCTGTGTGTGTAGTAGCGATTATGGAGTAAAGGCTTTGTACTGCAGGAGTGGATGAAGACAGAAGCTGTACAGACATTTAAACGTGCCTGGACAATCTCCCTGAGAGATCCAGTTTGAGATTTACTTGATTTACAAGAAACTGGAGACAGCCCATTGTAGTGATTTACAAGATTTCTAGAAGATTGATAAAGCTACAGTATTCTGGGCTATTGAACATAGCAGCAGTTTTTGTCCCGGACAGAGGATTACAAGTAGGTTAATGAGTTGTTTAAACATTTCAGTATTTTATTTTTTTATGCACATAATTAAATGAGGAAATAAAAGACAAATACAAAGTGATCTTAAAAATAAAGAAACAATATGAAAGGGAAAAGAAATTATAGAGAAAGAAATTATGCAGCAAAAAATAATGGCTAGAACAAAGTGATTCCCATACACAGATAAATTATCTGGTGTATTTCATCTCTTTGTACTTGCAGACTGTCTGTGAGTAGATCATGACTTTTTCAGAGCTAATAACACTTAGAGCTCCACTAATGAATTACTGATAATTTTCTAAGCTTCATAACTTGATCTCTTTTTTTTTTTTCCTCTGTGCAGGGAAAGTATTTGCTCTTTCAACTCTAACCCAAGAGAGCCCCAAAACTCACTGCCACACAGTTTTCTGCATCCTGTAAGCATCTGCTGTAATGTCTGTGGGCATGAAGTTGCCAAACATCATGCCCATGTTTAATGCTTCTGCATCTGCATCTGAGACCCCTCTGGCTTTGGTACCCAAGAAAACACAAGTTGTAACTGGGGCTTTTCACATATCCAGGTTGGTTTTGGTGGCTCCCTGCTGTGCTGTGGCGTGTGGTGTCAGCTTATCCCACAATCACTTTTACTAAGACATTTCCAATGAGACCAGTTATCTCCTTCTACAGGCCCAGTAGAAAATTAAAATTCTGCCACCTGTCAGATTTGCTTAAGAGCTGTCAAAAAGGTCCAGAAAATTTGGAGAGAAAGAGAACACAGATGAACTGCGTGACCACCTAGCCTTTCTTTCTACAGGAAAGTATAATCATAAAGAAATTATCAAATTATCATTAACCACTTGCAAAGGAATACTTAAAAGGAAGGGGCTGAAACACAGGCATTGCATGAAAATGTTCTCCTCTATCTGGCGTAATAATCAAATAAAACTTCCCATAACTTCAGTGGAAGTGAGTTGGCAAGGCAGGCTGAGCGTGTCCCTTGGTACAGCACAAGATGCAATTACAGTATGAAGTAAAACTGGTAGAGATTAAAACCAAATATTTTCCTCACCCCAGTATTAACTTGAGTACAAAAAGCTGTGGTATATTTCTGTTCTCCAGATACAATAATTTAAGAAACTACTGCAAAACATTGTCAAAAAGACATTTTTTCCCCCCAGCTGATCCACTACAATATTGTAGAGCTCTTATTTGGTGCTTTTCTACAAAGCCATGTGGATTTGTTTTCCGTGATTTATCTCTGTTACCTAAGAAGACAGTGCTTTAGCTCCCACTATCATAACAGTCTTGAGCTGTCTTTTTGCCTAATTGGCCACTGATCTTATAACCATTCTTGCTGCCTATCGTGCTCTGCAGTCCATTGATTTCAGTACAGCTTTGCCAGGGTACAGAAGCATGGGTTAATAGCCCCAGCTGCAGGATTAGAGTTTATAGGGCTCTCATATGGAGGCAGTTGAAAAACACCAATTATTTTTCATAGGAAAGCTTTTCATCTTAAAAAATGCCATTGAAAACAGCCTTTTTTCTTACCAATGAAAAATGAAACTGAAAACAGAAAAGACTGACCAAAGCAATAAAAAAGTGCATTTTCCCCTATCTTGTTTTTCTGTAAAATCTGTTTCCAAGAAACAGGGAAACAAGAATGATGCCTTTCCCCTGAAAGCCCATTTCACACAGAAAGTCTTGTTTTGAGTGAAAAGTTACCAGATAGCTTCTCTAAATAAGGCCACAGGACAGCTGTAGGGCACAAAGGATCTGGACCAGAGTCACATTCAGCAGTGCAACCAGTAATCCCTTTAGCTCTGCCCTTACTAAACCACACTGCAGTGCTACAACTATGGAAAGCCCTTGAGGAAAGCAATAGCTTCTAAAATACCTCTCTCATGTCATGTGAGTCTTTTTTTGGCAGCCTCTCATTAAGACCTGCCCAGGCCCTTTCTTGCTTGGGTTGCAGGTTTGGGAGAGATCATAGTCAATACTTGCTGCAATTTGATTGGAAGTCTATCAGGCTCAAAGTAATTCTTTCAGTGACACTCTCAAACCTTTGAGATCAAAGGTGCTGACTGAAGTTGGTTTTCACATCGAGATTACAGCATTATTTGATTTCATAGCAGTGTAGTCCCCAGAGAAGACATGAGTTGATTATGCAGTTGTTCCAGGAGTGCCTCAAATCTCCCAGGGAGAGATGAATTCCATAAAACCAATTTTAAAGAAATGGCAATTGACCCTAGTGGCATTTTTTTTTTGTGGTGGTGTGTTGTTGTTGTTTTTCCCTTTTTTTTTTTTTAGGAAAACTGCAAGTCCTATTAAGATGCTGTGCAAATAATTGAGCCTGACAGCCCGTGGCTTCAATAAGCTCTCTGCTGGGGGTGGGGGGAAATCTAGAAGCCAGCTGAGGGCAAGGCTGTGCATCACAGACCCCACACTCATTGAAAGGTACACTGCTAAAACAGAGGCAGCTTATGAGACTCCAGGGAGCACTCCACAGAATTTTGCTGCAAGTCTACAGACAGGTTCATGCCTCTTCATACAGTGTGGGAAAGAGGTGCAAGTTTATGAATGGAGACAGCAAAGAGTGGGACTTGGGGCTGATTAATAACCACATCACAGCTTAGAAAGCCATGTACAGACAGTGCTAGGTCAGGTTAAAGACCAATACAGGATACAGTCTAGAAATAAAGGCTTCCAACTTCTGTATAGCAAAAATTACTGATACATATTTCCTACGGTAAGATTTTCCTTACCAGATGAATTAAAATAACATTTTCCCAACCTACTGTTGTGCCATCCTGTGGGTACAACTTTCTCTGCAGAAAAAGGTGGGTAAGACAGAAAGAACATCTAGCTCACACTAGAACTTGTTTATGAGTCTATAGATCTCCTCTTGGGCAGGCAGTCATGGAACAATATTTCACATTAGCAGAGGCATTGCTGTTTAAAAATCTTTATTCTAGGTTCTATTTCTAAATTGCATTTAGAAATCTTTGTTTAAAAGTGACTATACAATAAATTTCTGCATTATTTCTGGAATTGCTTTGATCATATATTGTTTTCAGAACATGAAGACAGACAACTGGCCTGGGGGAGTAAAATGGCACAAACAACTTCTTGAAGTTAAAAAAGGCACAGTAAAACATCTGAGGAAAAAAGTACCAAATGCATTGGTTGTTGTTCAAGGGTTAAGTGTTGTGTAACTATTCACAGTAATTGATGTTTAATAAAGAAGGAACAAATTATAAATCTTTGTTAGATGCTGGGTCTAAAACTGAGCCATCAGCAGAGACTGCATGGCAGAATCCCAGGTCAACTGGGCTGTGTGTGCAAAGAAATTACCTAAACTTTCCTATTCCAGCTCATAAACAGGAAAGAGATCTGTTTTCTCAAAGGATGGCTACCAAAATGCTTCTTTCCCTAAGCAACACATGAGAGACCTAACGTCTAAATATTAGTAGAGACTCTAACTGAATGCTCCTCAGCCCATCCACATATCCAGCATCTCAGGCTTTTGTAGAAATAATTAGAAAATGTGAATTTGTGAATCACACAAATCACACATTATATGATCTTTAAATTCCTTTTGAGAAACAAATACTTTGAAAGAAAGGAAGTGAAGCCTCTGAAGGAGTATAAAAAGCATCAGGTGCTTTTGCACTTTAATGTGCTAAAAGCTTATCAAGTCTCTTTTTCAAACAAGATCACTTTGAGAATCTGGTCAGCAAGCTATTAAAACCAAAAGGAGTTTGAGGAGCCCAGTGATGGAGGTGGCATCACTCTCAGGTACAGGCAGCCAATATTCAGCTGGACTCAGACCTTCATTGTACCATCCAATTCTGCAGAATTAACTGTGCACATAAAAGCTGGAAAATTAATATTTTTCCCCCCTCAAACACAAAATGCAAAACAGATTTGATCTTTTTCTTTGGTAGCAGCTGCCAGCAGGACAATCCTGTATGTAAAACCTGAGGCAGGAGAAAATAGCAGGCAGACAATTTCATTGGAAAACAAGACAGCAATGAAGCAGCAGAAGAAATAGAAAGAAAGAGTTTTTTTTACTGTATATTGCTGAGAAGCTTGTCTTTTGCACATAGCACTGGAAAATTTAAGAATTCCCTCATGAGAATGTACTTAAACTGCATAAGCCTACAGACATGTGAAATCACCACTAAAGACACTGTCCCCACCATGTCATTAAAGGAAAGATGTGGTCTCCAACAAACATCTTGGCTAAAGCAGCACTGGCTGCGCAACAGTTTGGAGAAGGCACTAAGTGATGAGTCTGGGAGCACAGAACTAAAACATAGTTGCATTTATAACAGTCTCACAAACTGCTCTTTTCATAGCCAAAAGGGGTTATTTTTGGTCAATTTATTTGTTTTCAAAAACAATTGAGTCCTCTCCTGTTATTACCCAGCATGTGGCTTGTGAAACAATCATTAAGTAGAGTATGTAAAAATAAGCATTTTGAACAATACATGTATTTTATTAAGCCAAAAGTGGCACTCAGTGTATTGATTTTAAACCAGCAATGGGCGGCACCAAAGCACTCAGGATGTGTCTTCAGAAGCAACTTAACCAAAAAGAAGAAAGGTTTCTAGGGGTTATTTTACCTCTGCCCCACAACCCACCACTAATATTCACTGTCTTCAGTCTTTAGATGAGTTCCCTGTTTACTCTCCAGACACCAAGGCCTGCCTTTCTCCTCAAAATAACTAAAAACTGTGGGCACATTCTTTTCTTGGTAACTCTTTTGTGGTGCTGTAGAGATCTGTTGGGGACAATACTAAGAAATTCTGATTTCCTTCCAGAAAAGAAGGATTGAATTTGAACTTGTCTATCTTATTAAATCGTACTCTGGTATCTCACCTCTTCCTAGCCTTGTTTCTCCCTGGCTGTCCACCTTCATGTGCCTTTTCCCTGGAGATGGTATCGTGGAACAAAAGCTCTGGATAGCTCACTACCTCAGAAATTTCTGCAGCCAAGTTTTGAGAAGGGCTGGTTTGGTGACATATACAGTGGAATGAAAATCACGTATTACTGATGAGGATCTTTTTTTTTTTTACCTGGTGGCACCAGGAGATGTTTGCAGAGACTGACAGTGTCTGAATACTTATCTTTTACTGCAGGTATGCCTTGAAAAGTCTTGATTTTATGTCAGCTTTGATTAAGCATGGCTTGTCTCTCTTACATGAGACTTTGTGACAGGTTTTCTGTCTTCCCAGCATGCTTGTGGTAGGTGTTCTCAAAAGTTGGTGGCTCTGATCATCTCTTCCTTTATTCTTACTGGTAACATGGATGAAAACATCCCCCTTTTATTTTGTAAAGCACTAAGGAAAATGCTAATTTTCTCCTTAATGATAACAGGTAGAAACATCATATCCCACAGGGAAAATATCTCAAACCCTTGCTTCAAGATGTTTTCTTGCTATATTTCTGTATCACTCTTTTCTCCTGTCCAGGAAAGAGAAATGCTCAGGACAAGATGTCCAATCAGCTCATTTGTACCAGTGCCCACAAAGTTAAAGTCATCAAAGCAATTTCCCAGAAAAGTGCTAACAAAACAGAACAATGGGATCCTGTTAGCAACAGTCACAATTCAGTAGTTTACTGTACATTAATGTTTTCATATCTGCCCTTCCCTTCAATAACACTTTAGGAAAGAGCATGAGTAGAAGAAGCAATAAAAGTTTAGCCAGACTTCAGTTTAGTATCAAAGAAGGTGTATAATTCTGATGAACCTCTGTGACAACCTCAGCAAGGAGAAGCAACCCTAAGTGGCATTTTGCCTGACAGCTTGAGGGAAGGCAATGTTATCTTGTCTCTTCAGTAATGCCTTCCTGAACAGCAGCTTTTCCCAGCTCCACACCACCAGAGCATGGTGGATTGAACAAATGTGCCCCTCTTGGAGCCCATGCCTTCACTCTGGCTTGCCCAGACATCATGAAGGATGCTTGCATGGGTGACCTCGTGGCTGCCTACAAGGCTGCCAGGGTCTGCATGAGTTACAGATGTTCTGTGCTTGACACCCAGGAGGGCAGTCCTTGCTGGAGCTGCACACACAGGGAGCAAGAGCATTGCTCCAGCAGCTGGTCAGCTTCAGATGGCACCCTTGTTTCTCCCCATTTTTTTTGGCAGACAGTTTCCCTGCTTTGCAGACTGGGAAGTACTGAGAGGATGGTAAGCAGCCCACCCTCCAAGAATTCAAATAGCTGCCGGAACTGGTCTCCAGTGATGCCTCAGAGATGTGAATTGAGCAAGGATGCAAGACCAAGAAACCCAGCCCTTCCCTCCTATATTTCAGCTTGAGGTTTTTGCACAGTTTAAGGAGCAGGCATCAGCCCCCCACTCAATTGCAATCTGCATTGCTTCAGTGACTGCACTGGAGCTCAGGTACAGACCCAGGATTTAGCCCTGGCTTTTCCATCACTGTATCAGCTGATTCAGAATATTGACTTTAGTAGCTGAAGAACAGATTTATACATTTCTGTCTCCTCACTACAAATCAAAAGAGCAAACTGGTTTTGTACCCTGCAAAAACACAGCGTACTCCTCCTGAAGCCAATTCACAGAAAACACTGCATCAAATACATTAAGGAGGCTGACAAAAACTATTTTGTACAGATGAAAGGTGGGTCTAGCAGTCTGTCTTTGATTTTGACTCAAAGCATTCATTTAAATTGAAAAAAAATCACATTTTCCTTTGAGCTTATACTTTAATATTTCCTGCCTTACAAAAAATGAATGGAATTAATAAATGCGGCAATATGAGGAATTCAGATTTTGATGCTTTTCTCTGCAAGAAATACAGACACATGACAAAACACAAATAGAAGCACAAGTTAAACCGTGGAGAGGTGATACCAGCCTGCTTCCTGCTCCTGATAGCTGGAATGCAGGAAGGAACTGCTTCCTTACACAGGTTGCACTTTTCAGGGACTTTCACCCCGGATTCTGGTTGCTTGCTGGGAATAGACTTGCCAGCATTTTGCATCACTTTGTAGTGGATATGGACTGATGACTTTCAGGACATGATGCAAAATGTGGTTGCTATTTCCCGAGGCTACTGGAGATCATGAAAGATAGAGTGATGGCTGTTGTTGGATGTGATAAGACATCTCCTGTTTATCTTTCTGGCTACTTTTTTTCTGATTATGAAGATAGCAGAAAAATTGTTAATTTAATGTGCATCTGGAGCAGCTAGAGGCAAGGGCTTTCCCCAGTGGTGTGTTAATACAGGTAAATAAATGAAAAATATAAGGACTATGATGCATCACACAAAAATAAAAGCCATTTGATGCACTGCAGGTCTGATCATTCAATCGAGACTTTCAGCTTTACCTACAGACACCTTTGTTTGTCTGTTTAAGTTACCATTCCAGAAATTAAATGGGTGAGAGGGCTAATAATTGACTTTAACTCTATTCCTCCATGAGCTGCCTAGAGTGGCCTAGTAGCCAAATTGCTTGTAAGTTTGTGTAGTTGTGAGAGCTGTCCCAGTAGGTTGCAAGACTTTAATTTAATCTCAGTCCTGGCCAGATAACTAATGGGAAGTGATCAACCAGTTAAAGATGTTTAATCATATGGAATACTCTGAAGTTATTTACAACTATGTGGCACTGAGCTTCCTGCCCTGGCACTTAGCTCTCCAAATATGTTCACTATCCAAATCACCAGGCTACAGCAGATGGGTAAAACTGCCCAGTGCCCAGCAATGACTCTGTAAAGCAACCTAGTCAAAGCCATCTGCTTTTGATCATTTTGGTTAGGCCTGGGTTACTTAAATTCTCTTGCTACATTGCCCAGTTTCAGAATTATGTGAGGTGGAATATATGTGTGGTGGCACTTGCACCAAAATAAAAAATATTCTGCTCTAACCCTCAAAACAGCTCCGGGGGTGTAAGCAAGTGTACATGCCTATACAAATACATTATAGGAAAATGCTCTACAAGAGATCCATGGTAACCTGCCTCTTCCTCTTTCCACTGCTCCCATTTTGGTAGATATTTACCTGCTGACCATTACCTTGAGACTTAGCTTCTGAAACAAAAGCACCTTCCCTCTAATATTGCTGTTCCAGTCCACATCCAGCGTGAAACAATGCAGATACGGCAGTTCCTTAAAATATTACCCCCTACCTCCCTAAAAGATGGATAGAAGGCTTCTTTTGTTCAGAGAGACACTACTAATATTTTCTTGTATCACACAGCACAAGCCCTACACCAAATCTGCACAATGGTGGACACAATTTTAAATAATTTCTCTGTGTTTTTACCTGCTGTCAGTCAGCTGTTCAGCAGCACAGAGGTTTGCACCAGGCTCAGAGGTGTTAGCTCTCCCCAGGAGAATTGTGGTGACTTGGCACCCTTTTCTGCTTTCTCCAAATCAATTCTTCAGAAAACAAACAGATGACTCGATGAGAACACCAAACCACATCCTGAGACTATTTGACCTGGTAATTAGCAAGCAACTCTGTGAGGAGTGATGGAAATACTTGTTTTCAAGAGTAAGGGATAAACCTCCATGCTGGTTAGTGAACAAAAAGGAAGTTGACAAATAAGATGCTATTAAGAAAAGGTTAAGGTATGGTCTTCCTATGGAGAACTGAACTAGGAGCAAGATTGAGATTTGAACAAAAAGTGATGTGGGAAAAGAAAAAGTAATCTACAGAGAAGATTTATTTTAGTTTTAGTATTTTAAATTCCTTTCATGCATGGAAAAATGTGGAGACTTCTTCCCAAGGAAAAAAAGGGTACACCCAGGAACCATCAATGAAGAACAGAAAAATGCTTAAGGAGTTATCAGTGTAAAAAAGCCAAGTCAAAAGGAAAAAATGAACTTAGCATGTGTGGTCCTTATGGATTTAAAAATACAAGATCACAAAAAACATGTCATTGCAACTTAGGGAATCTTATGTTCATCTTCAAATGCCCTCCTTCCCCATCAACAAATTTCACAAAGTACACGCCTGCATTTTTGGCTAAACCCTTTAAAAATGTACAGCACAGCCTTTCCAAGTCCCACAGAAAAATTCCAAATGTTGTGCAGCAGCTGAATGTAGAGCTTTCATTTAACTCTGCATTGTGGACTCCTCATCCCCCATAGGGAGTTTAATATATGGTTTCAATTCCAAACCAGCATCACTTTAGGGATATCTTCTGCCTTTATTAATGCAGCCCAAGAGATAATACCTCAATCTATTGAAAGCAGCTTTAATAAAAAAGAAAGTATTTTCAATAAAAAACAATTAATTGGACACTTTTAAAAACAGGTATATTGTACCCTCATCATAGGGTGTAAGCGCCTTGATTTTGAAACTGATAAATAGGGTGTCCTTATATTCTTTCACCATCCTCCAGGGAAAGCAGTTTGTAAAGTGTAAAATTGCTCAGGCACAAATATTTATCACAGATTCAATAAGATTTTATGTGCCTTGTAACTACAATATTACATGTTTTATGCTCCTTCAATCTTTGCTTTAGACTACATACAGTTTATTCAGTAGAGATAATTTCACAACCAGTGGAGATCTGTAAACAATATTTTGTTACAGCCCCATGAATACTAGCTGCTATTATTTCCCCTGTAGCTTCAGTGAATCTTTATTCTTCCTGAACACACATTGTTCATGTTCAAAAAATGCCTGATACAAAAGGCATAATTATCTTCATTTTATGGGATTTGTCATGTTTACACAGTTTTCAGTCCATTAGAGGCTAGCCACCATTATAATTTTAAGTACCTGGCTAGTTCATATCATTCAGTAGGTGCTGCTTTGTAGAACAGAACATTTTGTCCTTTAAAAATATAGCACAGTGTCACAAAACCAAGCATAAATATAGGCTCCATCCTGCCCCTTTGATATAAAGGCAGTTAATAGAGGTATTAAATATTGCAGTTTTATGTGTACAGCCTATTTACTCCATGCAAATCAGCGCAAATCACTCATTGTCTGGGAAGTACTTCTGTAGCCGTTGAAGTTAGGATTCCCAGATCCAGGCTCCAGTCCTGGCTGGAGCAATGGAGTTTTACATTCACCCCAATGAAGCTGTGGCTGTCTGAAAAGAGAAGTGTGGCACTAAGCAACCACTACTGGACTATTCCTTTCTCTCTCTGTGTCAGCATGAACGAGGAGCTGGAAACGGGAATTAATTTGACTGCAAAATGAAAGCAGTGCAGTCAGGGCAGTGGGGTAGGGGAATGAGAAATGTGCTGAAGCAGCCATGCTTCTGGCTCTTCAGCACAGGCTAACATGGACACATTCACCACCCCAACAGGGAAACTGCTACATCCCTTCCAGCACAGGTGGGTTTGGAAATGGTTGTCCACATTGCTGCATGAGAGAAGGTTGATGCTTGACATTGCCCAATTGCCATTTCTTCCATGCTTTTTCCTTCGAGTTTCATGCCTCTATCAAAGCTGTATTTCTCCCTTTGAATCCTTGGACCTGCTATCTCACTATCTCTTTCCCTCATCTTACATATCATTTAGCTCATGGACTTTATCATATCTTAATGACAATTAGGGAAATCAGGCAAGGTCACACAGCTGCGCTGCTCCACATGGAGCCTTGGATAAGCCAGCTGAAACCTAGACTGAGGGCTGGAGAGGCTGCTTGTTTTATCCATGCAAACTCCATCAACATCATCTGTGCTCTGGCAATAGCTGTGTTAGCTTCCAGCTTCTGCTCCCTTCCCCACTCTCATGGCTCCTGTGCTGCTTCAGCAGCCAGCTAGACAGAACTCTCCCCCACTCTGGTTAGGAACAGAGGTATTTTCAGTTCAAACGACCTTTGTTTTATAACAAGGCAATAGCAAGTAGCATTTGCTTAGGTGAAGGTATCTTAACTGCCTCTGACAGGCTGTGCTGAGCAGATCATAAATAGGCCTGCCACAGCCTGTAGGCAAAGGCACCATCTCTGTCTGACAAAGAGGCAGGGCACAAACCACACCAAGGCTGGGGCAGGCGAGGTATTACCGTGCTGCTGATGGAAGCAAAGCAGGAGCATGGCCCTGGTGGGTGTACAGAGCGTGCTACAGAGCTGCAGAGCATCCCTGCTCTGGTAGTGCACATGGCAGCTTCAGGGTCCTGCTCCCAGCCTCATAGCAAGAGATTTTTCCTTAATGTGCATTTGATTTTCTGAGGAGCAAGTGTGGCTTTGGAACAGCGGTCAGCATGTCTGGGTAGCAGGGTGCCCTGACACAGCAATCTGCAACTTATTTAAACATCCTACAGAGACATTCTGCATTATTATTGAAAAAGATGGCATATTCAGGATATTTCTAAAATAATTTGGAGACATTAATTCCCTTGCAAAGCATCCATTAACTGCAGGCTATTATAATAAATAAGTGGCATAATTATCGGACTAATTGTCCAAAAAGCTAAAACAGTAATTTTAATTACTATTTCTGCTGCTGTCTTAGCTATCCTGCTCTGTCTAGAAGCCCAGCAGCATCACACCTTCCTGGCAGAGGAGACCCCCACAGTTCCTTTTGCTTTGGGGCTTTTTTCCCAGGCCTACCTTCTCAGCACTCCTTTCCCCTTTCCACATGTCTGTCCTACGTGCTGCAACAGCGCTTGTCCACTGTCAATAATGCAGCAGCCGGTGCATTTTTTCCTGTGGCCTTCTGCTGCTTCCCACATGGCACAGTCTGTTCTCCCTGGCTTTGCCTTCCTCAGCAGAGGGAAGAGGAGGCATTTCAAGCCAAAGAAAACTCATGGTATGGCTGTCCTGTAATCTGAGATAGGTAGAAAGAACAAGCAATATTTCTCACCCTATTTTTATGGCTGTAGTCACCAGGCACTTCAGTTGCTATCTTGGGGTATGCTACTCAAAGAAGAGGTATTGAATGACTCAGGGGATAATGATTTTTTATTGCCAAGTGATCCAGCACTACGAAAAACAAAGCACTTCCATCTTCTGTGGTATTCGATTATCAGCTTCTTCCAAGTGTGCCCAGCAGGGCCATATTAACTTGTAAAGAAAAGATGGTAAGACTTTCAAATTTACAGGGAGTTGGACAACTCAGTGGTAGGGGAAAGGAACAGAGGGAAACAAAATGTAGAAGTGTCCTGGTGAAAGGCTTGGCAACATGCCACAGCCACAGGAAAGTAGAGGAGATGGGGAAGAGGAACAGGTTTTAAACTGGAAGGGTCACAAAGCTGCAGATATCCTGGATTTTTCATAAGATGCTGTCACTTGGTAAAGAAGATTGATGCTCCTAAGGTTCTTAGACAAATGTTTTTTGAGGAGAAAGTGAGTGAGAGGTTAGACTGGCTAACCTCGAGAGGTCCCTTCCCTCAGCACTTCTGTGGTTTAAAGAGCTGGATCACAAAGGACCAGAGACTTTTAGTCATACACAGGTGTCTGAGAGAAGGATGTGGACAGACACGGCACAGGATGGAGAACAAACAAGAAAGTAATGGATAGGTTTCCTACCAAGAAACTGAAAAGTAAAAACAGAGCAGACATGGAAGCTTTTTGCAACTTTCCTTTCTTCCTGTTTCCAGAGGCAAGTCTACAGGCAACCTTTTATATTATTTATTTAAAAATAGCAAAATACTCTTGAATTGTCAAGAGATGAGCAATTCTAGAGGTATTCAG
This sequence comes from Chloebia gouldiae, assembly GCA_003676055.1. Classification (NCBI taxonomy): domain Eukaryota; kingdom Metazoa; phylum Chordata; class Aves; order Passeriformes; family Passeridae; genus Chloebia; species Chloebia gouldiae. The sequence continues at coordinate 5,465,253 of QUSF01000025.1, forward strand.
CTTCCTGTCTGTTGTCAGGTGGAGAGGATTGCTCACCTTCTTCCTCCTTACTAAAATTAGTCATGAAACTCCTGGTGACTTCACTGAAAAGTAGTCTCAGCTTTCAAACACTTGAAAATCTCCATCCTTCAATACACTGGTAAATTTAAGGTACAAGGAGGCCAAAAAACTACAGAAAGGAACTTTTTGAGTTTAGAAAATGTGAGGTGTTTTTCAAAGAAAATATAACCAGAAAAAAAGATTATTTCTTTCCTGTTGGGGAAAAAAAAAATCTCAAAACTGTCTGTCCATCCACTACTTTTTCTTCTTGTCTTAAAAGCAGCCTTTCCTACCATCCACATACACATAGAATGAGTACTTTATATGAATATTGGCTCAGGATCCAGTGGATAAACCCACACGAAAATAGCAATTTTCTGTTGGATAGGTTCTGTGGGAAATTTTGGTATTTTCCTTTAGCAAGACAGGAAGAAAACACCAAAACACTACCCCAGCAGCCTTCATCCATGCCATCTAGGCCATCTATTCCAGCTACAGAGGTGACTCCTCAGCTGACAGGTCAGGGACATTTTAGCACATTGAGGCTTCTATTGGGCCAAAAGCAAACGGGATTGGAAAAGCAGATGAGATTACTGATCCATCAAATTCAGTTCCCTGCAAGCCTGAGGAGTGAGCCTTGATAGCTCCTGTGTATGATGCCTTCTTCAGACCTGAAGGAAGCTAGACACATCCTACACACACACTGACTGGCATGACAGCAAATGGAGATCATATTATGGTTTTGAAGGGAAGGAAAAATGCAATTCTGAGTCCCATTTCTCTTCATCTCTGATGTTCCAGAACATACACATTCACATAGCCAAGTCCTCCAGTGTATCACTGGGCAAAAAACCAAGACTGAGAGGTTTTGCAAAGCCTGTTTTCACAATTATGTTCCTCCCTCAACACAGACATGAAGATGGCCAAATTGAAACTGAAGGCTTCAGAGGTATGGCCAGGTCTGAAGAGTTGAATATATATATATTAAAACAAAACCCCATAATGAGTATTATTCAAATATGCCTCCTCAAACAAAAAAAAAAAACCCTCAAATCATATTGACCCTTAAAATAATTTGTTTCTGTTACTCAGAGAGAAGGAACATATTTGCACATTTTCTTCTAAAACAAAAAAAGCTTGCTAAAATGCAGTATAAAACTTTAGGTAACACATTGACTGTTGTCACTGGCAGTATCTGCAGCTTGGTACTTGGTATAGAAATCTTCACTCTGTGCTATCTCAACTAAAGTTTCTTAAAATTTCCCAATATAATAACTGGATTTCTTTTTGAACATGTTCTCCTCTACAGAATTGGATTCTGTTTATATTTTTGAAAAAAATGTATTTTCAATGGGATAAAGGGTTTCAGCAGTGTCTCAGCAGCAACAGAGGCACTGAACTAGTGGGCAAGATCACTGCCTGCCCTGCTTGTATTTTTAGCAGGTTAGATTTGGTCTGACAGCACATAATGTTGTTGTTCCCAGCTCCTTGGCTGATTGCTTGACCTGGTTTCTAACCCAAGTAACCTTCCTGTGTCTCCCTCAAGCTGAACAGCAAGGACAGTATGCTCTGTGCCATCTATGCACGCCGCGTGATCCATTTTGTCAGGCTAATAAATAAATATTTAGTGCTGAGATTTAACAGGGGACTGCTCATATTTTTTCCATATTGACCACATATGGAAAGATTACTTACTCAGAGATGTTATGAATACACATCCATAATTTTTGTGCCATTGGGGATAAACTATCTGCTGTCACTTTTGCTAGAGGCTTGTGATACTGGTGGGTTACAGTGGTGATTCATCAAGTGGCATTTGGCTGCATTTGCCTTCCATTTTGCATTGAATTTTTCATCATCTTTGTTCTTCAGAGGCAGAGACTTTAATCAATGTTCTTCCTGGACTGGACACGTGAGCATCTTTGAACAAGCATAGCCTGTACATAAGACCCTAAGCAACCTCTTGTCTCTGCATGTTGGGAGCACAGGGGACTCTAATATTCTGCCTAAACTTTGGGGAAATTTTTTAGGCTGGTTTTGGTATTTTTTTTCCCTTCCCCCATTTTACTGGAAGTCAGGATATTGTAGAAAAGGCTGGTGATGGAGACTGAAACCAAGATGACAAATAGCAGTGAGTTGAGATAGATGAGAGGAGCAACTGGCAAGGCAAAGGATTGCTGTATCTTTTGTAGATAAGGCAAATAGAAGCAGCATCAAAACTGTTAAGCTGCACATTATTCATTTTTATATGCTTCTAGAAGTTATATTGAGCCCTTCTCATCACCTTCCATATTTTTAATACCTTCTGGTAATGTGGTAGCTCCTGATCACTCCCTTAACATCTGCAGACCAGAAAAAACCATATTCAGAAAACACTGCACAGTTTTTAATAGGCATCGATTAAAAAACAAAACAAAACAACAAAACAACAAAACAAACAACAAAAAAGAAAGACAAAAACTATTAAGATGTTCCTGTCATTTCTTCCAAAGAAAGCAGAATTCCTTTAACAAGAGGAGGAATTTCCATTTTACAAAAACTCTGAGCCTGCAAGAACTTCATTGCAACATTAGATATTGTAAGCTCAGATGTCTCAGCCTAAACAAATAAATGGCAATATTGAATAGACAGTCAAAGAATCATAGCTCTCAGGGAAACATCCAGTGCCTCAGATAATAAATCACAGGGAAAATATTAAAAATAAATAAGGACAATATTGAACTTTTACTCTTCTGGTTCCTTGCTCTCCCAAGAAAACCAGGAGGAAGTTATCCCTCATGCAGTTCTGAAAGTAATTTGAGGTAGGAGGTAGCAATGCCACCCATACTTTAATCAGCAATGTACTCCATGGAGAATTGCAAAAGTGGATACTACAAACCCCAAGTTTTTGTTGAGATGATTCACTGCTGCATTACTGCATTTTTATCCTGTGTATCCAACTGATTTCAGCATGAAACTGGAATACTTCAAGGATGACTCACAGCCACTACTTTAGTTTCAGTGGAGAGACATCTAGGAAAGGAAATTCACAATTTAAACTCCTCCCGTCCTTGGAACAAAACATTGATTAAAAAATAAGGCTCTTTCTGAAGAGTTCTGATCAGAGAGTAGAGGTTAATGGCTAAAAACCATACCTTTAGAAAGCAGATTAAATGCAGCCTTTAGAAGGAAGTGTGCCATCTCCTCCAGACATGATGGCAGGCTACAAACACAGCAAGATGATGACAGGAACCTGACATTTTAAGTGTAGAAATAGGGTGGTTTTGAAGCTGAAGTTGGCATTAAGAGGCTCTGGAGTTTCAGCATTTTATGATCTCCAAGAAGCTGATGAAAGGGGATTTGAGAAAGTGTTTCACTTCACTCTTGCCCTTCATTACATAGCATTAAATCATTCCACTAGTCATTTTCAGAAGTACCAAGAGAAAGATACTTTCTATTTTGTGCATAGAAAATAATTCTTCCCTGAGAACAGCTCAGAAAAGCCCATTTCTTACCCCTGCTCCTCTCTAGCTCTCTGTTCACAGGGCAGCAGAGCAACTTCTTTTAATTCCTGCCATCTCATGAACCTGAAGAACTAATGATCTCTCTTATCTTGTCTCGTAAGAATTGTTTTGAACTGAATTAAGCCTGAGTAAGTAAAGGTCTTCTATTTCTTAGAGGGTTTTGCCCTGTGTGGAATGAGCTATTGCAGACTGCCTGAAACAAACATTAATGTATAAACCCTAAAAACACAGGCATCAAACTGCATGAAAGCACAGACAGCAAGAAACTTTTCAAGCTTTGAAGCTCCAGCAGCTTGACAGCAGAAAAAACATTTTTGAAGTGACACTCCTGTTCCCTGGTGTGGCTTGCAGAGGAGAGCCATTGAAGAATTCTTGGCATTAGCACCACCTGTGTGGTCTTACTAATAACGAGGAGTTTCATCCTGATCCAGGGAAGGAAGAATTAGAGTAAATCTGCATCCAGCAGGACTAGGTACCTTCCAGTCTTGGTGGAAAAGTCATCAGAGGTGTTTCAGCAGAATCGTGACCTGCCTGTTTCACTGAACCCCATTTTGCCATGTTTGATAAAAATACATCATCTTGTCAACAAGGGATAAAAAGGGGAAGAGGAGGAAGAAAGTACAGCAGGAGTCATACCAGGAGCTGACTCATGGACTCTTCATAAGATGCATTGTCTGGATCGTGTGGCTGAGCCCTGACACTGCAAGCATACAGTGAGCTCTGCTGGGAAGCCACACACCTCTGCAAGAGCACAGTGAGATTAAGCAGAATGGTTATACCCATAGAATCACTTGAGGCTTGTTGCATAATCAGTTTATTCTCCTGACTATTGCCAGCCAGTTTCTTCTTGGGAAAAAAAGCACTTAAGGAGCATATTTTATGTATCAGAGCCATTACAAAGTTGCAAGGGATGCAGCACACCCTCCATAAAAACTCTGGACAGTTTGTCAAAAGCCTGAACTGGGGAGCCAACCTCTATTTCTTGAAGAAGGACAGAGCAGCCTTTTGCTCCCACAGTTACCAAAGTAACACAATCAAAACCCTAGGGCTGAAATGAGCCCTCATTTGTCAGTGACCGAAGAGACCAGTCATTATAAACAACTCAAATCCCTCAAATAATTGTTTCTCTAGCAGCAAGCAACAAGTGATGAGAAACTGGTAATAAATGCACACATTTCCACTTCTACTTGGAAAATAGCTCAGCAGAGAAAGACCAACACCAACTGCCTATGTGAAACTTGTGCTTCAGAGCATGGCAGGAGCTCATGAGGGTGGATGATGGCTGGAAAAGGAATAAATGGCACAGCAAGTCCTCTCCATTACTGTATCTCCTTATCAGACCTGCTGGGATAATTCAGGGGTCTGTCTGACTTGCTGTAGGGGCTTCATGGCAGACTTCTCTGAGCTGACAGCTTAGTCTATGCATAGATTGTGCTGAAGGAAGTCAATTACAGGGCCAATGATTATTGGAAAGAACAAATATGAGCTAATGTCTTATCTGTGTGGGCTGCTGATTCATTACTAGCTCATACACCAAATATTTTAGGCCCAGGGAAAAGGTTGACAGAAACATCGTGATAGAGCTGAGTTTGATTTTGCTGTATGCAGTGCCCTCCATGCTAGACATGGTCATTTGGAAAGGTTAAGACATCCCATAGTTAGGGTTTAACATACAATGTGTACACAGCTCTAGGACACCCCAATCAGACAGAGCAAGCACAGCACACTGCAGACCTGCTCTTTAAGGTAATTGATGCCTTTATACTCTAACTCAATATGTGTTGCTCCGTCCTCTGGTGATTGACCAGCTTGAGAATTTCCCTTCCAAGGTAAACAGCCTGAGGGCTTGGTAAAGGTCTTATAGTACCAAGATGGGGTCCGAAACAAGTCAGAAAACATTTCAGCCAGCTACCAACATAACCAATGTAAAATAGAGGTTGTTTAAAATCAAAAATTTAGTTTTTAATTATCCATCAGCATCATTCCTTGCCCTTGTTTCCTGTAGCTCTGAAACAAATGCTATTTAACTTCATTAATACTGGAATGATGGACATTTACTGCATTTACACCTACCTCCACTGCAAACAAAGGAAGACAGAGATTTAAAAGCATTCATGTCAGATCAGTTGCAAGGTCTGTTGTCCCTGTTGCAACTCATAAATTTTAAAAGGGACAGTTCTCATCTCAGGAAGCCCCACAGCTGAAAAAAATAAAAACTCCAGTACTCTGAAGACGCAATTAAGAATGCAGCAACACAATTTTGTTATGTAGTTAATGCTCCAAAGTGTATACTGCTCAGATTTTGACCTTTTAAAACTCCATTAAGCTATGTAAATACAGTATCAAGGAATGTGCACTGCTCACAAGCAGTTTGTAGCACAGCTTGGATGCCACACTGCCAGTGGGCTGACACTGATGAAGCCTTCTTATCGATCTGCACAGAGCAGACCCACCGTGGAAACTGTGTTATGGCCCCCCTCCCCCTTTAGTGTAATATCTCTTTGACTTCAGCCTGTGGGTCAGCCACAAAACAGTGCTAAACCTCTTCCCAAATAGCTAACTTAGAAACTGAATTAACATATTTGCTATTAAGGCTTGGCTTGTTCCCACAGCCAGGAGAAGGACAAAGGAACAAAGGGATGCTTATGTACATCTCCCATGACATTGCAGCTTTTCCATGTTTAAATTATCTGCCTTCTGCTCTACTGTAGCAGCTCTTTATTTTGTTTCTTCACATACGCATTTATCTGATGCATTAGGAAGAATGAATAGTTTGGCCATCAAAGGACCAGATGTAGAAGTGGCCTTACGAAGCAGCTGAATTATTTCCTGTAGATAAATCACCTGGGCCATGACCTTTTCTACCCTCATTCACCCACCTGATTTCTATTGAAAATGCTCACTGTTCCCAAATATTTACCAGATAATTGATGGCAAGGAAATAAACACTTCTCCTGGATTACCATTCTACCCCCGACACAACACAACAGTCTCAGAGTGATCAATTTATGTTTGCGGATTTTTAAAAGGGGAACAAAAAATCTCTTCAAACTTAGCTATACAAAAACACTATCAGGAAGCCAAAGGGTCCAGGCTACACAGATTTCTTCACTCATCATATGCTACAATTGGTTTCTTCTCAAGTCTTTTTGGTAGTACTTTAAGTTTCAACATCGTTCCTGGGACAATAAACAAATGAGTAATCTAAGCATCAAATAGAAAAGTATTGATTTCCAGACCAATAGTTCTATAGCAAAATTGGACACACAGGACTAAAAAGTGAATCTTTAATTAAGGAAAAAAAAATATAAACCAAAACAAACTCTCTCTGAAAGTCTCCCCACAAATATAGTGAGGTCAACAAGTTTTTTTAACAAAAAAATTTGAGCAACTTTTTTTTGCTTTAGGCAACATGCTTTGATGAAGGCAGAGGGGATATGAATCATATTTGGGCAGACCCATGTAGAAATACACTTCATGTGCAATGAGTGCACAACTGGACAAGCTAAAGCTCCAACAGGAATATGCTTGCACATAGGGTGAACTCAACCTTTTTTCTACTGATCCCTGAGAATCCAGAACCAAGAAGTGTGAGAGCTGAACTGCTTTCTGTGGCCTTGCATTCAGCTCAGAGCTGGCAGCATAGGTGAAGCATAAATGATGCTGAATAGATGCTATCAGACCCTATCTGGCTAGGAAGAAATTGGTAAGGACAACCTCCATTCATCCAGGTCTATATAGTAAGTGTGATTTTGGCTGATCTCTTCAGGATAGCAAACATGGTATGCAGCCTTTGCACCCGTAACAGACCCAGCACAACACCCCACCACACCCTCTTTCTCTCTCTGACAGGTAGGAAAACATTGGCAGTGTCATCCTAGAGGGGACCTCTGTTGGAACAGTAAGGGAGTGGAAGAAATAAAAGCCAAATACACACAGAAAGCAGTGGCCAAAACAAGGTGGCATCAAAAACTTGTTAATGTCAGGAATAGCACAACCTGCCTGCAGCGAACACAGCTGGGAGGACACGTGAGTGGAAGGAGAGGGAAGCATTTCCAGTTTGGATGTGCTCCCAGGATTTTGAGTCATGACACATGTAGCTTGCCAAAAGTGCTCCTTCAAAGGCTAAAGAAGGGGAAGGTGAATAATTTTAGGCATTTTCTCACATTATTTAAGATCACAGCTGAATTTGGTTCAAGTTCTTGTGCCTGAGAGGTAGAAGCCCCACTGCTGCTGCTGTAGCCATAAAAATCACAAAGCCCACCCAAGGTCCATCCAAACTCAACTCAGTCATTTGGGGGCATTTACACAAGGTTTTGCTTTCCAACGCTGCCAAAATACAACCCAAGCTACCCCAGAGAGGCAAGAGCTGAGAAATGCTTTATATAACCTTTTGTCACCTCCACCACTCAACTCTGTTAAAGCATTTCCACCAGTATTAGATCCCTGTGCTAAGGGCTTTGCAGAGCTCTTTGCTGACTACAAATGCCAATGTAGTCTTAGGCACATCTTTAACACATTTCACAATCCCCCTATGCCAATGGAAGCACTTCATCCAGTCCATACAAAGCCCCTATAGCAAAGAGCCAGCAGCTCTTCCTCACCCTCCCAGACTGAGATGCAGCGCACTGCTTACTACTGCACAGCAGATCCCATCTGATTTTTCTAGGCATCCTTCTTCCAGCTGCATAATCCTGTAGAGCCCACACCAGAAGCTGTCCTTGTTTTAAGGGCTGCATTTCTTCATCGTGCTAAAACCACTGCTTCACCTGTGGTAATGCCCTGCTGCACCTCCCTAGTAATTTTTTTGGGCAAGTTTCTTCACTGATGCAAAACAGTGGAGCCACATTGATTTCAACAGGGCTCTGCTGGTTTTGTCAACTAAAGACATATTTCCTCTGGCTACACGTTGCTCAGTGGCTTTCCCCTTTTATACTGGTGGGTTACAAAGCAGTGTTTGCAATTATGCATTTCTATCACAATGTACAGATAGGAAATTAGTCTTCTGAGGCTTTCCCTCAGTCCCCCTGCACTCCCTGCTCAGTCCTTGAAAAGGCCATTTGAGCATGCAATATTAATCATCTGCTGTGCAATAATCTTGGAAAAATGTAATATATTCTGGCAAATCACAGGGCCTCCAGAGGAGCTGCCTGTCTCTGAACAAGCAGCTCCCATCCATTATCAGGCAGTGACAAGCACAGCTCCCCACTTATTTGCCCCATCAGCATGCAAACAGCGACTCAATTCAGTTGTGAGAAATGGGAGGAAATGATCTGTATTAATAAATGGTGAGAGCATGAGATCATTCGATTTCAGAAAATAAGATCAAAACCACTGAACTCCCTTCGTTGTCTCATTTGATACCTTCCCCTTGCTGTTAATGCAGCACTGGGAGTAATTAAGCTTGTGACGAAGTTTCATAATGAAGTCACATCACTCAAAACAATTAAGACAAGCATTTTGTGCACATTGTCATCTGCCTTCACTAGTGTTTAAAGGTCAAAGAAACATTTCATTAGGAAAAAAAGAGAAGGTAAAAAAATAAACTGCAGTACACTCCATAGGCATGTCTGAGAACAATGAGTGCAAAGAATAAGGGTTCAAGCAAATGAACAGGCAGAATCCCACCCACCTGGATGCCAAATACTGTGGAAATGACCTACAAAACTCTCATTGTGTCTGGAAACCTTAATCAGAGGGTAGAACCTTCACATCCTACCTGCTATAGGGCAGCGAGATGTGCTACCCTGGTCCCAGACTGCTTCCAGTCTGATCACACCTGTAGACAGTAAAAAGAGAGGTCAAAGAAGACTTCAGGAGTAGTAACCAGAGGAAGATTAGCAAGAAATGAACTCAGATAGCCCCTAATGCAAAAGCTCTTTGAGTAGGAAAAAAATCCCCAAAATGTAAACTCAATTACACAAAAAATGCCTCTAAAATTCTGCCAACTTCTCTGATTCTCCCTCTCATTACATTTCTTGCTAGGAGGAGTGGTAAAAATACTATAATGTGAAACTTGTTCTCACCAGATTTTGTTTATTTGGTGACAGGTTTCAGCAAGGATAAAAGAACCAGTGGTGGAATCTGGCTTTAAAACAATTCCTCATCTGCTATTATCAGCATACTTTAAAGAATGTAATTAGACTTCAGCAATAATACCCTCTTAATTATAGCTACAAGTCCCCTCAGATGGGGAGGAAAGCACATTCATCTTTACTGCTCCTGAAGTGCACTAAATGATGGGAAATAAGTGAATTCATGGAGCTCTTACAAATAGCTGTCAGATGCACTCCTACTTACTTTTATTCAGTTGAATTTGTTTCTTTGGACGAATTTGGGAGAAATTTACTCTCAGGAGGAACAAAGTAGCTTTTTCTCACAGACAGTCAGCCTGGATGTTTGATTAGGTATAGTTATCACCTGGTGTTAATGAGCCAAGGGGAGGGGGAAATCAGGCTGGGAAAACTATTTTCAGGTGTGTAGCAGGCTGAACAAGCATCACATAAAAACATACATTTCTTTATCACTTTTATTTAGGGTGCAAGGTGCTTTCAAGTCAGGACACAGAAAATGACTTTTCCATGACTTGGAAGTGACATATTTTGGAGTGGATGTGATTCTGCTCACTAGTGCCAGGTAGTTTCTGAGCATTTAAAATGCTGTCACCTGCAGTCATTTTAATTTGCCATTGCACTGTGCCGAGATCCCTTCTTGTGCTGTTTGCAAAGGGCCTGCTGGGTGCACAGCCTGACCAGTCCAGATGTACCATTTTCAGAGTCATCTCTCACAAGGACATCGCTGCCATCTCAGCCTGCATCTCCAAACTGGAGAGGAGAGGCTGGGAGCAAGGCACTGCCCAAAGGACTGATCTCCATTTTCAAAGACAGTGTAATCAATGCTCCACTGCTTGTATCTGGCAATGAGAGAAGGCAGACATTTTTTTTGCAGAACACTTTGTCCTCAGCAAGAATAACAGTTTTTAAAATAAAAACATTTCACACGAGGATGTCAATTTTAGGAGGTTTTTTTTTTATTTGTTTTTTTTGACAAGAAAATTTTTAAATGAGCCATTTCTATTTTCTTGTTTGGTTTTGAAAAGGCATGAATGTTTCATTTCAATAATGTGAATGCATTTTGTTTCTACTTTTCCAGTTTTGTTTTTTTCAGCTTGCATGGCATCATCAAATATGAATGATAATATTGAATTTACACACCTCCTTCATTACATGGATCCCACATATAATTTTGCTAATGAATTTTATAATTCAGCGATTATCAAAATTAAATATTTTTTTATTAGTGAATGAGATATTTCCTTACTACTTGAGAGAACAGAGTAGAACCCATCTAGATGAATAATTTCTGAAAGTTCAGAATTCAATATTAACAGCATTTTTGTTTTGTGACCTTTCTTTCACCAGCAACCTCTGAAAGCCACTACTTCTGCCAGTGGCAGGTGGACTGTCTTTCTCAGGCCAGTTTGAACCCAATAGAATGTACCACTGCCAAGATTTTTCCCACCATGGATTGATTTCTAGGACTCCCTCAGCATATGCCTTCTCCTCCTCAGTGTGTACATATGATCTATGAGATGCCAGCTGAAATTCAGGGTACATGAACACAAATACAGAAAAGGGGTTGAATAAGGATCCATCCAATATGTTTCTGCTCCTCCTGTTATGTCCCTGAAAATCAGAGCTGCTCTGACTGAGGTACCTATTAATTTGTAACATGGGAAAACAATTTGGCGGCATTAATTATTCTAAATTAATAAAGTGAAGACAAATACATTCATCAGCTGACTGTTCAGTATCAAATGCAATGGAGCACAATTTCTCTCCTCTCTAATAAAATGAAATCAAGAAAATACTTAAGATAGTAACATGAAATTCCACTGTTCTATCAGCAGAAATGTACACAGAAGGGGAAGAGGTAAACAGCTCCTGGTAGTTTGAATAAGTTCTCTTAACTTTTCTACCTTCACATTGAGGGAACAAAGCCCATGCTTTGGAAAAGCTGCTTAGTTTTACTGTTTTCAATCTTCTTCCCTAACTACTGCAAAAATAAAAGACCACTTCTCAGTAATATCCTGACCTTTTTCTTTATGATGGCATTTTGATTATGCACAATATTGTCCTGTAAAATTACATTTCCTAATCAATAAGAACCACTAAAATAATTTTAAAGTATCATTTAAATGCAGCCCTAATTTGATTTTACCCAGCATCTGCTTAAGCATACCACTTAGCATGCAATTTCATTCCGAAAATTTGATCTGTCAAAATAGCATTCTGGAGGACTATTTTTACTCACTGTACCTCAGCAATCCTGCGTCAGGAGTGCTCCCTTTACAAGTGAAAGGATTCCTCTCCCTCAGCTGCTTCCCTTGATAGCAGTCTGGTCCTGGTGAATAATTTGTTTGTTCCTTTTCACACATCAGCGTGAGTAATGAATTTCCACCAAGTCCCACGGAGTGCTTCTGATTGCCTCATGAATGCATGTTCTAGGATGCTGGTTTCCTCCACATAAAATCAGGAATACCCTGTGCTTTCCTCCACAATCCTGCTTTTAAATTCCTTGCTCTGATTTCCAGAACTGGAAAGGGAGGCTATTGCCATCCACATCTCCCTAGGGATGGGAGCAACTGGTCCCACGGTTAAAATCTGGCCTTCAGGAAGTTAATGTCATTGTCACCTCCATTGAGGTACCAGCCACGAGTTTAACAAATCTGCTGGTGATGTGTGATTCCTGGTGTGTTGGTTGATAGGACAGGATCAGGAGCCCCCACAATCAAAATTAGAAGTGCTTCAGCTGTTTTGCAGCGTGCTCAATCAGTAATATATACACCAGAAGTATCCATTGCACTCCCCCACTGCTTTGTTCATGCTCTGGAGCTAATGGGTGCAGCAAAACGTATGTCAAGGTCTGAAATAAGCCTCTGGTTTTAAATGATTTTGCACCAAGGACAAATAACCTGACCCAGCTTCTCTTTTGTTGGTGTTTCACGGGAAGCTAATGATTCTGAGCACCTCCATTTTTGGACATCAGACTTGATGCCGTCCTCAAAGGGAATAGAAAAGGGAAAGAGCAGAGCACACGTCTCCAAGCATTAGACCTCTTTGAGGCATTTTGTTTTCTGTTTCAAAAACCACTTCTCACTTTCAAAAGACTCAGCTATGTTTTTTGACAAAGTCATTTTTCAGTGTAGCACCGCATTAAAAAAGCAAAAGAAAAATATGAACATCTAGGATGTTCAGAAATCTTTTATCACGTCTAATAATAAACCAAGGATTAGTTTTCTTGTCATTCAGCTAAATATTTTGAATTGCAAAAGTTTCTAGCTGACTTTGTTTTCATGTAGCTTTAAAAACACAACCCAGATACTTCTTTGGAATGCACAGGTGAGCAACTGACATTTTCTATCCTGATTGCAATTATTTTGGAACACTTTTTATACTGTAATTAAATATAGCATGGGTCAAAACCAGAGAGATTCTAGAGAACCATCACCCCTCTAAATTCTCCACTATGCATGTGTAATTTTTTTGCATTTCACTTTTTGTTTTGGTTGGTTGACTTGGTCTGGTTACTCTCTTGCTGCATTAAGCAATTTGGAAGAATGGCTAAATGAAAAAAAAATGCTATTAAAAGGGATATATTCTTTCCAAATCTACAGAAAACCCTGTTTAGGTGAGGTGCACAGTTGGGTATGTAAGAGTAATCTCATTAAAGATGATTAGGAGTTAAGAAGTCATCTCTTACTGTCCCATGTAGGTGCAGTATCAGCGTGGGTGCTCCTCATTTGTTTATGTGCAAAGTAAAACAGGCTAGCTTTTTTTAGCTTTGCTGCTGTAATACCTCTTCCTGAGGTGTCCTGTTTCCAAAATGGATCCTTACATGACCTGGCTTTCAGTGTTGTAATTCTTGACCCTGCTTCCCATCACCTGCTGCATCAGCTTGCTCTGGGAATTCCATAGCAGTCACATAAAAAAGTCTCCACAACTTTGTGTATGGGTTATTGGTGCCAGTCTTTGACAGGTGGGGAAAAATTAATGAACCACAAACTCACACTCACCTGGAATCCTGCACCATCCTAGGGCTATATTCCTTGACTCATGATGGCATAACCTTTTTCCTCTGGGTGACCTGGTCCAGTCCTTCACTGTCCTTTGATTAGTACCTTTCCTCTTGAAAAGCCTGCAGAAGCTGGATACAATTTTTCCCTGTTTTGGTCAGTCTTTTTTGATACATTTGATCGCTTGGACTATTTCTTAATCCTTTGGTTCATAATCTTTCAGTGTTATGGTGAAAATATGACCATTTCTTTATTCCTCGATGCTCTTCTGCCCTGTCCAGCTATCTTTTTTAAAGTCTACCTTTGCACAGCTGGAAAATGTGATCTTTGGGCAGAATTGGTTAGTCTGACCTATGTGGGATAAAGGTGAGCTTAGAAGAATATGAGTAGCACCTTTCTTCATGAGAAAAAATTTTTATATACTATCAAAAACCCCCTAATGCTGTGCAAATAAGCTCACTTCACACGTGTTCACTGAGAGGGGAAAAAACCCCTCATAATTGTAAATTTTATAATTTTAATGTTGTCAAAGCCAAATGTCAGTTTTCATTTTGAAAAGCATTTCATGCTACGTTCTATAATATTGTTTTTATTTTTTAATAATATTAGTGAAGCAGACAAAATTTCAACTATTTTTTATTATATTTCTTTTCTTTTGTCTATTTTCCTGAGCTTGGATGAATGTTTTCAGCATTTTCTCTCATGGAGAATTTTCAAATAGTCAGCTTAAGGTCTCAACTGAAAACAAAAGTGGATGTCAGTGATCTCAGAATCCCATCCTCCTCAAGGCACTGGAGCAGTACATCACATTAGATGATGATTTGGTTTCCCTTGCCTTTAAAAGGTATTAGTCTCTTAATTATAGACTAATTTTAATAATTAATAGTCTATTAATTATGACTAATTAATCATAATTTCTCCTTTAGACTTTAGCTTCAGTTTAATTTACCTTCCTTTTTTCTTGTTTAGGTCATGCCTCTAAAATGGACCAAAGCTGCATCTATTTACTTTCATCTTCCTTCTTTGCAAATATTTTTCGTCTTTATTTTCTTTCTGTGACAGCACTCCATCCACTTTGTGCATTAGATGTTTTTCAGGAGAAATCGGAGGCTACCCCTATTTTTCCTGTTGGTCATTTATTTCAGTCAGACTTCAGGCTAGCCCTTCTTGCATTGTTACCTGCACCTGCTACAAGGTGCAGGTAACAGTGCATGATCATCCTGGTAGACAGTTTGTTTGTTACCTTTACTGCATAACTAGGAGATTAGCTAAGATAGGATGGAGAAGTCTCACAAGACAGCCATTGTAGGTGTTTCTTCTAGAGCAGTCCTCTGAAATTATCAAAATATCTGTCAAAAGATTATTGATATTTTCTTTCTCTCTTTTGCCCAGTGTTTTATGTACACTTTTAGTCACGAACAGCCTCTGTTTGCATTCACAAGAACCAGGTATCAGTCCTCTACCAAAGCCAGTTGCAAGAGAGCTCATATCACAGCCCTAAGTATAGTGTTACTCTTGATAGCTCCTCATAACTTATAGTGCTCTCAATAAGTCAGGCAAAAAAAAAAAGTCCATTCAAGATCTGAAAATATTTCATTGCACTGGTTAGTAGCATTGCAAGTCTGCAGCTCTCGTCTGTCTGATACTGCAAGCTTGTCATACCACAGCAAAGTATTGGTCATGAGCACTTTAAAACATTTGTGCAAGCCAGCTGGTTTGCATATGGAAAGTTATGTCATTATTCAGCAACACCGTGATTTTACAGTGCCTGGGAGGACAGCAGTGTGCTTAAACATTTCTGGTTGCACTGGTGGAGTTTCAGATCACTTAACTGTTGGTATAATCTTTACATAGCTTCACATAATCTGTTAGAACTAAATTATGCCATGTCTTGCTGCTCATATTATTTTACTTCTAGTAATACGTCATTCCCATGCATTTAGAATCTCTAGAGTTTGCAGCTGAGAGTTCTAATTAGGTGTGTCTACAACTCTGGAAAATAGGTCTTCCATCTTATTTTCATGTTTGGATTCGATATACTATGTTGAAACAATTGCTTTGCTCTGGGAGCTATCAATGTTTTCTCTTTCAGGGTAAGAGTGGAACTTGGATCAGTCACAAAAAGTAAATGACTGTGAGCATCTTGCATGAAACCTACAGTTTTCTTGGTGATTCTGGTGTTTATTCAATGCACAGGAACTCACACAGAGCAATGCCATCACATATCATTTATGGGCCTATTTTTATACATGGTTTTGTTCAGGATGTGAAGTATTTTGCACAGGAATTCAAGAGCTCCTGCAGCGCACACTCTGTAATTTCAAGGCCACCAAGGATTTCTTTTTTGTCTCTCTTTTTTGGCACAACGCACACAAATGTTTAGATATCATCCTTCCTGTGCTAATATGAACTAGTAACATTGAGAATTTTACTGTTTTGGTTGGTTTTTTTTTTTTTTCTGGAAAAACAATACAAGGCTTTTTGCAGACACTAGGTAATTTCCTTTTCCTTTCCCTGCCCAGTCCTCATAATGGCTGGATAGGTAAAAGCAGAAGTGAGCCTGAGGCCGATCAAGGTTTAGAGCTCGAAAAACCATCCCCAGCAGTGCTAAGCAAGGCAGGCTGATGTATCCTTGCACCCCAAAGTAACTTTAAATGTGGCAGCCAGGTTCTTTTTTTTTTTTTTTTTTTTTCCTGTACTGTCTGTGGTCAGTGTCAGGGAAAGCTGTTTGTTGTGGAGGCGTCCAAATGAAGGATGACTCCTGCCAGGCCTTTGACAGAGGCGAAAAAAGCCTCATTTCCTGGCTAACCAGGAAAGACAGAAGTTCTGAATACATTTCTTGTTAAAACATGCTGTTACTTGGGTTTTGAGCTCATTTCTGCATGAGCTGTCATTTAGTTTAGTAAATGGGCAGTGACTACGGAACTGACCTAAGAATGGGTTTTCATTGAAGGCGATACAATATGAAAACAAATACTAATAACAACCACCAATTCTGTTGGACTGCACATTTAGTCTCTGAGTGCCCCAGAATTACACCCTTAGCCAAATGGACATAATGCTTGAACATTTATGGAGAGTTCTTGGAAATGTATGAAAGTCTGTTTTCACAAGCAGCTTGCTTGGTCAGGAAATGTGTGAAAGCTTGGAGTAATTTATGAAAATAACCTCCAAATATCATGATTCTCCATCCCTTTCTAAGCCCTAGTACTGCCAGGTGTTATCACATGCTGGAAAGAAGATGGTATCAGTTCCTTTGTCTTTTTGACTTTCTCTGTTACAAGAAGAGGATGCAGCACGGAAAACATAAATATACTGAATCAGGGTTGTTGATGCCCAGAACGTCATGAGGAACAACAAAATCCCAAAAGCCTAAAGTGGTGACACACAGAGCATTCAGCACCTACAACACCTACAACAATCTCCTTCCCAGAAGGAAGGAGATTTGTCACCTTCAGCTGATACAAAATAGGTGCATGCATTGGGAATCTGGCTGCTAAACTCTGATGTGAGAATCTGTACTGAGCACCTGCTTTTCCGTAAGTAGTACCTCTTGACAAATTACATAATCAAGAGCATCATGATCCAGAATGAATCTCACAAAGATTAAGTCATGTTCTAGTACATACAGCACAGAAGTGGGAAAAAAAGAGTCTTTTCAGCACCAAGATTACAGCAAGCTGAAGTCCTGTACTCTTGGCAATCTCAGTTATCCACAAGAAGTTAAATAATGACTGAGTACATGCTTAAATCCTGCAGTTTGTGGTTTTGAGGCCACATGTTGGGCATTCCTGGTATTTTCTGCATTTAAAGAGAATGAAGATTCTCACCTCTGCTGCCTTAGTATTGGGTGACTGCAGGCCTGCACTTAGGAGATCCAGGGAAAAGCCAGCAGAGTCTTCTGAGATTTCTAGGTCTGTAACAACTTCTAAATCATCACAGTGCTCCCCCTACCTTGCTTAACCAGATTTTTCAATCATTGCAGGAGTCCACATAAAGTGGAGCACTTTATGTGCATTTATTAAGCAGTGACTAAAAGAAGAGTATGGCTCACTCAGTATGTACCTCAGAAGGTGTGAATGCTTGGCCTGCCTGCCAGTTAGCTGCTGGTGCACGGAGAGAGCAGCTTATAGTCACTCTGAATGCTTTTATTAGATAATAAGAAAAACCATTGCCACATGTATGCAAAATGTTGTTCTCAAAGACTCCTCACTTGGCCAAATCTGAGCTCATTTTCACCAGGACCCCCACAGGGCTTTCTCAGCTAGGCATGCCTCCCTTGCCAAGCTGGTTCTGCTGGCAACCAGCTCTTGTGAACTTCCTGTAAAACCTCTTACAAACTGAAGATTAGTCTAAACACCAGGAAAAGTGCACTCTTTCCCCCTCTAACACAGCATGTACTCATGTTTGCAATATGAATTATATTTGCTCTATGTTTGCTAGCTCTGCAGAAAAGTTCCAATTCAGGAGGCAATAACAAAAGTATTATAACAAAATAACAAAATGTATCATTCAAACACGCTGATGATCTTCACTCTAGGTGCCAGTAGCATTTAAACTGTGATAAATACAGTTGCATCTTTCTCTATCCATTAGATAAAATTGTTAAGGCAAGTGATCCAGCTGATTTGCAATGATTAATACACCTTTCTAACATGTTTCCCTGTCCTGAATCACAAGGATAGTACAAAACCATGCTGTTAGTGCTGCATACCTTTTACAATAACAGCTTACTACCCCACCCTCCAAGGGCCTAGGACACTGGGATGCAGATATCCCTCCACCATCCCAAACTTTTGCCATGGCTTGCCCTCAGCTGAGGACCACAATTCTTCTGCTTCAGGGAGCCAGCCAGATTCCATGAGAGGATATTTCACCTCACCAGCTTCATGTTAAAGATGACACATAGTCAGGTAAGTACTCACATGCTTTCTTTGTCCAGGTTTTAGATGAGCTGTTTCCATGGAAATAGGTTGTTTCTGCTTATTGATGCCTGTATTCTGCTGGAAACCCTTGTTTCAACAGCGTTGGTTTTTTTTTTTTCTGGGAATGGCTGCAGTACACATCTTGAGAGCTCCTTGTCCTTAACTTTTACTTTTCCTCCTAATTTTATATACAAAAAGTTTAGAAGATCAACC
Organism: Chloebia gouldiae; assembly: GCA_003676055.1. NCBI lineage: Eukaryota > Metazoa > Chordata > Aves > Passeriformes > Passeridae > Chloebia > Chloebia gouldiae. Next base: position 5,484,008 of record QUSF01000025.1, read on the forward strand.
ACTGATTGACAGAAATTATTTGCAATGCATGTATGGGTTTAATGAAAAATATCACACAGCATTAAAAACATATGCTGCTGATTTTAATAGTAGCACATTAGCAAAGCACGTTAAACATTTTTGTCTGCTTCTTCAATTTATCTGTTTATTTTAAGAGTCCTCTTCAGAGAAAATCCTTTTTAAGAAAAAAATAGCAAGTTAATAGGAAAAAAAGCACTTTGCCAGAAATAATTCAGATATGTCTTAACATCCTTTCAAAAATCTAACCATTTCTCTTGGGAAAAAAAAAAAAAAGAAAAGAAAATGAAAAAGGGAAGGATTTGCTTTTTCTTTCTTATTTCCCCCAAAGGGAACAATAGCAATCTTTAGCAAGTTGCTGTAAAAGAGAGTGAAGAAATTCCATTGAAAAATATGAAGAAAGAAACAAGGGATTTTCAGCCACATTTTCCATAATGTAACAGGTCACAGCACTGCAGCAGCAGGCACGTTGTTACACAGAGAAAGGACCAGTTAGAGACCAGATACCAAAGAAAAAGATACCAAAGAAAAGTGTATGGCTTTTTTTTTTTTTACTTTTTTTGCTATGTCTTATGACTGCATGCAATGTCTTGATAGTGGTGAAGAAATAATAATAATAATAACAACAACATATTTTTCTACTATAATCTGGGGAATCTCTTAGAGGAAACTAGTGAACTGGGTCTAATGATGCCTTTGGGAAGAAGACTGGTATTGTTTTCATTTTACACATGATGAAAATGATAGATGAAGTGTTTAAATGATGCAAAGGGAAAAATCAGTTTCCCTCTTCACTGAGGAGGTGTGGCATCAAATATCTCAAATAAGATAGTTTTGTTATACATGAGAAGGCTGCATTTGGGGAAGAAGTATTATGTCCTTTCAGGATAGCCCCCATAGTTCTCTCTGGACCAGTTGAGTTAACAAACTAACGAAATTCATGAGTTTGGCTGCGCAGAGGCACAGATACTAAATGGATCCCAAGACAAACACCGTGCTACAACCACAGGTATCCAAAACTGCAGCTCATTGACAGGGGAGATGCCATGTAGATTTTGTCATGAAACAAAAGGATTTGGGGATCTAAGTGCTTCTATTCAAATAAATATATTTGTTCCAGAGGAACAGAGGTGGTGCGATGATACATTGTAGCAAAAAAGTACATTGCAATTACATTGTGATGCTCCCGTCATAGTCATTAAGTACTCAGATTAGCTTCACTGTCTCCCTCAATTGCATCAATTAGAGCTCTACATTCAATTTTCTGGGGTAATTTTGTTGGTTGTGGCATAATGAAATGGTGCTTTTACCTTCCATATGCTAATTTTCTTACTTGTATTTGTACTGCTCCCTTTTATTAGCTGTAGTCATCCTCATTACTGTTGTCCAGACCTTGTCCATGTTATAGCCGTATTCATTTGCCTTCTTCCACTGTGCAATGAGAAAGCCCTTGATATCTGATGCAGCTGAAAAATCAAGCACAATTCAGCTATGATTTCCCTTCAATCTGTACTTCCTGGCCCCATCTCCTCTTTCACTTTGTGGAGATTTCTTCAGCCACATCTGAGCACTGCCAGAATAAAAGTGGAAATGTTTTGCTGAAAGCAGCTTTTGAATACATGCTGTGAATTTATCAGCTCATCTGTGCCAAACCTCTTGAGGTAAAACTGATCCTGCGTGTGCAGGATAAACATTCCCTGTTGACATGTTAAGTTAGCAAGCCTGCTGAGTTATCCTGGGTTATTATCTTCCCCAGCACTGGAGGTGGAGATTTGAGGTAGACACATAGCACCACATCATTAACCTTCACAAATTTGCCATTGATCTGTGAAATATTCTGTTATTAAAACATGAAAAGCAAAAGCAAAAATACCCCAGAAAATCTACCTGGACAACTGTGTTTGGAGAACAGATGTGAAGTTTTGCATTTTTCCATGGCAAGCAAACAAATAGTTTTCCACATTTATAAATCAAAACAGCAATATTTGTAGTATCTGCTTGACTGTTTTAACAATCATTATAACAAATGACCATTCAATCAATACTAAAGAGCAAGAATTGTCAGCTTGGCTGCAGAACTTCTTTCTATACCACAGATTAAAATTATTTGCTTTCCAATGACTCCTTTGTACAAAGGATTTGAGCTGTGCTAGGGAAGCTGTTTTAGAGTGTGGAGTTGCTGCAGAGCAGATGCTGGGAAGCTGAGCCCCAGCTCTGCTTCTAATTACATGGGGCCAGACTTTAGAAGTTACACAGCTCCTCCTGTCTTGGGTTGCTGCAGCTTGGAAATGCAGCTGCATACAGGACTTGTCCTTGCCACTGCTGAAATGAAGGCACCCATCTGATGTCATGTGGCATCTCTTATGAAACTTGAGTCTAATGTAGGTATGAAAACTCAGCACAGACACTCCCTGTGCTTAACCCACTGGATCTAAAAGGAAGGGGGACATGTTCTGAGACATATAGCCTTTTAAAATGCTGCCATTTGCAGAAATTTGTCTGTCCTTGCTGCATTTTCTTTTTGTGCTCTGATGAACGCCAGGCATGTTGAAGACAGAAAAGTATGTAGCAAACTGGCTTTGTTATAGGTGGCACCGAGTTCCCTGTGGGAAGCTGTCTGCAGATCATTACTTGAAATCCATGTAATGGACCCGAACTGCAACTTGTACTTCCAAACCTTAGTGAAAACACACTGCCTTATTTCTAAAACATGTTTCTATTTTATTCATTCATTAATATTCCAAACAACTTTTAAAGTTAGAATATAAAAGGAAAAAATGAAAAGGTTCTTCAGCACTTTTTTGTTTTTGTTTTTTTTTTTCATTGTGATATTCAGATTTAGTCAACAATAAAAGATTAAAGGTGTGAATGCTGTGAAAGAACAATTTTGTGAAGCTGCCTGACAGGATTTGCAAAGCAAGAGCCCTTTTTTGCCTTTCTCTGCTCTCTGATTTATCTTCAGCACTGATGTGTCAAAGTTGCCCAAGTCACCTTTCTTTTTTTGTAGACTGAGACAAGACTGTGCATTTTATTCTCTCCCTTAGGTTAAAACCAAAGACCTGCTAAGTCTTTGTGGTAGTTAAGGACCATCTTGCTTTTGGTTTCAGTGAACTAATGCTATCATGGTTAGATAATCCTGTTCCTACATGTCAGTGAAGAGATGTAGGGGAGATCAGCTGCTGGTCTGGCTCTTTCTCTCCATGGGGCCTGCCCAACTTGTGAAGAGATAAACAGGGTTATCCTGAACAGAGACCTGCTTAGCCTTTGCAGATGCTGGGTCAGGTTCTTGCCAGCACACAACATCCCATTTGCAAGTATTCTTTTAGCTTTCCTACACAGTAGCCCAGGAGTTTGAGTCTGATGCTTGAGAAGACTTACTATGGGCTTCTCAGCAATCTGAGCAAACTGAAAATGGACCATGTAAAATGTTGCTCTTAGCAGATATTATTTACAGCCTGTCTGACAAGATGAATCCAAAGTATAAATCAAACTTTGGAGCACAAATCTCGTTAGTTGCCATGTTAGTAAATCAGCTCACCTAAATAATCTTGAGCTTTTGACAATGATGCAGCCTTCTGGATTGAAAATTCAGCTCCTGCTTGTGCAGTGAACTTGATCTGCTGACATTTCAAAGGATTGAGATCCTATTTCTGATGGTTCAGTTTATTCTCAACTATAAACTATTTTGAGCAGCAGTGAGCTGAATGCAAACAGTTGATGTTCAGGTCTGCCTCCTCTGACTAAGTAGAGTAGGTTAGGGAAACTGCGTAATTTGTACATTTTCCAGAAAAAAACAAGAAACAAACGTGGTAATGTGGGGAGACAAATAATACAGCACACATAAAGGAACTGCTTTTATGTTTGTTTTAACTTTTCCATTTGGAAAGAAAATCTGATGTTTTCAATCCATACCTCCAAGCTTATTCCCAGAATGAAAAGCCTGTGCTAGAGAGAAGTAATTTCTGCTTTTCACTGAAGGTCTGGTATTGTTTGACAATAAATTGTGTTCTATACAGCTTCAATTACTAACCCACTCAGATCTGACAGCCTTTAATTATCTGAGACATGATCTACTAAAATCTACATCTGGAAACCATGTCAGTTTTTGCTTTTGGCATTGGAAAGTCTGACAACGTTAAACACATACTCTTAAATGCAAAATGCAAAGCTTTGGGAGAAATTAGTACAGCTGAATACCCTTCTGCAAATTAAATGTTAAAGTAGATTGCACAGGCCTTTTATTTAATAGTTACAATATTTCACCACATTTCCATGCACTGTATTCTCTCCATATATCTATTGGTTAATATTGCATGTCCTATAGATCTAAAGCTTACTCTTCTGGGATCCTGTCAGCTCAGTTCTAATGGAGAAACGCTCCCCAGGACTCAGAGCCTGGTTGTTTTGTCACTTCTGACGAGGCAGACTCGAGTTTCTTATAGATTTGCCTCTTTTCCAAAGCTTGTCAGGTTGCTTACTCTTCAAGTAGCCACGGAAGAAAACAATATGTACTTTATGTATATAGCCAGGGATGTTGCAAAACTGCTACCCATTTGGGTTAGTGAATTAAGACTTACCTCAGCACATCTAAGGTACTAGCTAGACCATCAATTAATAGATTTTGTCATCACTACATTGGAATATCTCAAAGGTGGGTGCCAAGAGGATGGTGCCAGACTCTTTCCATGGTGCTCAGTGACAGAACAAGGAGAAATGACCATAAACTAAAACACAAGTTCCACCTCAACATGAGGAAGATTTGCTTTACATTGAGGTTGGCAGAGCACTGAAACAACTCTGCCACCCTCAATGTAAAGCAAAGCAGGTCATGGATTCTTCTTCTCTGGAGACATTTAAAACCCACCCGGATGCATTCCTGTGTCACCTGCTTTAGGTTCTCCCCTCTTGGCAAGGGGGTTGGAGTAGATGATCCCCAGATGTCTCTTCCAAATCTAATGATTCTGTGATTCTATGATTTGAGGGCTACTGGTAAAAAACAACAAAAAACCCCCAAACTTTCAGAAAAGCAAGATGAGAGCACATGGAATAAAGTTTTCCTAAAGTTTTCCTCTGCATTCTGAGTATTTTTTTTTCTGTAATAAGATGCTAAAATACATTCCTGGACTACTCACCAATAGCCTGGTTGGCAAAATTAGCAACTGCAGAATGTGCCTTCAGATTGAGGGGGTTTTATCCCATATTTAAACTGGTAAAGAATTCCAACAATTTCAGAAAATAAAATTTTTCCCAGATTAATTATAATAACATTTTTAACAGCTTCTCAGTACATGCTGATAATTATAATAATGATAGCCAGAATGGTGATGATATACTAATAATAATTGTAATAATAATAATAACAACAGCAGGAACAATAATGAGAATAAGTTGTTGCTTTGTTATGGACACATCTGCCATGCTGATTAGACCATTTACTGATAAGTTCAAACCCAAGTGGCCAATAGTATCTGGCAGTGCAGAAAGTACTGCAGTTTGGAGAACAGGTATCATACAAATGAAAACCATCAAAGCCTGGCACTGGATTCTCTCTCCAGCCTGTTGAAACCCAGTGAGCTTTACTGCTGAAATCCTTTCAAGACTGGTTAGAAAGCAATGCAGAAGAGAGAAGGGACAGGGTTCTGCATGTGACATAGTTACAGCAGAAAACTTTTTTTTTGTTCACCACATTCTTACAGAAACTCCTAAAAGTCTTTAATTGTTTAAGTAGAAGAGTTGAGAAACTATTTTTCTCAGGGACCTACTTATGGCAAAAGGTGCTTCTGAAGGTAGATCTATGCAGTCTCTTCCATCATCATGAAGAGGTTGAAGGATATCCTGGGAGTGGTAGGAACATCAGTATTGAAGTAAACATTCACAGTGTCTTCCTAGCTCCACAATAAATCTACTATGAAACAATGATTTTTTTTTCACTCCAATATTCCTTAAAGTTTGCAGGGAAAGTTCCTCAACCTGCCCCAATTCCAGCAAAAGTGCTGTTTGGTGGGATGTAGCTCTACTCCACCCTGACCATTCTGTGGTCTGTCAGAGCAGACATTGCACTGCTTACTGCCCCAAATGTCTGCCCAAATGATTTTTCATTCTTTTGGATTTATACATCTGGTTTTACACATCACATAAACCCACCAAGGTTAGAAAAGTCACACAGGAGGACAGAACCAAGCCACAGGGTTTTGCACAGCAATTAAAGAAACTTTATTGAGAAGTGTCTGTTGCTATCTTAGGTGACTGAAAGAACACAGAGCCATGTTATTTGTAATGTTCAAATTCTATTTTGTACTAATTCATACAGGCAGTTTTGCTAGTAGCAAAGAAAAAAGACAGAAGTCAGTCCTAGTGAAAATGTGATTTAGCTAAAAGGCAAGTGAGATATTTGAAAATATATTTAAAGATTGTGTCTATCCTTATTTTCCATCAGGGTGTGCTTGGTTCATATTTTCAAATTGGTCCTTATAGATTCAATTTAAGTGAAATATGTGATATTAATATAAAGCCATATGTTGGCAGGAACTAAACTTTAAGGTAAAATCTCACATATTGCAATGTAAGTGCAAAAAAATGTCAGCAGTGTGTCAGAGAAAATATCTACCTAAGATCCAACATGCAAACCACATTTCTTTTGTAGCACTCAAGCACAAGTTTGATGGTATTTATGTTCCCCCACAAAAAGACAAACCAGGGCTGTGTCATGTTTCATGGCAGTTAATGCATTTTAGTGGGGCCTCAAGATTAAAATATCCAAGTGTCTTGAATTTACAGTGACAGTGTTATCTTCTATTGATTCATGTACTTGTTTATGAAGGACATGATTTCAAGTAAGATTTGGCACTTCCACAGACTTTCTTGCCCTCTCCTGAATCTTGGAAAACTGCTGATATTGAATCTGTGTCTTGGCTTTTGTTTTTGTAGCAACAATTTGATGTCTTCGTTGTGGATTTGTGACTTCATTGCAGTCTTGAGGTGAATGGAGGGTTGGCTGTTAAAGACCAGGTTTCTGAAACACCAGCAGCCAAACAGTTGAGGGAAAAAGACCTCAGCTTCATTTGGACACAAAATCTCTATTATTCTGAAGTATATATTTTGAGATATATTTAATTATTAAAGAAACAAAATAGTTAATTTGTATCTCATTAATAAAGAGCAAAATCAGTTAATGATTTCACTTGAATACATCTGAACCTTTTTGTAAAGGGCTGTATTTTCATGGTTCCTCCCTTGTTAACATCTTAAAACAGGGGAGGTCAGATTAATTTTTCTTTAGTCCCTAGATAACATCAATGAAAATATTGAAAATGTCCTATTTTTTCAAGTCCAGAAGCCATCTGGAGTTTTTTGGACAGATCTAATTCCCTTCTGATTCTTCCAGTACCTTCCTCACTTGCTAGTTATTTTTCTCCTCCCTCTGTTTACATGCAGCAAAATTATTCCTGCTTCCTCCCATCTCCCTGGTGAGCATAGATGTAAGGAAGTCATTGAGATTTCTGCTTCTGTATGCTTGCCCTGTCTTTCAAAGCCTACAGTGTTCACTCAGCAAGATTACTGCTTTATATGACTGCAGAAGCTTTTATTTGTCTTCACAGCTTGTGCTGGCCTGGTTTCATTTTCAGTGGTGGTTGGCTAAGGCTGTACCTTGTATTCCCTGACTGACACGAGGGTAGTGTTTCATCCACAAGGTTATTGTCTTTATACCCTCTTCTTTTCTCTATCAGTCCCTGCATTTCCCTGATCACCTGTGTTTGTTGCTTACTATTGATAGTAAAAGCTTTCCCTTTTTTTTTTTTTTTTTTTTTTACTGTGCTGGACACTTGAAAAGCTGCTTCTGAGAGCTCAGCTCTCCTTTCCTCGGCCTTATTCCTCTTTCCTCTAACAGCTGGTTTTTACCAGTACAAACTTTTCTGCCAGATTTTAATGGTTGAACTGGACACTGACTTTCCATTTTGGAGATTATCCTGCTCTTTGTTTCTGGCAAACACAGGCTGACATGTGAGAGCCTCACAGAGTTATGTAAGTGTTCGGTTGTGCTGGTGTCTGATCTGTAAAATATGATTCTGATTCCCTATTGCTCTTAGCTGTGTATCCATATTGAATTAGGTGGTTTCTGCAGACAAAAGGGAACAAAATATGGTGACGATTAAATAGAGAAGGCAGAGTGCTGTTTCCTGTCCTCCTGCCAGCTCTTCACTTCATGCTCAAAAGTGCCAGAGGCATTGCGAAGCCCTGCAAACATCCTGGGGTTAATCACCACAGGGAGTGGACAGGTTTTTCCCTGTGTGTTTTGCAATAGTTCAGCTTGAGACATGTGAGATGATCTACAGGGTGCCCTGGCTGTTGCACACACGTGCTAGGGAAAGCCATGGCTTGGCTGGAACTATGCAGCATAAATAAGGAATGCTTATACCATCTAGTACCAAACTCTGTAGAGAGGGGATTGACAGGAAAATAATTTTTTATCAAGTGCATCTGCAAAGGTAGAAAGAAGAAAAACAATCTCATGCTCAGGATAAGATACTGGCCTCAGCCTTTTTCCTTCAAAAGCTGGAACTTTAGTTCATCATTTCTGTAACAGTGTAGAGGTTAGAGCTGTCGACAAAGACACTCAGCAGAGTGGAGAAGGAGAGCTGTCCCTTGGGAAACTTCCCTAATCATTTGGCAAGAGGCTGTTAGAGCTGGAGTAGCTGAGCTGCTTGAAATTTTCTTCTAGCAGAAGGGAATTCAAGTCCCAGGGACTGGCTGTACCAGGAGAGGAAGCAGAGAGGGTGGCATAGCAGGCAGAGCACTCAGGTGGCAAAGGTGCAAGCATTGTCTGTCCTCATGGAAATAATTCTAAGTTTTATATGAAAGAATTTCTGAAAAAAATCCAGGACACCATTTCCAAACACTGATTCTTAACAGCAAAGTTGTAATGGTTTTCTTCTGCTTTCACTTTTACACCTTTCTTCCTGCACTATTTAGGCAACCTAAGTATAGTTGCCTGGAAAGACAAGTTCTTCCTGGGGTGAATAGGGAAAGCCACCAGAAAACAAGATCCACCTTTACATCTCCTGGATTTCATTCTTCATGATTACAAATAAAGGCAGCCGTTGCACCAGAAGGGTGAAAGATGATTGAATACTTGTGATCAGCTTAGAGGTTAAAGGACTCTTTATTGCTGATTGTCCCTTCCCCCACACCCCCAGAAAGTAAGGCAATATTTTCTTCATCTGTAAAAACAACAAGAATAAAATCAACTATAGTAACTTGTAACTTTGGAGTACAGTAAATGTCCACATCCAGCTCACTCCTTATGTGATGGCTCATTTCCACAGCTTTGACAAGTACCCACTTCTGGATGGAAAGAGTGTTTAAAATGGTGACTCCAGTCTGCAGCTGTAGGTATAAGCAAGCCATACACTAACTCTGTGTGAATAATCTGACCTAGCAACGAGAATATTTTTTAAATTAGATGGACTCAATGTTTAGCTTCTGGGCAGTTCATTTTTGATTTACTCTGAATCCACAAATCGATCTATGAACAGCCATTGCTTTCACAGAGGGATTTGATTTGTGGAATTATGGGCTAGATTCATCATACTGATGACAGATAGATTTTCATACTTTGGATTTTATTAATGGCATGTTCTTTGCTTGTTAACATTCAAAGGAGATCAATCACAAGGTATTCTGGTGCTATTTAGTTTCTATGGAAAAAGGACACCATATGTTGAGGCAGGAGTAGAGGTCAGTGTGTATCAGTCTCAGAGAAATACAATACCTTACTAACAGGAAATAATTGGAAATGGGTCCAAATTTCAGCCAATTCAAGAACATCACTCTTCTCTTGGAAAAATCTATGTGGACTGAAATGCATTACTCTCAATCCTTTTTTGTTTACAATGCCTTTGTTATCTCCCACCCCCATCTAAGAGAAAAAATGTAAAATCTGTGCAAATACACCTTTACCAAGCACTCCTGGTGACCAGTTCTGTGCTCAGGTTACTAACCCCGAGTGCTTTTCTACAGTTATGGGCTTACACAAGTGAACTCTCCAGTCTCAAAAGCCTAGTATCCTACCTATTCTCTGGAAAAATCAGAAGCCACTTCTTCAAGCATGCATCATTTAACTCATTGAACCTGTGCCACAGTAATCAGTGCTATAAGGGGAAATGGTATTACCTTTCAGTCAACTTGTTATACAGCCCATGATGTGCATTTTCATTATTTCTGGAATTCAATACTGTGGCTTAAAAAGTTGCATTCTCTATAAAAATAGGTGATTGAATGAACTGCATGGAGCTCTGTCCAGCTACAGATGACCAAAGAATGCTGAAGTTCAACAGGACTGTTTAGTGTAAGATCCCTGAAATAACTACCTAATATTTTTCAGTACTGTTCACTTTGGTTGAACTCTTTATTACAAGAAGCCAAAGCTTCTCTTCACTAACCCAGCCAGCCCTGTTTTTGGAAGCTTGTGATGAGGTGAAATGTTTACTTTGCTGTTTGCAAACTCTTCAGAGCATGGAACCAGTTTATTAATTTCAACCTCCAGCCAGTTCACAAGAGCACAGAAGGCACAGGACCCTGGGAGGTTGCCTTAAGGAATGCAGGAGGCTGATTATTACATTGTCCTGGCTTTAATGTTAGCAAGTTTCTTAGCAATAGAATGGCTTCAGATGATCACTGCCCTCATTTGGGAAGACTGAATTATTTAGTTGTCCAAAGGACAACACTTAAAATAGATTATGTTTTGTTTGTTTGTTTTTTGTTGTTTTTTTTTTTCTTTTCTGGAGGGTTGGGGGGAACAAGATGGCAAAAAATAAGTTGTGAAAGACTGGTCTAGTTCCTCTGCACAGTGTTCTTTCAACTGTGCCATTGATTTCCCTTTTGGCCTTTTTGAGAAACAGAGCCATCATTTTTTCCCATCAGACCTTTTGCTCCTATTGAGACTGATGTCTTTTCCTTGCTCATTGATTCCCATTGAGCCGGCCGATTTCTGTCACATTATTTGGGAATTGCATGCATAATTTTGAAGGGAAAGCTGGAAGCAAAGAGTAGCCTGGCACACAGAGAAAGTGGAAATACATAATAGGTATTTTGTGCTTGATCAGAAGCAAAGGAACAGATTTTATTCCTCATAAGTTTTTCTCTTATACTGTAATAAATGTTATTGGATGTCATATTCTTATACAGAGACTAGAACTACCTTAGCAAGCGCTGTGAAAAGACAATGGAGTCTTTGTTTTAAAAGATGTTAGGCTGTCAATTTGAAAGCATTAGTTATGGAAAATAGAAGTGCATTTGGCCCCATTTGAGAGTCACCTTCCCTGGAATCAGGAAAAAGCCTTGAGCTCCTTGAGCAAGGACCCTGAAAAGCTGGCTTGATGGGATTTATCTGTGCAGACACATGCAAATGAGTGTTTGACTTTGTAAGCCTTACCATCAATTGAATACCCAGACAAAGAGAAATTTTAAATATTATTTAATTTAGACATATTTTCTCTTAGAAGATTTTCTTTCCCATTTTGGAAAATCCAAGTCAGGCTTTTCTAATGGTATATTCCTGATCATTTTACAAAGGCTGTGAAACAACATGTAGAACATAAAATATAGGTAATTATTTTGTAAAGACATGATTGCAAACAGCAGGACAATGTTTTCTAAACCCTCCAGTGCAGAGGCAGCTCTGATTCTTTCCAGAAATCTGATGTAAGAATTCTGTTTGCCTCGGCAGGATCAGACCAGACCCTTGCTGGCAGTTTTCAAAATCTTAGCCTGGGAAGTCTCTGTTTCCTTGTCTCTACAGGAAAGAAAACATAGAGATGCAACAAGAAGCCAGTCACGGTTTGCACATAAAACACAATTTTTCATGGATATATAGTAGCTGTAAAGAATGCACCTTCCAGGGGTCAAGGGTTAAACTTAGAGTGCTGCAACATTTCAGGCTCAGTGAACTTCCCTGAACTACCATTTATATGGTGGCATCCATAATTTCTCCAACCTCTTTTTTGTGCTAAACAATAACTTACTGTTCATATTTCTCCTTAGAGAAGCAAATTGTTATTAAAATATGAGCCTGGTTTTACATATGGTTTCAATAGAAAGTGCTTTATGTATTCTTATCTATTACTATCAACACAAAATATATTTACACTTGCAAAGACTTCCTTTGATTGGAGCCATGTGACTGCAGCCTCAGGAGCGCATCAGGTGGCAATGAAAATGCAGATCATCACAATTCAGATTGAGGCCATCTCCCAGGCTCACATCAGCCTCTGAAATCTGTAGTTCTGTGGGTGTATTGCAGGATTTGGGATGTGCTTAACATGACATGTACCTTACCTCATAAGTTCTCATTTGGCTTTTGGCCAAATGATACTGTAAGTGGAAAACACTCAATTAGATGAAGATACATCTTAATGAACTGCCTACTGCACATCACCACTTGGAAAAATCTTATGCTAGACACTTGTTAAAAAATACAGCTTCACATATGGCAACTTAAAAGACAGTCTTTTTGCTCTGTAGTGAGGAAGGGCTGGGTTCTTACAGGCACTTGCTTTCTTGAGGATTAGCCAAATTGCAAAGCACACATGTAAACAACCTGATGATGAGATGAACCCTCTGCAGTTTCCCAGGTTAGCCCTTGCCCTCTCTGTTGGTGCAGATCAGGAAAAGTGCACACCAGGCTGTGGCAGACATATTCTTTGCTCCCAGCAGCAAGAGGTTCAAAGGAGGGGAGAGTCTCATGATGCTTCCAACCCCTTCAAAGTTCCTGAGCACTTCCTGGAATCTGCAGAGGTGGATTGCATCACCCACCTCTCTGTAAATAGCAGTGCCTCTCTCAGTGTAGTCTGCAAGCACAGTGGGGTAAACAAATGTTTTATCTTTTTATGAAGTGTCCTCTAAGTTCAAATTACGTCAGCATGTGATTCATACAAAAGCAGACAGAAGAGAGAAATCCAGTAATAGAAATCCATCCCTCCTCCTCTGCTAAGACACAGTGACCTTTTATGAATATCATGTTTTACTACCTTTATTATGTGGGAGAAAGCTGCAGTCTTCTTTCATATCTTATTTTGGAAATTCTTAAATAAAGGGAAGATTAAGGATAAGCAGCAACCTCTAGAATTTACAGATCACAGGTCACAGGTCATGAGGACTATTGTTTTCATTTCTTGAATAGATTTGCATTCTTATTTGTTCCTTTCACTTCAAGGGATTCATTCTCCCACTGCTGTCTTGCACCTTCTGCACAAAGCTTCCTGTTACAGTTCAGGGACTGTCTTGCCTGTTCCTGATCTCAGTGATCCCTCCCTGAAGGGAAGGGCAAGTCTGATGCTCCTACAAGTAAGGGGAGGAAGAAGAGTGAGGAAGAGGAACGATACTGAAGTTTCCAAGTGAAACTACCAATAGCTCTTCCAGTATTTTTAACACGGCTCAACTCTAGCAGTAGTTGAGTCACAGCAGAGCCTGTGCCAGGTCTGCCAGGGCAGCATATTCCTGATTTGTAACAGCTGAAAATCTCTGTGGCCTTCATGCTCTTCATCTTTAAGTGCTATTTCCCCATCCATATTTTCTCAGAAAAAAAAATAGACTTTGTGGGCATTTTGGTAATTTCTTCCTTCAGCAGACTGAGTGGTGCATATGTTTGTTAGGTTAACTGGTATAGGCCATCAGTTCTCCTCCCTAAAAGGAGGTATTAGAGTGGAGACCATTAAATAAGAGAGTTACAGTGATGGTCTCACTGAGCTCCTCTAAGTGCTTTAGGTGGTTGCTCTCATATGCTTCTGAGCACATTTTAATTCCAGTTTCTACCACTAGACTGAAAGATTCTTGCTTGAAACCTGAAGGGATCTTGGATTTGTCCTTAGGACTTGCAACTAAGACACAGGCTCCTCTCATTTTCACTGTTTATTGGAGTTGCTTGATAAGTTTTTTTCAGTGTGGGACAGGGTTACAGGGATAAGTTCTCTGGGAAGCTGCTGGCAGCTTTCCCCCAAGTCCAACATTTCTACATTTCCTGACCCATGAGCTTTTTTTTTTTTTTTAATTTCTCTTCCCCCATCTATTTGAAGAGGGAGAGTGAAAGAGCAGCTTTGGTAGGTCAAACCACCACACACCTCTAGAACTGACAAATTGAGATTAAACTTGTTTGTTCAACTTCATGTATCTTAAGTGTCTCAGCTCTTGATTTTGTGCCTTGGTCTGACTGCCCTGATGCACATGACTGTTCATGCCAACCCATTTCACCTGGGGACAGAAGAATCCACAGCAGCAATGGATTGACAATGCCCTTATCCTGTACAGTTACAACCCACAGCAGAGCTTCCCTTCAGCATTTCCAAACTTCTGCAGACATGAGCAAAAAATGCAGGCACACATGGGAATATGTAGGTATCATATTAAATGTCTGAATTGTAGATTATTCAAATAATTAACTCAACCAGCTACTTGGTGATCTACCTTGAATTATTAAATCTCTGGAGATGCATGCAGAATCAGATTTAAAATGACAGGTATGCCTAATTACAATAATTGCCAGGAGAGCATTTTATTACAGACTTTTGTGGTCTATTAAATGACTGGTTTAAGTGATAAACTAGTTAATCAGCAGAAGAAGCCTTTGGTGAAGTTGTGTAAATGACACTAGACTGGAAATGTTTTATGGTTTAAAGCCTGTGGCTTTGCCATTAGGACTTTCTGAGGGTATTGATGAAATTTACTCTATATAGTGTCAGAGGAAATTGAAAGCAAGAAAGCAGAAAGGGGTTCTCTATGTATTCATGGACCATTGGTTGCAGTGATATTCAGAGTTTCTGACACCTGGTATCTCTGAACATCTGCGCAAGTAGGTTTTTCTTTATAAAGATGTTTTCCAAATAAGATGCATACAAGAATAAATCTGCAGTGACCATGTGGCTGTTGAGACCCAAGAGACTTCTTGTGAGGTGAAGTAGAGAAGGTGTGGTCAATTTGGGGCTTAAGAATTTCCAGAATCACTTACAATTGTGGTAGAACCCCTGAGGATCTGCTGCAAAATGCCTCGCTGAAAACCCTTCTATGGTCTGGGTGTCCAATAAATGGTCCTGGAAATCTGCTTTCAGATAATGAAAGCATTGAAATGAATGTGTGCCACTAGATAAGTAACACAACATAAGTATCAATTCGTTACAGAAAAAAAAATATGCCAGTGAGAGGAGAAAGAAATACATTTGCGTCAGGAACATAAGTACTTTCCATGGCATTGCTTCCTATGTAGGACATTGATCCTTCACAAATCTTTTAATGATAAAATCTTCTCATTAAAACACAAATTAGGAGAGTTGTATGAAAGACCTGAAAGACCTGGGAAGTGATACTAGTGTTTCTTATTGTCTAGCACATCTCCCCTTTATCCATATGCAATTTATTTAGTAGGATTTAATAAGCTCAATACATTTTGGGTCTCAGATTTAAAGAATAGAAATAAATATACCCTGGAACACAACAGAGATTGTAAGGGATTTCACACCCTTAACCTTGTAATCCTTGATTATTTTAATGTGGATAATAAATTGGCTAATTTTGTCTACAATATGGTTTGTCAACATCTGCAAGAGTAATGCATTTTTAATTAGAATATTCCAATTAATGTATTCTTAATTTCTTTTTATTCTCTTTTTCTTTTTTGCAGAGTCTTAAAATGTATTTATTTAAAGATTATTTTAATGACTTCATTAAGCACTCAAGCATCCCTATCTGATTTTTTTCCCTATTTGGAAGGGAAAAAAAAAGGTATTTCCTACATCAGAGCTACAATGATAGGTCAAAGAGAATTGTCCTACATAACAAAATCAATGACATGCAGAACTAGTAAATAAGATGAGATAAATAACCTATATTTTGAAGGTCAAAAGCGTGCCTGTGGGAGAGAAAAATGTATGCAAGGGTACCATTCAAGTACCATGCATGTTCTGGAAAGTCTGGTTACGGATGTTATTGTCCTGTGAATTCCCAGAACAGGGAGCAGTGATGAGTTGTGCCTCTCCAAATGACTCTAATTAATAACTCAGTTGTGACTGCAGAAGCGAGTCCAATAGGTGGGCACAGAGTGACAAATGTAGCCTTACAAGAACGTGGCTGCTGCAGCCAGAGATGAGCTGTGATGTGAGCTGGGAGGAAGCTGGGGGAGGGAAGGGACAGAGAGGAAATCAGTGCAAGGAATGTCCCCAGCCTGCCTGTGCAAGAGAATATTTCTGAGTAACATCCCCTAAAGAAAGCTCATGGTCTAAGCTTGGCTGTGGGGATTGATCAGCCTTTTTTTCCTCTGTCAGAGAAATTGCTGCATTTTAATCATGCCTGCAAATGTCTTAAAATTATTAATGTTAATATTAGCATATTTGACTTTTTTATGTGACTTGACTTGATAGGCTTTGAAACTCTACTATGTCCTGGATGCAACATGAAGACAGTAGAAATAAATGAAAAAAGAGAACAGAGAGTGAAATAATGTGATAGTGGTGGTGATGAAATAGAAAAGAAAGTGTTGCTTTGGGCAGATAGAAAACAAACTTTTATTAAACCAAAAATCCAAAAGGAAAGAGTGGAGAGTATTCATAACATGTTGGCAAGCTTTAAAGTAAATGAGTTCTCCTAGGACTTCAGATTGTTGACTTTTTTCCCCATTTTGAATTATGAACAGCACTTCCAAGTAAAAAGTGGAAAACTCTGCTTAAGAAAACATTGAAGTACTTTGATGTTACAGCCTACAATTTTTTCCTCAAAACATTTTGTCAACTTCAGCCCAAAAATTCATGAAATCACATTTTTGAGCTTTTTATCTTCTGAAAAGAATTTGCCCAGCTGTATTTTCAGACTTCGGTGATGAAGAATACATCTACATCCTTGAAGTCTCAATGCATGTTTGCTGAATTGATATCCTAAACTTTATTAATGCACTGCAGTTGCAGCAAGCTTCAGGCATCCACCACACTGTTGTATTCCAGAAAGCACTTCTGGTTATAATAGTTTTTAGGGATAGCAATCCTCAAAGAGGCCCATCCAGAATTGGTTTTCCTCTATCTCTGAGTTTTGTTACGTCTAGATTTTCCAGTAGAGATGTGGGTCACAGTTACGTTAATTTAGTTTACTGAAAACCAGCTTATTTTAAACTGCCTTCTGCAAGGATGACAAAGAGACCACAGATTCCCCTATGGCTGCAGTACAGAGGACAACTGAGCTAAGCAGAACAAGTCTGTGCTCCACTTTGACCAGCTGGGCTAAGTTGCAATTATGTTTAAGCACAACTTGTAGGAACTATAGGAATGGAGACATCACCTCTAGAATAAGGAGAGAAGATAAATGTTTGCATTCCCAGCTTTACCATGCCTGGTGAGTGTGACCATGCAATTTCAAGCCATACACACTGTTGAGTAGCAGCAAACACACAGCTACTTCAATGGACAAGGTATTGAAGCCTGAGCCCTCTCCTGAAGCTGGATGGAGCAGATGTGGATAGAACCAGGAAAACACTGCCAAGAATCCCACCTACTGGGGTCCATCACTGAAACAAGAGCAGAGTACCTCCATTTCGTACATCTTCATAGGAATTTGAGAAATAGACTGGGTGCCAACACAATGTACTTCTGAACAGTAGCCTTGCTGTGATTTAAAAAAAAAAACAAACCACCAAAATGCTCTTTGCTTTGCCTCCACCTTGTGCTCTAAGGCAACATTAGAGCCTGCCAATTTCTTCTAAACCTGTTCATACCCTTTCATTACCCTCAGAAACATCTTTATTTGCAAATTTTTAGAATGCATGAAATTATACACACTTGATTTCTGCTAATACTCTATACCTGTATTTTATCTGCCAATTACAGCAAATAGAAAATCTAGACAAGCATGAATGCAATAAGATAATGTCTTTTAGCAGTAACTAATTAAACCATAAAACAAAACATGTTCTATTTAAGGGATAATGTTCATGGCACTTGAACACATCAAGCAATAAGCTGTGTTTGTAGCTGATTAAATGTCAGAGTGAATCTGAAACATCTGATAATTGCAAAAATAATTTCATGCAATATACTAATAAGATGAAAAGATAGAGTTTCACATTTTTTGAAGTACAGATGAGAACACCCTGGACTTATGAAAAGAAGGAAATGTTTGTTCCATATGTCTGTTGGTGAGCTCTGTGGATGAGGACAAGCATCAGCTGAGCAGGGGGTGTTATATACACCTGTGACAGGATTCTTCTGTTCCTGTACTGTGCCAGGGCTTTCACAGGGCAAAAAACCATACTAATTTCAGGATGGATGGCTTTGGTTTTGAGAAATAAGAGATTATATTAAACACTCCTGTCACTTACTGAAGGAAGGGGATGAAGCACATTATGACAGTGTATGGACAGGTCTAGCTAATAGCTCTCTGCATCTTAAACTTCTTCTCATGATTATAGTCTGATAAATTAGGCTTTGACTCTTCCCCTGACTCAGTCTCAAGTGCTGCTGAGAAGGTTGACCACAGAAAGCTGACTTTTAATCCCAACATAAAACAGAAAAGTCCTTATTGCACGGCATTAGTTTACAAATGTTAGTAGGGTGTTCATTCTTAAGTATAATTATTGTCAAAGATTGTGCGTGGAGAGGAGACATTTCATTTACTTTTCTGTTGCAGAACTATAAACAGCGTAGTGATTTATTATAGACTTGCTGTCCTTTCTTGAGTCACAGATCTCGAGTTTCCCTGTATAAATATTAATGGCAGCAATCTGTTTGGTGTAACATGTAAGCTGTTGGATGACACAGGCCCATATTTTCTGGACCCAACCTCATTCGCTCACGCTTGAGATTCCGCACCCTGTTGCGTTGCCGATAATGTCAGACTCCTCGTAGAGGGAATGTTGTGCACTCTGGGGCTCACTATTGGCTCTCATCCTTCTCCTGTCATCACGCAACTCTATAAAGCGTCTTGAAATGGGAGAAATCTGGCTAACAACATCTCAATGCCAGATAATTATCAGATGGTAACTACCCACGCTGATTACCACTCAAATTAGAGAGGGAGTTTAAAGATGAATTTGTGTGTTTATGTGGGGGTTGAGCCTGGGGCTCATCTCTGCCCAGACTCCTCAGCAGTAGGAAGTGCAGGTATTATATTTCCTCTAGCAGGAATGCTAACTGAGGATTCCTAGCTAGAGCACGGAAAAAGAAAATGGGCCTCAGTCCAAACTGTATTAAGAGGAAGGAAAAAAAAAAACAATGTGTTTCCTAACTTGGCTTTGGTTCATGTTTAACATCAAGGGAAGCTATTGCTGCTGGAGGCTCTGTACTGAAAGTTGTTGCATTCATGCAAGTTGCACTGTCCCCCTTCTGTTGCCTCTTGGCCAAGTGGTGTTTCATTTCTGGGTTTGTAACAGTTCAATATACATTACTGGAGGGAAGGTCAGGTCACAGAACCCAGCCTAATGCTTTTTGCTCACTTAATGGGTAAATGCTCTGACTACAGACTGAAGGAAAGAAATGGGAGATACAGGCAGTCAGGTAGGAAAAAAACCCTCCAAGTCACCATTTAGACCTTTAAGGATTTCCAGCTGCTCAGTGCTTTACTTTATAGAAGAAACATCAAACAATATTGACTATCTTTGTAGCTGAACTCCTCACAAGTATGGGTGACTATATTTTTAAGTTATCCTTCTGATATAGGGCACAAATTTTTAACAGACTTCTGCTGATGTTTTACCAAGCTGCTGCATCTATCAGAGGAAATCAGAATATTACCAATAAAGGGGTTAATTCTACACCTCAGATTTTTAACTAGGTGAACATGTATTCAAGCTAGATTCTTCCAATCAAGGTAACAAGGGGATCTGTGGACAGATGCAGAAGATAAGTGCCACCACTGTACCTTGGCCCTATTACAAGGGAGTTATTTCACAGTTTCTATTATTATGAGAGCATCCAAGCCTCATTCCAAAACATACCTGCAGTAGACATATCCATTTCCAGACCTCAGAGGTGTTGTGTGTCCCAAAGTCATTGGAAACTTCACAATCTTCATATTAGCAAACAGAGAAATTAATTCTCATTGGCTACACAATTATCTTATTCTATTGTTTAAATTATTCCCTTGCTTCTAATGTTAGTTAATCCTGTGCTCAGTCTTTCTCTTCTTTTGTGTTGGTGGGTTTCTTTTGTTGAGTCGATGAGTAGTGCTCTCCTCCTGCTGGAATTAGTTGTCTTACCCTGAGGATCCTTTGCATCCATTATTAGTGTACCTCTGGCTTTGTTTACCTCCTCCTAGGTCTGAGATAACACTCAGACAATAGTACCACCTTCATCTTATATCTTATCTCAAGCTCTGATCAGATGGCCAGTAAGAGTTCCAGGAATCCATGGAGGCATATTTGGGTCAGGGGAAAGAAGGAGGAAGGGGGAGGCAGCTTTGGTGGTCTCAGATATCCACCACATCAGTCCCATAACTTGGGGTGATCTTTGTTTAACACGCTTTGCCACAGCAGGAATTTGTGATCTTAAGAGTGTTTGAGAGGGGCAATTGTGAACTCCTTACACTGGGGAGAGTAAAAAAAAAGCATGAAAAAAAAAGTGGTGGATAAAGATGGTTGTTTAAATAATCACAATATTAATTATCATTTTAGTTGGAAATATGGGTCTCATAGGCCCGATTTGCCTCAGTGCATTGAAACAGGGATGCAGTACATGCTATGGTTCTAGTGATTTCTGTATCAATAGAATAAAGAAATCTAGCTGACACTGTGCAATTAAATGCCATGTTAGCAAAACTGGATCAGGACCATTTTTATTACCTTTACCTGTGATTATCTGCATGTTAAGATGGTTAAAGCCATTACATCTCATCTCAAGGTGTATGATGGTCAAGACACAGGTCAGGTTTCTCAGCTGACTTTAGATGACATTCCTATCTCTGCTAATTATAAGCTTTCAACATTTTCCCTTACATAGCAGTCAAAAACTTGGAGTATTCTTTCAGTTTGTGAATATGAATTTAAGATTTAAAAATTTAATTTATTAGGAACTTCTGCTGGTATAACTTAGTTTATAACCCTATTAGCTTGGGTTGCTTAAGTGTTCCATGAAATAACAGTAGCATAAAGACAGAATTCTGAGGTGCAGAGCCATACATTTTTACAGCATTTTATTTGATGAAAGTAAATAGTGTCATTTTCCACTTTATGAACTCCATTTGACATACACTCTGATCTTAAAAAATTTATTGCATTTGAGAATGGAGAAGATGGGCTGCTCAAATTCTCCATGACCAATAATTTATCAAATCTGTCTCCGTTTTTTTCTACACATACAAAGGCCTGTTCTGCTAATGTCCTCCAGTGTTTAAAACAAATGGGCTGTATTTGGTGTATTCTATTATCTAAGATATGTGATAAATATTAAGAATTAAAGATGCCTTCTGAAAGGGCAACAGGATTTATTATTAATCAAAAGAATAAATCAGTTTTTCCTCTGCTATGTCAATCCTTGTCTGTTTAAAAAGGTTGCCAATGTTGCAGTTCTCTCATCTTGTTATTAGTGGAATTCCAGATGTTTCTGATCCTGAGGGGTTTTAGAGAGTTTCAGCACTTCTACATCTAGCTCCCTGGAAGAGGGGCAGATGCTTTCTCTGCTTCAGGGCTCAATGCTCATGTTGATAATAACATAATAATGCTAACCTAGAACACAGCCTCCTCTGGAGTTCCCACTGCCCCAGCCACTAGTTTTATTCTCTTAATATGATAATAGCACGCAGATTCCTCTGTACCCATGGTAAGCAGAGGCAGCCCTGATTCCACAAATTCACCATCTCCTGATGGGCAGAACATGAGGCTCATTAGTTATATGAGGCTCATTAGTTAGGTGGGTCTTGCAAATCACACCAAAAAACTTTAGAGTAAGAATGATGTGGTCCGTATAAATGTGACTGCTGGGAAACACTTCTGGATTTCCAGCTGGAAAGACTTAGTGCCTGTTGTTTCTGGAAAGCAAGTTGAAAATACAACTGCTCCATACAATGTGCTCCCTAAGCATCCAGGTAGAGGATACAAGACCTGCTGAACCTTTTATAGAGGCAGCACCTTTGTGAAGAAACACTGCTTTGTGCTGATGATACATTTGAAAATAAACAGCTGTGACAGTCAGGTTTCTAGTTGGTACTTAATTTTTTTTCCCCCAAAATATAACTGTGCTCAATGCCCCAGTTGGCTTTTCTCCCCCAGGGGAGCAGAACACCCTCACACTGTAACATGCTCCCCCAGCCAGGGTTAAGCTAAAATTCTTAAATAGGAGGAAAACCAGTTTCTCTCTTTAACACTGGTCTGTTCACAGATCAGCACTCAAGGAGATATTGTCCCATCATCCACCTTCAACGTCAAGCTGAAGGAGGTGCCTAATTTTTTAATACCTGAAATTCTCATTTGAGTAGATTTAGATATTCTGCTCTAGCTGAAGTCACTCATGTCATACAGAGATTTTAATCCTCATTGCTCCCATGGTATGTAGTCTATTTACACCTGTATTGCTAAACTAAAATATCATGAGGAAGGGTAGAAAATTAGAGGAAAAAAACAATGAGAGGATCTTAATATAGCCTCAAGTCTGATGCAAAGACCTCATTGTGGAAATAAAACACTTTTGTTGTTTTGCTGTATATTTTAGGAGAGAATAATGTCTTAATTCTGGGCCTGTAAACATTTGCCTTTGAGATGTTTAGAAGTCTTGGTCTCTGCCACAACATAATTATACAGCACAGAATAATTATTTTACAGTCAATTAAGTACACTAAATGTGCATATTTAGGAAACCTGATTTAAACGTCATGTGTACCATGCTGCATCTTGACCATACCACAATCCTTCCATCTGAACCAGAGACCAATTACTTTGCTAATTAAGCTCAGGGGTTCAGCCAACATCTGAGGGAGTGCTTGAAACTTTTGTTTTGTCATAGAAATTATGCCAGCCACCATAACAGGGCTTGGCTCTTGGTTTCTGCTGATTCCATAAAGCCAAAGAGTAAATTCTACTGTAAAGTTCTCTTTTATTAGCACTACGGCTCAAGCTCCAAATTGGAACCCTGAACCCTAAAGTTTTCTTATGCAAAGAATTATATTTTTCAATAATGTAGTCTATCAGACAATAAAACCCAATATTTTTGCAGCAGACAAAATTTATGGCATGCACAGGTAGTCAGTTTTTGATAATGGCTGATTGATGGAAAAGCTCTTATTAAGAAAAATAATATATTCATTTTACAAGTCATCCAGTGTTATGGGAATTTCTCCAAATGTTATTATAATATTAGAAGGATGATTAATATGGCACACATAAAATTCTTTCATTTTTTCTGGGACACAAATTCTTTTGAGTCTATGACTGACTGTGAAGAGGAGAAAGATATCACTGCAGGAAGGAAAGTGGGTTTTCCTGCCTTCCCTCCAAGTATTTTGACTACACTTCTTGCATAGAGAATGTCTGATTTGGTATTAGACTAAGAAAAGGATACAACTGACTTCAGACCAAAGCAGAACAAGAGTAAACCAAAAGACTGAAATATTACTAGTATTATTATTAGCACAATAATATTACTATTAATATTAGTATCATTATTAGTACTATGACTACTACTACTATTACTAGTAAAAAAAATAGGCTGACTATTTTAAATAAATGTCAGACATTACTTGAACCAAGTCCCAAACTGTCATGTCACATGGAGATCTAGTTCTTCAGCACCTCCTCTAAAAATATTTAATTAAAAAAAATATTTTAATGAAACACCTTTCCCTCCCTCCTTCTCTTCACCCTTATAGCCTTAATAATTGCTAGGTTTTTACCCCTATCACTTACAGTAGGCAAACACAGACATGAGCAATACAATACAAAAAGCCATCAACCACTTGGGGCTGTTATATTTAGCAAGGCAGATGCTCCCTTAGTAGCACTCGGCTCCAATTTACATTGAAAATACAGCTGTATTATGAGAAAGGAGAAGGAAAATTTGTAATATTACAAATCTCCTACCATGCTCTGTGATCAGTCACCGTAAATCTCTCTCTGAAAATCTCTCCCACATTGGATGTTTGTGAAAATATAGGTATCACTTTGGCAGGCATGTCAACAGCAGATGACAAGGATGATCTTTTTTGATTTCACTGGGATGCTCTCAGCTTGCATAACCAAAGACTGCTAGCTTCTTTCAGAGTGTCTGGAATGTTCCCTCACTTGTTAGCTCCTCAAACAAAACATCCTTTTCTTCATTCAAGTAACAAATGGATTTAAGACATTTTCCTGAAGCAACCTGGGCTGTCCCTGTTTTTCATCAGGAGCTTAGCAGCGCAGTAGAATGAGTATTCTGTGTGATGAATTGGGTGTGGGGTGAAGGAAAAAGATGAATGAGCACAGACACTGTCAAGGCTTCTCTGGAAGAAAATGTTAACGATGTGCTTGGAGTTTCCTGATAAGTCTGTCAGATGGCCCATTACTGGAAAAAATCTTCCCTTCTGACACCATGCTGATGTGATTGTGGAGGCAGAAATGGGAAGTAGTGGCACTTACAAAATACAAATTGCAGGTGGTTTTTCTGTCTGGGGTTCAGATAAGGCATAGAAACAAAAGTTTCTCTGCTTTAACTCTCAGACGTGCAGCCACTGTACCTAGGCATGAACAAGGTGTAAGGGATTGTGCAGTGAATGAAACTGATTTGCAGGAGTATAAAATCAGAGTTGTGCTCCTGCCTGGATAAATAGAGCTTTCTTAAGCTACTGTATGAGGGAAATAAGATCATGAGCCAACTCATCGGACTTGCTGAAAACACTTCATAATTACTTGCAATTTTTTTAATATAAGTTAAATATTAAGAGAAGCTTTGAATCCAGTTTCTCGGAGCAAACATTTCCCAAAGCTGAGCAAAAAAAGGGAGAAAGGGGCCAATCCCATTTGTTGATTTAGGTGTGAAATTATTTCTACATCCTTTTAATTTTAGGCAAAAGATTAGCAATATCTGTCACAGATTGCTGAGGACTCTCCATTAACTCCAGAGGCCAAAACACTTTTGCTTTGAGTGGATATGCTATTTCTGCTCTGTAGCATTAATTCTCTACTCAAAAGCAATAAAATTCCTCTAGTTAACCTTGAAATAAAACCAGATTGATTATTTCTGACATGTGGTATTGAAATCAACACCCTGCTGTGGAAGAGGCATTGAAGAAGGGCCTCTATCTTAAATGAAATACTGTTTCCCTTGTGTAAGGAAGAGATTAAAATCCCAGAAATGCAAACTCTGGCAATTTGATAATCAAGAAAAAGAGATAGCAGGGGCTTGACCTTTCAGCCAAGCACAACATCTTTTCTAGGAGTTGTATTTGTTGAAATGCTGCCAATTACTAAAGACTAGCCATTGCTTTCATCCAGCTGCCTTCCTGCCATCCTTCAGCAGAGGCAGTGTAAATACTGGCTGGAAAGGGAGGAGCTGAAAGAAGATGGATGACTGCTCCAACCCCAGTCCATGCTGGAGGAGAATTATTCCTGGTGTGGAGGAGCCCTTTTACCTTTGCTTGAACGCAGCCCAGGTCCAGCTCTTGGGTGGAGCCAGTTTCCAGGTAGGAATCTGTCAGCACTGCTCTTGCAGGATGAAAGCAGGTGCCTATCCATTCAGATCCACACAGCATTCCCATTCCAGCTCAAGAGTAACAGCAGAAGGAAACCCCAGACACCTGCCTGTGTAAGAGTAGGAGCAGCTCTGGAGGGCTTAGCAACTCCAGAGCATGGTAAAATTTTCTCTCTCAATTATTTTGGCAGCATTTGAAACTCTTTGCAACTGTGACTTCATAATACTCCATGTAAAAGACTTTGTCCTGGGAAAGGAATCAGAACAGTCCACATGTGAGCTGCTGAAAAGGCATTTTTAAAGTGTAAAACCTTAATGTCAGTGTACATTTTGTAGAGTTACTGCATCTTCTCCAATTGCTAGACCATGGTCCAAGCTGCATCAAAATAATGCTTTTTCTCAAGGACACATGAAAGAAACTCTTTCAAAAAGGACTTTGCATGTAAACATCCCAATTCCAAATCTGAACAGTTGATATTAACCCAGAAACTCACAGATTAAAACTTTGTAAAGCAAGTGCACTACAGAAAATCAAAACTGAAATAAAACTTGGAGAGCATTTGGCAATTACAGTTTCACACAGACACAAAACATGCAAAAGATTAAGAAGTTTTCAGAATAAAAAAAAGGGAGCTGATAAAAAAAGGGAGCTGATACCTGATAAAAATGGAGCTGGAAACACAAGGATCTGTGGAATTTATTCAGCTCCCCAGTAAATATGATTTTTAACAAAACAATTAAACGCTGTGGTGCTTTTTCCCCCCACAGGACACCAGACTCCTCCAAAGCACAGGAGGGAAAATGTCTGTGGATGGATCAGGCTTGTGGAGTGAAGGAGTCTGTTGTTTGTGGGCTTGCCTTCTTCAATTTGATTAAAACCTTGCCAAAAAAATTCTGGCATCTCTGTACTTTATAAAAATTGCTCCAGCAGATGGTTATTATTCAGCTTGTGGGGGAGGCACTGGGGGAGTTGTTTAGGAATCCGGAACTTTTATGTGCACATGTCACCAAATTAATAAAGACTGCTTCTCTCAAAGACGAGCGGGATTGCTGCAATGTAGGGGCTGGAAAGAGCAGAGCAGCGCCGGTGCCTGCTGCAGTTACCTCGTTCTGGCTCTCTTCCATCAGCAGGGTGGGATGTGCCACACGGGCAGCTGGGAAGAGGCGAGGATGGGGGACACAGAAACTGCACTAAGGATGTAGGACATTAAAGCTGAGCCAGTGATTCAGCTAGACCAGGACACCTGGAGGTGTTGACTGGGGACTCTTGTAGAGATGCCTGAGATTGCCTCTCTTCTTGACAATCCCCTGTTACTGGATGAAAGTGAAAACGGAAATATTTCCAAACTTGCTTTGACAAAAGGATGGCTCAAACACATTTCTGGAGTCGGGCCAAAGGTCCAACTGTTCCACAGAGCCCAGTGAGGAACATGAAAGTGCAAGTGTGTTATCCTGCAGATGGGGGATATAGCCAGGAACTGGTTTCCCTAAGCTTAGATTCACATGACCAACCTGCTGAGAAATTCTCCCGTGTCAGATTTTGTGTTTCTTTCTTTTTCTTTTCTAACACACTCGGACTTCCATTTTAGCATCTTTCTTACTCAGAATTTTTCTTTTTTAAATTGGAGAAGGACAGGGAGAAGAAATTAAAGATTAGAATTTTCATACTAAGGTTTGAAAAGACTGAACACCTCTGCACATAGGGGACAATTTGCAGGTATTTTCTTGCTCTGAGAGTGTTATTTAGGTGGAGTTTCCAGTAAATGGGTTTCTAATGAGCCAGACAAGTTTCTTTAAGAACTTCAAATACGGCATGGTCTGTATGTGATCTTTAATAAAGAAAATTTTCTTCGCTAAAATAAAAAGAAAAATTAATCAGGAAATAAAAACATTCTAATAAAAGTGGTCAATGATATCTTGGGAATATGCAGACTATTATTTTTAATGGCTTGTGATGAGTGCAGAGTTGTTTCCTTGTATGCCTGTGACAAAGACATGCAATCATTCTGTACCTCTGCACACACAAAACAGTGACCAAAAATTTATATGGATACACTGCCACGTGCTTACATCTTTATTCATTTCCTCATATAGTTGCACCAGACCCTGTTTTAGCTTGGCTCAGTGAACAGAAGCCAGCAGGTGTTGAGTTTGACAGATTTGTTTCCAGCCAGGCTTTGTCTGTTCTGGAGTCACGCACTGTCTTCTTTCTGGGTCCAATTCTGAGCCACTGAAGCCAGGAGCTATATCTTATCTTTAATCATTGCTCAGGCAGAATCTGTAGGATGTTGTGTCAGAAAGGGATCTAGGTACTCCAGTAGCTCGAACAATTATTATTTAAGATAATTGATTTCTGTAGACAAGGACTATATTCTGTAAAGAAGCTGGTCCCAATTGTGTGTGCTGAGTGCTTCTGCTACATGCACCCTCAGTTTAACTTTGCACAATAAATCTGAATAAATGTATGTGTGTAGGGGGCGGAGGGGGTCTTTCAAAGTGCTCATCACTGTCATGAGTCTGCTGGCACTGATGTCAGGAGCAGACTCCCTCTGGAATTCAGATACCTGATACAGGCCAATGCTAAATACTTCTGAAAATCCTAGCCTTACAGCCCCTTTATTTGCATGAATCCATTTCCTTGGAAAATGGAAAAGTAAACAGGAATTTTAGAGGCATAATGCTACTGTCATCAAAAATCTTGCACCCTCACCTAACATCTTTCAACCTAAAGAGTATAAATATGCTCAGGTTATACATGGAATGCTTGGATATCCTGATTAACAAGCGAATGCATCAGGGCATTCTGCTTGGCAGAAATGTGTTGGCATCTCTGACATGCATCAGTTGCTGAGTTACTGGACAGTTTCTGCAGCTGAGCCTTTGAGCAAGAACATTAAGATGAATCTCCATTCTTCACTATTATCTCATGAGAAGTTTAATATTCACACAGAGAAATTAGGGTATCACTTTTTGAACTCTTATCTGGCAGATCCCAAATCGCTGTTTACTTCCTCTTGCAGAAAAAAGACACAAAGTGACCCCACCAAGATAGGTAGGACAGGTAGTTATGGATTTTAGGGACTGGTAAGCATTCATCTCCAAACCTCAGAGGGTGCACATTTTCCCCTCTGAACAGTGGAAGAAAATTGAGATTTTATATGCATGGAAGGATAGAGAACTCTTATCATTATGCCCTGATAAACTTTTATTTTATAGCAGAAGACAAATGACCAACGTAGACAGGAATGAAACCAGACGCTAAAGGAGCAAGAACCACAGTAGCACTGACTCTGTAAAAACATGTGATTTCTCCATATTATGTGTCACAGACATTGCCCTATTACAGTGCATTGCATAGGCTCCTGAACTCAAGCACTACCTGGGAATAAAAGTCTGTCTAAGCAAGAGTTATCCACCAGAGGAAAGGGAGTGAAGGTTGCCAGTGGATAGCTGCAGGTGTTTGTCTAAAACTGGAGGAGAAGCAGGAGGAAAAAGTCGGGAAATTAAAGGAGAGAGATTCATATGCTGTGACCTACCAGAGTAGAGAGGCAAGCAAAAGCTTACCTAAAATGTGGAAAAGGGAAATACATTTGGTGAGTGGAAAATAGCTGCCAGCTGCAGACTTTCAGAGTGAGTTTTAAATATTGCTGAGAGTACATTGCTCAGAAGTTAACTGACTCTTCTGGGCATAAAATTTCATTTAGCACGTTGCATTAAAGTGCTGCAGCTTTCTGCAAGAGTGGCAAAGTTTCTTCCACAGGCTTGTGTGTTACACCCCTTGTGATATTTGGCAAATTTGTGCATAAAGGAATCTGATATGCATCTCCCAGGTTATTCCTCCTTCCAGTCAGGCAACCACATGTGCATAATCAATGGCTAAACTTTATATTCTCTTGGCTTTTATTTCTTTTGTACTTTCCTAATTAGATCAGGAGCAAATTTAGAAATAGCTAGGAAGTAATGTTTTTCCTCTGCAAAAGTCTCAACTAAAAGCAATTTATTTTGTTTTCATAGCCAATTGCAACTGATATATATGAGTCTTTTACCATAAACCTGATGTGCTTTAATTAAAAATATAATTAGCGTAAGTTTCCATTTACCTTAGAAGCTATTTTAAATAGGAAAAAGTTTTCTCACTAAATTTCTTAACCAAATTGAATAAAAAATAGGTTCTTACAGTAATACAGATTTGCCACACCACTTGTCACCCTTCAGACTTGGAAGTCAGACCTTACTGGGAAGTAGCTTGGGAAATATTTAACAGCATACCAAAAGCAGTGGATGGGTTCAGGCTAGAAATATAATCTTTCAAGTGATATCAAAGCAGACATTTAAATATAGTTGGAACCTCAACCTTGGCACAGGCTCATATCTTACCTGAAGGTGGTTTCTAATTGTTTAACATGCCACAATTCTTTTTCTGAGTAGTCAGCAAATAGTACAAAGACAAGCATTATATGAGGGCTGTTTCCCTGTCATTCAGAAATCTTCCAAGACTTGTTAACTTTCCCTTAAAAGTATATCAAAGAGTTAAATATCAATGAAATGCCTTTCAGAAAGTCAGAATGCATAAAAAACCAAGACCTATTTGGATCTGAATATTAAATGCATGATAAAGCACTGATGGTTTTATTAGGATTTTGGAGATTTTCTTGCCTTTTTTTTTTTTTGGTAACTGAGAAAATCTGACAAGAATTTTAGCTGGGAAGTTTTCAGAGGCCCATTAATTTACTGCTCTGTTTATCCGTGCCTTCTGTGTGCAGCTGCAGAGCATTATTGTGTCAAACGTATTAAAATGAGGCACTGATTTAGTTAGAGAAACTCTGCAGGAACTGATGAAAGCAATCTCTTGAAAAACCAGGGAAATATGCTTCTCCAGAGCTCTTAAAAGGGACATTTTGACAATGCATCAAACAATTTGGAAGCACAAATGAAAACCCACAAAGCTGCTGGTTGGTACTGCCTAGGTTGTTATCCCTCTGTAATGTCAGAACATCATAACTCAATCCTCTCATCTAATTCAGAATCCATTCACGTGTTTAACCTGAGGTCTGAGTTTAGGCCTTGCTGATTTCACTGGGAGTTAAATCCACACCTAGGTTCACAGCAATATGAGAAATACAAACATTAATTTGAGATGCATCAGATATGGAAGAGGCTGTATGCTGTGAGTATGCCTGTTGGGCTTGACAATATTATCCTTGCACAATATTATCCTAGCGCAGAAAGCTGCACTACAGGGAACTTGGCACCTTTGATCCTAACAGTTTCACTGGGAATTAGACATTTAAATAACTCTTGAGAACCAAAACAACACAGTGCTAAGGTGTTTAGGTGGCTAATGGTGCAATCCACACTGCCTGGTAGGATTTCTAAGCTTGGTAATGTACTTAGTTTCAGCTGGTTTAAAAAATACCCAAACATTGCAATTCAATAAGTCAATACCTTCTAGCACCAACAATGTTGTTTCCTTATTAAAATGTCCCATTCTAATAAGTATCATATGATTTGTGTACTGATGTGTTGCACATCTGTTCATTGCAGCTCCATTTGGATTAAGGGAATGTGAGACTCTGTGCAATACTTGCATTATCTTTTCTCGTTTTCTGGTGTGAAAAAGCTACAAAACAATTGAAAAGAAGACAATCTAGGTGTCTAGTCTTCATAGTGTGTAGTAGAGCACTATAGTAGGGCTTTAGCTGAGCACACATGATCATTGCTTGAGGAAAGAGCAGGGAGGGGCTGCACTACAGTGAGCAGCTGTACAGCTTTTGCAAACAAGCACCAGTGCAGTGCATTTTGGTGCATGTGTATTAAATATTGCTGGAGTTTTGGTGTTTCAGGAAGAACTCACATGGATCTTGCATGTTATCCTGACCACAATCAAAATCTGAACAAATGCCAGAGTGCCCTCTTCTCTCCCCTTCCTTCCTCACCAAATACTATAAGTGTGAAGGTTGCTCTGACAGGCACTCTACCATCTCTGAAGTTCCAAGGAAGGAGAATTCCCCTTGGCTTTGTGCATCCTGATGCCTCTCTGCAAGCCCCTACCCACATCTTCCTACTGTCTGAAGGGTTAAAGTCCCTTACACTCTTGACTTAACTTCATGTAAGCACAAAAGTTTTACTTGTCAATGTAAATAACTCAACCCTCTTAAAATCCTGTTAAATTCTTTTCCTCAACAATTTCCTGTGACATTGAAATCCATGGACTGATAATGTGCTACTTTAAAACGCTTTCCCTTCTGTTCATTTCACATTTTCTGCCTGTCAATGTAATCAACCTGTCTCTTGTAATTGCGTTACGGGGCTGGGACTGGCTATGGAGGAATACCAGATCTCTTTCCCCTAAACTATTCATTATTTTGGGTGGTCATTTTTATACTCTTCCTTCCTAAACTAAATAGCCTTGGTTGTTTTAATTGTTTTCAAAATGTAATCTCTCTTCCACTCTCTTGTCCCCTGTCCACGCAAGGCTTTACCATCTGTGGCACACAGGAGTTTGGATTTGAGACAGACTGCCCTGTGCACAGTATTAAGGGGTGGGGGGTGGAGGGGTTGGAAGTATCACCAAATCATAAAATCCTAGTCTGACCCAATATTTCTTTTAGCAAGTCTTGCAATTTTTTATAATTTTTCCAATCACTTCCTTGTTCTGAAATCTCAGCAGCATGCCAGCCTGCAAATGCTAAGTGCTAGATCTGTTCCTGAAATACTGTAGGTAATTTAGATCTCTAGGTAATTTAGATCCCAGCAGTGTGTGAAAAATAATTAGGCTTTTTCTCGCACTCCATATCACTTCACATTTATCTAATTTAAATTGTAGCTGCTACCCAACCTCATTGCTGATAGGTTTGTTTATTCAGTCCTGTTTGAGTGCAGATACCAGCTATCCTAGTTGCTCTTGTTTTGTTAACACTGAATTAACAGAGCCTTTCTTTAGTCCCCAGAGGCAGAGCTAAAGGGATGATGGGGTTAATTTGAGATACTAAAGGTGAGATGTTAGGTAATTGTTTGACCTGTAATTTGCCTTAGATAGAACATCTGAGATATGTGCAATCCTTGCTTGTCACAAAAGTTTTACTATCACTGTACCTAGGGAAGAATGTGTGAAGTTTTATTGTTTGTTTGGTTTTTTTACAACTTTTCCAATTTATTTATTATTTTTTGCTATTAGAACAGTGACAGGACAGATCTTAGGTCTCTGTGAACTGTTTGACCTAGTTTTGGAATTATGTCTTCTTTCACACTCACTTATCAAAACTTCTGGTGAGGTTTCTTTGAAGCTATAAACAAGTTGTGTTTGGGTTAGAGGAAAAGGGGATGAGAGTGACTAAGAGATAATACACAGACTGGCAGTGTATGCTTAATTTCTGTATTAACTGAGTGAAACATGGATATTTTAACTAAGCTTCCTTTCAGATTTGTAATTCATTGGAGCTTTAACCTAAAATATGCACAGGTAGGTGCATATGAATTTAAAGTAAATGTAATGATCAAATGAAGTAAAGTGCTGTAAAACTACCTCATTGTTTTTCACCTGGTCTGTTACCATAGCACCTAAACATGGCATAGCAGCACTGGCAGCTGGTGCTAGCTTTGAGAATACTACTAAATTCTTTAATAAGAAACTTCTGGATTTTATATTAACAGGCTTTCAAGCCATTCTTATTAGCACCCACCTACCTTTTTAGCTTGTGTTCAGCAGATTTTTGCACAGACCTGACAGTATTCTGTAGTCCAAAGGGAAAAGAAAAAAAAAGAGAGAGGAGAGAGAAGCACCAAAGATTTAGGTGATTTTCAGTCTGGGATCATTGGCACTGTTGAATGGACTGCATGAAATAAAGGCTGTCCAAAGTGCAGCAAGTACCCTAATACAATGCAGTGTTCGGTTTAATTGCCTGAGGTATTTATTAGTATCATATTCACTGTTAATGCACTGAAATGCCTTGCTATGTTAGCAATTTGATCACTGATAGTGTGATAAACTGGCAAAATTTGTTTGTGGATAGCAGTATTTAGTAAGCATTTGATGCAGATTAGGTTGAATGAAGCTACTTTGACATTATTACCTTCAGAACATCTCAGTTCATTCCAAAGAAATAGCCATTGGAAAGAAATTATGATCTGCTGAGATGACTGTAGGTCCTTCAGAAGCCTTGCAGTTCCTAGGGTTACATGCCTTTCTTCAATTCACCTTCCCTTGAAAGCAAAACTGTCAGGTTTTTGTCTTATTTTATCCAGAAAATCTAGAAGGTGTAGTTTAGGCATATTAGGTACTGCCTGAACCTGCAGAAAACCTGAAATGGCCAAGATGAGCTGCTGGGCAATGCTTCAGTCAGTCAGATTTTACAGACAGGACAACAGGGCAGAGCTAGACAGCGTGTGGTGCCAGTATTTTGTAGGAATAAGACTGCTATAATCTGTCATGGATAACAGTGTGGTGATTGAGCTGCTTGTGCTTAGCTGCCCATTCCTTTCACTCTCTCCCAAGAGACCATCAGAAGAGGAGGCTCTTGGCTGGGAAGCTGCTGAAACAGGAATAGTTGAGCCAAGGCTGCAAGAACAGGAATAGAGAGTCTGGATGTAAAAATGAGCAGGAAACTTTTATTGTCCTATTTTGACTCTAGCTGCTGTAAACTAAGAGAAATTCAACAGTCTTGGTCCAGTGATTAAAGCAAGACCATCTGGATAGAAACTGACTCCCAAACACTAGTGCCAGCTCACACATCTTTAGTAAATATTTGTGGATGGATTGCCCAACTCATCCAAGATCTGAATTGGAAACATTCACTCTTCTGGAACTATAAGAACTGCTGAGCTCAAGAAATTTACTCCTGCGTTTTTTTTGTGTCAATTTTTTCCTCAGTTCTCCTTCTGATGGACTTTTGAGAGTTGAGAGCTTTTTTTTTTTTTTAATTATTATCAGAAATTATTGAAGAATTGCCTTTTGTGAAATTCCTTGGAGCTTGTAGGAATACCACCATTAAACATTTTCATGCCAATGGGTTGGAAAAAGAAACCTGTAAATCTCACCCTGTGAAGGAACAACAGTTCATTTATTTTGTGAAAAAGCTGACTGGAAAGGGAATGTTTGATAGAAACCCCAAGTCCTTGTATCAACTACAGGCAGCTAGGGGAGTAACATGAATATCTTCAAATGGTACATCCCATCTGCCTTTGACAAAATGGCATGGTCTGCCTCTGCAGGGAAATGTCTCCATAGTCTAAAGAAGGGGCCTGGTGACAAGCTTAGCCAAAATCCCATGTGGGCCTTCTAGAATAACTACTTTAGGGTAAGAATGACCATTTAAATATTCAGCATAAAAATGTGGTATCACAGTGTTTCTCTGAAAACAACCCTTAGAAGTGTTTGAAACACAGTCCTTACATTGGGATTAGGCCTACAGTCAAAGGTCTAGAATGTCTTCATCCCCAAAGACTAACTGAACAGGATGACGGAACTTGAAGGAGATGCTGCATCTCCTGCCTGCAGGACAGAGAAGACTTCCTTCATAAACCACACAAACTAAGCCAGCTTCACCAGGGCCAGCTTAGTTTTGACATGTGTTACCTGTTCACATACCAACACCACACATCACGGAAGCCTCCAAGACTACCCTGAGTATGTACAACACAGAGAGTAATCCTCACAAATCCAAACCAGTCAACTCCTTTTCATTTTCACATGTAACTTCACATTCCATATCTGACAGTGAGGGCACAGCTGCCTCATGCAGGGGATTTTGCAGTATGTTAGTCTTGCAATAAGCCACCTCAAAAAGATATTTTAATTTAATCTATTCCATCATGCTCCTGCTTACACTTAGGCTGTACCTCAGGTTATATAAATGACACCTTTATCATCTGGAGTATTTCCCTGAAGTCCAACACAAATGCAGAGTCCCTATCTCCTTCAACAACTCTCCAGCCCCCAGTGTGGATCTTTACTGAACACTACAGCAGCACTCTGATGGATGAACACATCTAAACAGATTCATAACTCATGAACATCACGTGTAAGCACTGCCCACACATCTCCACTCTTACAATGCCTTGTCCTCCAGTGGATCATTACCCTTACATATCCCATGTGTAATATACTTTAGCAAGCACATGGAACATCCACAAAGAAACCAACCAATCAACAAACACCAGAATGAGAGAATAATTGATGGAAAACACACTCAAAGATCTGAGAAATAATATTTCTTGCAAACCCTTTGTTTAATTTTCTCCTATTCAGTTCTTATCTTTAAGATAAGAAATGCTGAGAATAAATACCTCAGAAACGCTTCAGAATAAATACCTTGGAGCTAAAAGTCATAATACTATTGGAAATAAGGAACTGATTTGAAAAAAATATTACTTTTATAGCACTTCTTGTTTCCATGACTGCTAATTCTCTCCAGTTCAATTGATGATCAATCACCCCTCTCCTTTTCTCACAGGAGATAGATATCTTATAATCTGTTTTGTTGCAGATGTTTCTGAGGTACCTGCTGCATTTTCTGTCAAATTATCTAACTGATTAACAAATTCAAAGCGGTTGTTCTCAGCCTCCATGAAACTCCAAAGACCTCTGCTTTTCTTTCAAGCTTGAAGAAGAGCCTGTATGCTTGAGGGCTTGTCTGTTTTGGCTATACCAGTAATTAAAAAAACTGCCAAAACACAAACCTCCTTCTGGTTCAAATCTTGCCTGGCTTAGGAATACTCTTTTAGAGTCAGTTATATAACATGCAATTTAACACATGCAAGTCACAGGATCACAGATAAGTTAAGGTTGGAAGGGACCTCTGAAGACCACCTAATCCAAACTCCAATCTTTTAAACACTCAAATGTATGTAAAAAGTATTGTGTAAATGTTACACAGTGTTTATTCTTCACACTGTTCAAACTGATTTTAATCACCAGAAATTAGACTTCTTTCCTTTGCAAATATTTCTGAATATGAAAACAATTTGTTAAATTGGATAAAGCTGCCTGTGGCCTATGCTTTTAAATAGAGTGAAAATACACATTTTTTTTTCCAGTGGTTGCACTTACTTGCTTGGTTCTGATCTTACTCTTTCTTCTCTGTGGTTTGTTTCATGACCGAGAAAAAGCCCAGTATGGTCGACTTGATGTTGTTGTAGTGGATTGGGTAAAATATATTTTGATTTTTTGTGTATTTTGTGGCTAGCAGATGTGCTCAACATTTATCTGAAGCAGCTGTGGATACAAAGGTGGGTCTATGTATTAGTACTGTTTACTTGAGGATATTGGTGATGGCCTTGGTGGTAGCACTGGTTCTGGGCTTCGAGATTTGAGGCTTGGCAGAGAAGTGTCTTCTTGTCTCTGGGGAATAGAGAAACTGTGGGTATAGGCTCCACAGTGGGAATGTCCTGTCTTGTGCCTGCATAAAAATGCTTTTCCTGCCTGTGTTTCCCTCTGTAGAGCTATTTGTTTGAATGATTTGTTGGTACTTAAAGAGCAGGCCAGTGTATAATGCTGTCTAATGTCATCAATTTTCTACATTTCAAACACACTTGGATAAACCTTTCAGGGAATAAATATAACACCAAAGCCCAGCAGTTGCAGTTTAAATCACTTGTACACAATGTGGTCTATTTTTTTCTTAATGTATTTGCACTTGCTGTGAGGGAATTGGGCTAAATTTGCAACGGAGAAAGTATGCTGCATTACATTTACAGGTTTCACAGCCTTGGGCATAGGAGAATTGGAATTGAAATACTTTTTCGCCTTCCCATCTCCTGCATTGACTGGTCGTGTGAAAGAAAAAAAAATATCATTAATTCAGACAGTGATGAGTGTTGTTAGTTGGCACATCCAAGTCCAGAATATCAAAAAGATGAGCAACATATAAATCCTCCTGCCCTTAAATATGGTAAAACTTAAAACATCCCTGAACTGTGCACTGTACCAGCTGATGGCTGGGATGAATCAGAGCAACCATATGGCAGGGAGGGAGTTGAATGATGAAGCAGGAGGCTTAATTTTCTAAGCTTAAGAAGGAATGTCAAATAGTCACCTAAATAAATAAATAAATAAATACATAGATAAACTGATATTGGAAACTGTCTGAGTTCAAGAGAACAGTGCTTTGAGTTGGCTACATGCACAGGCATATCACACAAACACACCCCGTGTTTTTGAATGCTGTGCTCATCTGCTCTTTTGAGCAGCCTGTCGAACACGTTGGGTATATAAATATCCTGCTCTGTGAAACAGTCTGTCTGCTGCTTATGATTCCAGCAACGATAACATGAGCTGGTTTGTTGTGGCAGGGTCACCTCAGGTGCGGTGGTAAAGCAAGGGGATTTCGTAGCACACTTGGGATTTTTGTGCATAGGGAGGAATCACTGATGTTATTTCATTGAGACGCTAGAGTAGAATACTACTGTGCCCCTTAATTTAGACACAACCTTTTTTGGTTTAAGATTACACTATCCCTTTCAGAGTACTTTACTGATGCAGCAATTTCTGGCTGCTCTGTGGCCAGCTATCTATTAAAAACCTTAGGTAACACCTGTGACATTTTGTTGGCAAATAAGAGACAGACATTTCCAGCACGTGAGTAAACGGGAAGAAGAGATTTGTATTTTGATGGTTTAGAGCTATCTGATTTGAACTTTAAAAGAGTTCTGTCTGTTCAATATCTCTTTAAAGAAACAGCACTGGATTTATCTATAATTGTATGAGGATCTATAGTCATTCCTATTAGCTATTTCACTTTATAGAAAAAGCCTAGATGTACCTCTTTGCAATTTCTCTGAGTCCTTTTAATATACCTTGTGCAACACTGAATCAGTCATACTGATGTTGCTGAAAGGGAGTGGGGTGGCTTATTTTGCTTATTTCCACAATCAGGGAACATCCTCCCCGAGCCTGCAGAGAAACTCCAAAAGCACTCCTCTTCCTGCTAGTCTCACAAGTCATGATGAGGAAGAGCACACTTCCCACTTTCTCCCTGAAACTAAGCAAAGCATGAAGTGTGATGTAAAAATATTTCCAGACATCCATAACTTTGTAATCTCAGATCATTGCTTCTTTTCTCAAACCAAAAGCAAAGTCCTAGTGTTTGGAATTCCCACCCCCCCCCCCCCCCCCACCCAAAGCTGTTGTATGAGCCAAAAATTCTGTATTAGAAGTATTCTCAAAGAAAACTAGATTTCTGGTATGCTTTAATTGTCAAAATATCCCCTCTTAATGTGGGTTTATGTATACTATGGACCTCTTGAGCTGCAGGAAACAAAATATTGGAATTAATTTGGGGGTTTTGTGGCATTTTGAGGAACTCTTGTGATCCAAAGACTCATCATTTAATTTCTGCACAGCATGTGCATGGCTTTAGGTACCATAAGGAGGTCAAATGAAGTCAGTAACTGTGGGGGAGACTTGCTGACAACAGCAGCCACGAAACTTCCCCTGCTCTTGGTCCGTTGCCCTGACAGAACAAACCCGTACAAAGAAGAGGCAGACTGGTTTGTTCTTCTCTCAGAGAGCCATTGAACATGAAACGAACTCCTAGTGCCATGCAAAAGTCACAGACAGCACAACTGTTATTAGGGGATAATGGTCTTTTTGTAGTCAGCCCTGGGCTCAGGGCTGTTTCTGCTGACGGAGCCCCGCAGTGTAAGGCATGGTAAGCCTATAGCTCCATCCATAGCCCGCGAACAGAGGAATGAACCTATGACCCTCCCTCCCCTCACTGCCGCAGAAAAACCTCCTTTCTCATGCAAATGTGCCTCTTTTGTTTCCTGGTCTTAGCAGCAATGATGTCATATATTCAGCCATCTCTTAATTTCCAAAGCGTATAAAGCACCCGTGAATGGAAGATACGCAGGGGTTTCAAAAGAACTTCACGACAGCCGGCCAGAATTAGAGTCCAGCATTATTAAATATCGTGTGTCTTGCTCACACTACCTTCAAATGCATCCCTTGGGGTAATTGTTAGAATGTGTGAAGGTAAAAAGATTGTCACCTCCAGAACAGTGGGATCTCTAAAATGACTTTTTTTATTTTTCATTTTTTGGGTGTGTGATTCAATATGAACTAAATTTTATCAACCAAGATATAATGTACTGCTTGTCAATATAAGTTAAAATCATGTGGTTTCAATAGGAGAGACTCATTGCAAGACTCATTTTCTTTTGGCACCCAGATGTACTTTTTGATTTATTGAGACAGGATTGCTTGCCAGTTACCACCGTAAGACCATATCCAAAAAAAATTACAAGAACCTGGAAAGCAAAACCTGTGGTGCTCAATTAAATAACTCTCCTTTCTTTTAAAGGAAAAATTCATTCAGGAAATTCAGGAAATATACGAAAGTATTTTGGAAAGCAATTTAGTTTTAAATTGAAGCCGAATGGGTAATTAACCACTGGTTAAAATTCTGCTGTGGTAGGTTGACTCTGTTGTCTTCCTTTTCAAGAGGGAATAAGAATCTGAAAGTTAAGCAAGAGGAAAAAAATGGCAACATTTCTGTAACATTTCTGTAATACAACAGGGGATTTTACAAAGCATTCCCTTGTTCTATATGCCAGGATCCAGCCAGAATTAACATGTTCTAAAAATAATAAGAAAATCTGTTAATTATTTATGTCTGCTTACTTGACTATTCATTAGGATGTGTTTGTTGTCACTGCAAAGACAAAACTCAGAAAATCACTGCTACCAAACCTGTTCCGGTATTTTAGTTTGTTACAGCAAAAAATGGACCAGAGTAGGCACAAGCTGTAGGGGAACATCTTTTTCAGCATGCAGAGGAGGGTATGGAAAACAAATAGAGGGCAGCCAAAGATGTAATAAACAGAATTTATGAACCAATACATGTACATCAGTTGTATTTGTTAGGGCTCTGAGCCTTCAAAGATTTATGTCAGGGGACTACTTGGAGTACATAAAGTCTTTTAGTATCACTGCCTATGTTATCTCTGGGTGTTGAATTTGGATGTTTAGGTGTCAGTTGCAGAAATGAAAGAACTTATCAGTATATATATAGGTAACAAACAATTTTATTTTTTTTTTTGTTAAAAGAGTGCCTCCTGTCAACTTACACTTCTTAAAGGTAGGTCAGGTCTTCAGCTACCACAAAGCAGTACAGCTCAACTGAGGTAAATGAGTCTTTCAGTGTATAAAGAATAAGTTTTTACTCCTAAAGAAGGCCTTCAAGGCAATAGACAATACATCAAACTAAATTTCTCTGCCAGGAAATACCAATCACCATGGGGAAAAAAAAAAAAAGTAAGAAACCCAGGACTCTAGAGAGGACTAAATCAGACAGGAATAATAATATTTGGAAAGTGAAGATGGGTTTGTTTGAATAGGGCACCTATCTTGTCACAACTAAACCTGGTCATGAAATCAGTACTCATCTGTGTGAGTTCCCCAAAGATTCACATGGGGAAGTATACCAGATAGCCCCCTAGAACATGAGAGAATCAGATGCCTGTGAAGTGTGTATAGGATGCCACAGAGTGCAGAAGATGCAGATGAATATTAAACTTTTATTGCCCAACAGAGCTGCATACCCATCAGGCAGTCGGCTTTTCAGAAAGGTGTTGCTCTACATTAAAGGATATTTCCCTTTTTTTTTTTTTTTCCTTTTGGGTGTTTTGGGGTTTATATTTCAGTTTATGCAGCAAAGCCTGTAAGATTCTTTTGACCAGATAAAAGAAACTGAAAACAGATGTGACCTTCTCTTGTAATGATTCGGGCAGTTGTCCTGGATAGCTAATGCTGAGTGATGTACAGCAGCTGGGGAATGGGCACAGGCTTTCTAAGTAAGGATGTTCTCTTTTTTTTACATTAAACAATTACTGCATAATATCATGAAAGTTTAAAAGCTTATGAAGTGCACTATCTTGCATGATTTCATGTAATTATTCATTCAGGAAGTGGAGCAGTTTGTAAAGTGTAATGTTTAATCTGTTGATTACTAGAAAGTATTCAGTTAGATTACAGAAAATATTAATAAATTCATGCTCTTTTAAAAATCTTGCTTAATGTTTACTCTTCAAGCAGTGACACTTAGAATGTTTTACATGATGCTAAGCTTTAGACTTTGGGTTGTGTTGTTCAATTGCATTTTTTATCCACTCCAGTGGACCCACTTGGAGAATAGGGTCTTAATGGAGGTCAAGTGACAGTTTGAGCTCTAAGTCCAATTTAAATTCATCTAGTTGTTGAAAATAACCATTAAAAAAAAAAAAACAAAAAACAAAGCAAATCCCAACTCATGTAATGTGCCTTTTCCTTCCAATCTGTTTGTCACAATTTCTGATAATCGGTATCCAAAAAAATCATGGTAGAAAACAATCTAAAGACACCCTTGCAAATGCTGAATACACACCTGAAATAATCTGTTCCATTTATCCAGTCATGATCACTGGTAATGAAAGAAATGGTGTCCTCTTGGAACTTAACTTTCTGATAAAGATATGTTTGGGGGCTGACCATGCATTATGATAAGGCGTCTGCCACTGGAAGGAATGAATTCACAAACTTCTGGTGTCTTCTGACCAAGTGGAAAATGCCTGTTATTTATTGTGATGTCAGAAATCCTTTAATTATCATGCTCAGTGTAAAATGAAAGGCTGAGCCATAACTACACCTCAGAAACCAGAGGGTGAAAACCAGAGTAGATGGAGGAAAGGCTGTCAGCAGGACCTCTAAAATACTAAGTCCTAAGAGCTAAATGCTGCAAAGCCTCCTCTCTATAAGGCTAGACCTACAAGTTAGATCTCAGTAAGGTCCACTACCAAAACAAGCAAACACCATCTGCCCTTTGTCTTGTAGTCCACTAGAATCTATTTTTCCTCATTTTTGTATTGTAATTTTAATTAAATTATATGTAGTTGTTTCAAAACCATGTATATTTTGTTACATATCTTCTGTTATCTAAAGCTATAGTATAGGGGAAACAAAAGGAAAATATATGACACCTAATAGCTTCCCAAGAAAACAGTCAGTGTTTTTACTAGAAGGAAAGGGAAGACAGAGACATAAAACAGAAAACAAAGATTTTTATGATGGGCTTTAAAATAAGAATCATAAAAGTGATGATGGGAGCAATGAAGTCAAAAAAGTTGAACCTGAAAGAGAAAACAATACTTAGGAATGACAACAGAGAATAAAATATGCCAAGGTCATATGAAAAGGATAAACAGAGAAAGACAAGGAGACACGAAGGTTTTGTTTGAGCACAGCAATTTCTATCACAATTCAGGCAGATATGCAAAGAATAAGGAAGAAATGCAAGAACAAAACAAATAAATACAGTAACTAGAAAAGCACAGATGTGCACAGTTGTTTTATCTCTGCTGAAACTACAAAGCAAAAAGAGGGCTTTTGAAGAACAGCTTTTATAAAAAAGAACAACAGAAACCTGCCTGGCGATTCATCTGACTTGCAGAAAGTTTAGAAAGGATAGTAAAATAAGCTGTGAGTGTGTTTCTGACCAAACCTGATCTCTGGCGAGAATGTATACCTGCTTTTGCTTGAAAATGTTGTCTGGTTAAATCCTTATGCAGTAATAACTTTCCGTACATGAGCATAGAAGACTGAAAATCCTGATATACAAATGGAAGCTTGGTATTGTTTATCAGTTGCTCTAGCAAATAAGAAATATTTCATGTTATACTCAGTTCAAGCAAGGATGCTACACAAATCTCTATGTACTTCCACAGTCAAGGAAGCAGGTTCCAAAATTTCAAGGATACACTGCCATGTATTTGGAGCTTGTGATCACATTATAAAGATGCAATTTCCAGGCTACTTCTTATATTATGACATAAAGAGCAAACTTTTCCCTTTTCTTTAAGAGTCCAATTTATGACAATCTCCCAAATAATTTTGGACAATTGCCTTTGAATTATCTCTAATGTAATACTTAGCACAATGCTGATTTTACATCTATTGGCATAACACAAGGAATACATAATAGGATTTCTGTGAAATGATGAATGATAGTTGCAGTCATCTGGAAATTGTAAGGTTTATATTTGCTCTACTGATTTTCCTAAAGTATTCCTATCAAGCTTTCAGTGCAAAATTTCAGAGTACAAGGATAACTCATGTACACTTGCTTGTCTGTGTGACATGTCCAGAAACTTATCCC
This sequence comes from Chloebia gouldiae, assembly GCA_003676055.1. Taxonomy (NCBI): domain Eukaryota; kingdom Metazoa; phylum Chordata; class Aves; order Passeriformes; family Passeridae; genus Chloebia; species Chloebia gouldiae. The sequence continues at coordinate 5,527,767 of QUSF01000025.1, forward strand.
TTTTTGTTTGCTTGTTTTGGTTTGGTTTAGTTTTTGGTTTTTTTTGGTTTTTTTTTTTCCCAAAGGGAAAACATTTTGAGTCCTGTAGCAGCAACAGGCATACTAAATAGCCTGTCCCTGCTACTCTCTGCAACTGCACAGCCCATCTCTTTAGCACTCCATGTGAAAAGTTTCATCCATCCCTGGGTGCTGTGTCATATCCTGAAACATCACTCAGCAGCCACTGCTTCTACCTGAACAATTCCCCAGACTTGTTGCAGCAAAGACTATCTTCAGATATTGAGCTCTTGTTTAAACAATGCATAATGTTTATTTCTGTTCAGCATGATCATTTCATTTTGGGCAAAAACCTGGCCATATGCATGTACCCTAAATGATGAATTATCTTCTGTCCAAGCATTACTGATCTTCCCTCTTCCAAAACTATTGGTGAGATTATTGTTTATCCCTGAACAGTCTAAAGTCCACTGTAGACAGGCCACTCCTCTAGGAAGTAGAAGACATGTATGAGAGGGCAGGAGTAGAAAACAGCAGTCATTTCCTGGGTAGAGCCATGATGTTTATTGAACAAAGCAATCTGTGGTTGAGAATTTTTCAAAATTCCAAAATTTTGTCTACAATGTCTCATTGTTTCTCAGCTTAGTGACAAAGTTCACACTGATATTTCATCTTTTGGATAGCTGTCCCTTGAGAATACTTCTGGAGTGTTGAACTTGCTCTAGACTTCAGAGACTCTTGCTCATGGTATCATGCAGTTGAGTTTTGTTCTTAACAAAGAGCTGGGGTTGTAAAACCACAGTGAACCCTCTGCAAGCTGACAAGACTTATTCTCTGGGCACAGGGTGAATTTTTAAAGGCATTACAAGTAAATTATTAGTTTATGTGTTCCAATGAATTAAACTAGACTACTTAAAAGACAGGGAAGTTTCATGGTGTGGGCATGCATAATTAGAGCAGCCATGCAAGATAATTTCTCATTGCTGATGCCAGTGGAAGACAGGGAAATAAACCATGGTGTCTTTACCAAAGTGATTTGGTTTAATCTGGGCCAAAGGTATTCAAGTGCTCTTGTTGAGATGACACTGGTATTGCATGTTATTCCAAAGAGACAAGTTACAATTTCATTTGTGCCAAGAGGATTCACTGCCAAGTCTTGGTGTGTTTGAGCTTTCTCATGTTTAACACTGAATTTGCTGGGCTTGTTCATTGTGGATGATAACTAAGGAGATTCATGTGTTGCTTCACTTATTCTAGAGCACATAAAATAAGTTGGAGCTCTAACAGCTACTGGCTCAAATCAAAATCTTTTAAACCCTTAATTGGGGAATTATTTTACACTTACCCTTTGCAGTGAAAGCTAGAACAGAAACATTTTGCATGCAATAATCACTCTTCGGTACATCTGAAGAAACTTGCGGGGTTCAGTCCCACACTGCTCTGGTCAGCAACCTCTGCCAATGCTGTTTGATACTTTGGCTCCCTACATGAAATTTGAACCTTCAAAACTCTTCATGGAATTGATCCCAGATTATGTTGCTCATCTTCTTCTTTATAATCTGTATTACAAACAAAACCTGAGATGTCCTCTAGGTTCCCTTTTTGTCAAGGAAATTTGGTAGGTGCTTCTCTTCAGAGATTAATTTCCCTAAGACTGACTGTGAATGAATCCATTGGGTTTCAGCCTGGACAATTTATTTTTGGGCAAGCAGAGACTGGGCTAGAGGAAACACATCCTTGTTCTCCATCTACCTTGTGCACTGTAATGGAAGAAACTGAAGGCATTTCTTTCTTCCTGAAGTGTTTCCCTTCTTCTGAGTTCTGTTCCTACAAAGAAGGCAAATCTCCAGGAGAAGCACCTCTATTCACACTCAGGTGTCACTCTAGCTGCTGGGAAAACCTTGCAGGATCCTTACACAACCTACACACATCTGACAATACTGGGTCATGGGCCCTATAGTCTCTTCAGCACAGTTATATGTACATAATCTTATTGTGTTCATTATTCTCCTTTTCCTCCTGATTCCAAAACTTTATTCATGCTGAAAATAGTTATTTTAGGACTTTTCCTCCATGGCATTTGCATATATACTGGAAAATTGCCATCCGTATTATTTTCAGATTTACAATTGGTTTAGCTTTTGTCTGATTTTTATTTAATGTGGATTCCTGTTCTTCTACAGTACATTTTATCTCCATGAAGCCTAATTTCAGGCATATTTTCACCCTCCATATTCTACAGAAGCAACACATTTTGCTGTTTTTAAGATGTGTTTTCAGCTCTGTCTCAAGATTGGATGCTACTTTTCTTTGTGATCAATGCAGGAAGCAAAAAAAAAAATCTCTCATGCTCTTTACTCTAGTTCAGTATTGGCTGAATTTTTAAGGCTTCTTGTGCCCTTTCAGTTTTGCTTTCTCTCTGTGATTTTTGATCTGGTAATCTGGTCCACTGAGCACCAAGCTTTGTTTCTAATATGTTAGGACTGACCTATCTCTTTTCTGCAGACTGACACCACTTTTTTTTCTTCTAAGCTTCAGTCAACGACATCTAGTAATATTTTCTGTATTACTCCTCAGAAGACCTTGGGCAACTAATATTAAAATATGAGTGCTGCAAACTCTCCATCTTTATAGTAACATGTTTTGTGTAAATGTAAAGTCCCTGGACTTTTTTAAAGGGTTTGGTTTCATGTACAAAACTTATCTCTCAAAGCTGGTATTATTTCTGATCATGCAGGAAATTCTGGGACCCACATCTGATAAACAGAATTGCTCTTTCTTACCGGAGCTAGGCTGATAAATCCAGTGGAAGTGCCTTAATAATGCTAAATTTAACAAATTTTTTCTCGCAAACATCAATTAATTTTCATACCAAACAACCAGTGGATTTCTACAGCTGCAATGGAGCTTCTCACCTCCTTCTCCCTGGTGGTTGTCTTTCTTGTGATTAGGCAGCATCTTTGTGGTAAGCTTTAGGTTCCATCACACAATAAAAACAAGTCTTCATCAGAACAGCAGATTCACTAATATAAAAACCAACCAAAAAGAAATGTAAAGGGTAAGAATATGGCTTTTTCTCCTAGTTATTCTAATTAAAACTGGTGCTGTTGTTAGTAGTTTCTGGGAATAAATTTCCTGGCAAAAAGAAAGAGAAAGATATTGTGGGAGATTTCTGGCCGATCCATGTAACTTACTGGCACACTACACGGCCTTTGACCTCCATACTTCTACATGAATTTGGGTTAAAAACCTCCAGGTGATTCAGCTCCAGAGCCCCGTTGTACAGCAACCCCCAGCACTGATTGTGTTCATCAACCACACAGCATCACAGCACAATAAAGAAGCCCACAAAGCTAAAGCAAAAAAAAAAAAAAATAATAATCCTACTTCACTGTCACTTGGTAGAGGTGTTTACCTGAAGTTACTGATACCTTTTGGCTCAACCCTGCTGCCATCATCAATGCCCATAGGGGAAAAAATAGTGAAAAAAACCCAAAGCATACAATGTTAAGTCTGGCATTTCAAAACAATGCTATTAAAAAGCTGATGACAATTACAGTCTTAACATTACAGCCACAACTGTGCACATACCTCTACCTTAAACAGAAATCACAGGCACTATGAAAGCTCAGGTATAAATATCAAATTCCCTGTGGTTTTTTATAACATTTTTTTAGGATTCAAACAATTGTTTCTTTTTATCTGAAATCCTCCAGGTCTGTGATGCCTTAAAATGCTTAATATATTTGACATGACACATTATTCTATGTCACTCTCTATTGCACAGGCTGCTTCTTCAACTACTACGACAAATTGTCACAGGGGGAGAGGCATCAAGAGGAAAGGAAATATGCATTTTAATTTCACCAGGGTAGTCAGGATGTGAAACAAAGGCAGGTGCAGTGTATGTGTGGCAGTCTGCAAAAGTAAAATCTTTTAACTAGATAGGGAAATGGAAAATTTGGGGGTGTTTTTTCCACAATCTGGGACCTCTGAGTTTTAACTATACAGGACCAGAATGTCTAAAATTAATAATCTCCCTAATATGGTCCCAATTTTTTAGGTGTGCTTAGTGCAGATAAGTGGGAATTTTTAAGAGGCAAACTGTGCAGACATGTAGAGTGCCTATGAAACTGGAGCATCTTCTTTCTTTTTTCTCTTTTTTCTTTTTTCTTTTCAGTCGAAATAATGCATGTATAGTAGGGCAAGAAAGGTAGATGGGATGATGGGGGTGCCTTGTAATGAAGTATAAATCAGGAGTCCAGTGCATCTAGATGGGCTGTGGTATCTCTTTCACGAAATCACTGGCAACAGGGTGGCATACAGGGAGTAAGAAACAGGAAATCATCAGCAGGTTTTGTTCTGTGATTTGCCTCAGCAATACCGTGACAATATTGGCTGCATTCCCACTGGGCACAAATAAAGCAGCAGTTCAGGAAGCCTGACGTTAGTTCACAGAAATCTGATGATACCCACCGAATTTCCCACTGCTGTGATAATGCAGCTCCAGCCAGCTGCTAAATTTCCTTCTTGTAAATCCTTTCCAAAGTATAAGGGAAAAATATCCACAGTGAGCAGAGTCCAAACCAGACCAGTCTCTTCCTTTCTTCAACCTGTAACGTATCCAGCTGGACTTTGGAGGTGAGACTGAAGAAATCATGATTTGTCCAAAGTTTAGTATTCCCTTGTCGACCACTTTTAAACACTTTTTGTGCCTTTATGCTTCTAGTAGCTTTCAGAGGCAAGTGTAGACTGAAGCAAGGGTGGTGTTGCCTCGATTAGAGAGAGCATTTGGATAAGCTCTGCCATATCAGCAAGCAGTATACCTCATATCCCTTGAGGAGTTTGGGGGAAACCTAGGAAGAAATCAGACAGTTATTTGCTGCCTAAGTACTTCTAGCCCCACACATCGACCGTGTGTATTCATAGGCACCATGAACATTTGATTATGACCTCCAACTGAGTGGGTTAAGATTGAGACCTGAATGTGACAAAGATGAAAAGGAGCGTTCTTACGTAGTCTGAATGGAGCTGGATTTATCTTTCTGGTCTCTGGACTAGCTTTTCTCCCTTTTTTTTTCATCCAGTTACATCTGTTTGGTTTTTTCCCTCACTTTACCGTATATATTTTCATGACTTGACTCAAAGCTTTCAAGAATGATGGTGACTTAGAAGAAGAGTTGTTAAATAATACAAAATCATGAATTTTGCATATGGAACATTCAGATATTTCTAAATGATGTAGCTGGATTTTATTTCCAGCTGAAATTTTTGGCTCTTTGGAAGGAGAAATGAAGGCACACGGGCTGGCATTGCTGACATCCTATCAACTTGCCAGATCAGCAGAGGTCTGGCTTGACTATGGTCATGCAGAAATGCCAGACAAATGGTAACTATTATAATCCATAAATCTGACTTTTGGGATTCCCTGTGAAGGTACTGCTCTCACACGGCAAATCAAATATTTCACAAAGCACTGAACTCAAAAGGACAAAACACAAGAACATTTTTCTAGACAGAAAATATTGGAAGAATATGTGTGTCTTCTCTAAAACTGCACTGAACTCTAGGATCACTATCACTATCAATATCACTATCACTATTGTAAATGCAGCAATTCTGTTCTTTTTGGAAATGCACAGGAATATCCCAGGCAAGTTACTGAAAGAGAATGATTATGAAATTGTTGTGCTTTTTAGCAGGTCTGAGTGCAGGATTGTGTTTGCAGATGGCAGGATCACTGTTCAGAGTGGGTTGTTACCAACCATATGTCTAAAAAGAGCCCTAAATCCCTTATCAGGCCTTAGATTATTCACTAATTAGATTATTCACTAATTTTGCCCTAAATTTTATATTTTCTCTTTGTCAAGAGCGCATACTCAGTACATGCACATTTGCTACCTTTTCTCACTGGTATAGCGCACTAATATCAAGCTTTGTAAAAATAATGATTTAGGAATGAATGCTACTTCAGCTTTAAAGTAAAATTATTGCAGCGAGAATGATATTTTTTCAATTCATCTCTTCAATCTGGGATAAAACTCCCTAATCTCACTTGAAATGGGCATGCAAAATTCCCAGGCAAAATGAAAACAATCAAAAGTCAAAAGAAGTTACCTTTCAGTTTTGAATGATGGAACTAAAAACAGAACAAGTGTGCCAATGTCAGGCTTCATTGTGAAAAACAGAAAATATAATTTGACAAGGGAGTCACTCATCATATCGCTTTATTAGTTGTTTTTGGTTGGGTTTTTTTTTTAATTTTTAAAGTTAGCTTTCCATTTTTAACATTCAGAAAGCTCTTTCTGAGAGATCACAGTAACATCATAAAGATCATTTTGTAGGTCTACTCTCACCACAACGTAGAGACAGAAAGCACTATTTCATACTGATGGTTCAAACACTCTTCGCAAAATTCTCTCCATCTGTCAAATGAAAACAGCTCAGAATGAAATAGATTAGAAAGTAAATAGTTTTAAATATGCACATGCATACATTCTTCCATACTCCTATAACTCTGCTGATTATCCAGAGGAAATCTCCTTGTGTTGTAAAGTGTTGATTTTTTTATCAGCTGAGTATCTCGTGTTTTCCAGGTGGGACATTGTGAGATGGACTTTGAATTAATTATAGAATGACAGATCTGCAGAAGACAGGCCTTACATTAGATGTTGAGAGCAGGAGTTGATTGTGTTTCAAATCAACTTATATTGTCACCTAACAGTAGTGAACTCTGTGTCTTGGCAAACTTGAAAACAAGGTGGGTGTCATATATGCAATTGGACATTTTACACCCACAATCAACTCCCTCAAAAGACCCCAAACTAATCTAATCAAACTCCTTAATTAATTTAAATATAAACTCTGCATTCTGAATACAACCACTTCATCCCAAGGTGATGATACTGAAAATGTGAAGTAACTAAAAGTTAAAATGTGAACTAACAGATGGTTAAAATCCAGGCAAAAGTTATTACCATAAATCCAGAATAATCCTAACTATCCTTTCTCAGACTTTGCAGAAGTGTCCTTATTCATTTTTAGCATGATTGGTACAATTTTCAGTCTAAAATGTTCCAATAAAAATGGAAGAAAATTATTGGATAAAGTTAAAATAGGCTTTAATGACCATGAAAGAAGCCTACAACTACACTGTGGAAGAACAATTTGCTATTTCTTCAAAATACATACCAGTCTGTCTATCTGTCAACGCCCTTAACATAGAGTATATATAAATTTGTGTATCAGAAAGAAGTACCTAAGAGTTTGCTTCTGACAGGTGCTGAATGCCTGACAGAAGAAGCTCAGAAACTGTCAGGATCCTACTCAAAATAGATGATTTTCACAGACAGCAGAATAACTGTGAAAGAACATTCCTAACCTCAAATAAATACCAGTTTACCAACTTCACTTGCTGATCTGAATTGAAACAACACAGCATTGTTTATATATAAGACATGTCCTCTAGTTTTTCTAATTTTTCTGTATTTAATCTTTGAATTTTTAGACAAAACATTGTTAAAGGTTAAGTAAAATTGTCGTTTGTCTGTTTGCTTTTATGTGCAGTTTCCCATAACTGAAACTGAAAAATTCTCACAAAATGCTTATTAATTTGAATCTTGTCCCAGAGTGAGGATTTGACTGAGATGCAATGAGAACATTTCTTTTGGCAACAAAATGGTTCATAGGAAGTCTCTGCTTAACCAGGTAGTGAAGTGCCTCCAAACTTCTGCTGACCGTTTGTAGTCTGAACTAGAATCAGATATTCAATTATTAAACAGATATTAAGATACGAAGCAGTACGGATACCTATACAGACCCCAGAAGGACAGCCTTCATTACTGATGCCCCTCTGGACACTGCTGGTGTTGACTGCTCTCCAGATGAAAACATCTATCCAATTCCCACCCATCAAAACCATATATCTACAATTTGTAGAGAAGTATGTCAAGCAGGGCAGTATCAAAGACCTTACAGAAGCCTAGAGGGATGACATCCATAATTTTTCCCTTGTCCACTGATGGAGTCACTCCATCACAGAATGCCATGGGGTTGGTCAGGCAGGACTTGCCTTTGGTGAAGCTGTGCTGGGTGTCTAAAATCACCCCCCCCCCAATCCTCCATGTGCCATAGCACAGCTTTCAGGAGGATCTATTCCATTTCATTGCTTTAAAGTTGCCTTTGCAGTCATTTTACATGTTTACCAAGTCAATTCTGAAATTCAAAATAGCTTTGTGTGTGCATGTATACTTGTTTTTTTGTTTGACTATTTTTGCAAACTGTTGGAAACAAACTTTAGATTGCACTGACATATCATACAATTTATGCAGAGGAAAGTATTCAAACATTCTTTCTTTTCTTCGGATGAGATACGTGTTTAATACAAAATATTGAACTCTCTGTGCGTGATACAAGGTAACAAAGAAAATTCACATAGCTTAACACATTCTCCACCAGATCTTAGTGCTTAATTTTATAGAGATTAGCATATAAACACAGATAAATGTAGCATCATTGCTGAAGGCTACTAACATTTCTGCACACATGAGAAAATTAACTGGCACCACAATAACTTTGTTGGGGAGCTATGCCCAAGGAACTCCCTACATATTTGATTCAGAAATAAAAGTGACTTTATTCTAGAAAGATTATTCCCTCCTGGAAGCAGAGTAATTATTCTGGAGTAAAATTGCTTTTATTCTGGAGCTGAATATCTGCACTGGGGAGTAATTCCAGAGTAGTTAAATTATACCAAAATAGCAATAATAGAAGTTATTACAGAACAGCTCTGCTGGTTAATTTCCCCCGTGTAGAGCAGACCAAAGGTTGAGTTACACCAGAATGTATTGTACATAATTATGTGAGTGATTGCTGTAAAGTAAGACAGATTTTAGAGGGAATAACTCCCTTTTAAGACAACTCCTCATACTCCTTCTTCATCTCTCTCTTCCCCCCTGCCCCAAATAACATCCCAGTTAATTAAGCCCTGCAGCTAAGAAAATTTCAAATGAAAAAAAAAAAAGGTGTAAGTTCCAGGGCAGGACAGCAAACTATTGTAGCCAATCCCATCCAAACTAGAAGAAACATCTACAGCTGGCACTATGCTGTTTACTGTCTCATATATGTGTCATTCACATTGGGTTGTCCTCTTTTCCATTCACCATGACAGCTATCATCATCCAGAAACAAAACCCTCTTGTGTCTGTTCTTCCTAGGCTGTGGCTGTTTCAATGGATTTCACTTTGCGTCCTGGAAGGTGCCAAACCCCAGAGTACACAGTGTGAATCTGCCTTTCTGAAGCAAGTCTTGCACTTGGTGCCTGATCCTGAGCTAATGAGAAATGGGGGAGGGAGGAAAGAGGGAAATTCTAGCACTTAGAAACAGGTACTTTAAGGTAATATAGTGAAATAAACTAAAGGTCTGTAGATATGATAAACCTCAGCTTTGTAAGAAGGCAACATGATAATGACAAACTTGTGGGTTTTGCCAAGCCTCTACCTCGTGTGAGGCTTTTCTTTGCCTTTCATTCCTGTGCCTGGATAGTTGGGTGAAGTCCAGGATTTGGACTTCATTAAAACTAAGACTGTTCCACACAATTAGGCCTGTGCATTGGTTCTTAAAGTAAGAAACATCCACTTGCACTCTCTTCTGCTGTATGTACCCTGGATGTAGATCAGGCCCCCTGACTCCTCAGGGCTATTAAATGAGCGGCACTGTCAGGGGCACAGTCCCGCTCTGCACAGGTCTGGCATGGCTCTGGAAGCCTCTGAAAGATTTATGTTATCTACACAGAAAAACAGGTCAGAGTAAAGGTCTGTGAGGGGAGACGTGAAGGGGTGGTGGTGTCTGTGTGCATCACAGTGTGGAAAGAATCTTGCTGCAGCATGCTGCTCCTGGGTCTGAGATCTAAGTGTTTTGACAGGTGTGTCTAAGTGTCTTCCCTGCCTGTATTCTGACATGGAAGCTCCACTTCCCATGCCAAGCAGTTTAATGCTTGCAGACTATCCAGCCTTAAGCCCTTATTTTATGTACTGGCAACCTGCTTGCAGTATGTTAATGGTTTGTTGATACTGAGTCTTTGCTGGCTCGCATTAGTTTTAGTAGGATGAAATCTCACTTGTGAGAGATAGACAGTGCATAACAACAAACATGATGCAGGCTTTATTTTAGAAGTCACATTCTCATCTGCCCCCAGCTATTTTTCAAGTAATTGGATTAATCCTGCAAGACACAGGACTCCAGGACTGTGATGATGTCCCAAATCAGTTGTACATTTAAAAAATGGACCTAGAAAGGTGCTCTGTGGCTTGGAGACCTCCGATTTTCACTGGTGAATTGAGTGCCCCTGTGTGCTCCGTTCTAAAACTTCAGAATGGCTAAGAAACAGAGTAGAAAAAGCTAGTTGTGAATGAGAACTACAGTTATGTTCGAGAACTACAGTTCTTTTGCCCTGTAAAGAGGTTATACGACTTTCTAGCTTTCAGACGTCTGACTTCAACACTGTTGCCTGTCAGCCTGTGAAAACTTGGGTGATCATGCTGTCAGTCCATATCTATTTGTCTGTTGTCCTCTGATAGCTTTTGTACATGTTGATTGGTGTCAGTGAAGGGTGACTAAGGAAGCCAAAGTTTTATAAATGCACAACAGCACCAATTTATGGTGCCATTAAAAAAAACTAAACAACTAAGTTTTACTTGGTGTATTCCAGAAATGTTCAAAGGCTTGTGATCAGATGAATCAAGTGAGACCTTCAAGAAAGGAAGCACATTATCTGACCCAAAGGGAAGTGGTTCATTAATTCTAAATGAGAAGGCCATTGATCCCTTTGGAAGTCCTGCCCATTTAGAAGCCTGATAAATGCACTAATCTGCTCCATAGTTTATGCTGAATTTCAGTTCAAGTTTTGTCCTCTTTATATTTGTCTCACCAGCTCTCTGAGTTTAAAATGTTCTGTGTGCACATTCCTTTCCCAATTGCTCCTCCCAGATAGTCAGGCAAATTGCACATGGGTGTTATCAGCAATGTTCTAACATAATATTTATCGAAAATAGATGTTACAACTTTGTCCATTGTTTCTCACATAATTGTTCATCAGTGTGATGGTAACAGAGTCTTCTACTGTAGAAAATGCTCACTGTTTGGCTCTCCCAGTAATCTGAGCTCAGGAAATTTCATAGTACCTTTATGTTCTGAACAAAGACTGTATTTCATCATCAGAATACTGCTTCTTCATTTTAAGACTTTGACACAATTGTATTCAAGTTTACAATTCTAGTCTTGTCTTAAGAGGTTGTAAATTTAGGGTGGTAACAACTACTTCAGCTTATTAAGTGTCCTCACTGTATATACATAATACTTTTGGGTGGTGAAGCAGAGATAATAGGTAGGAACTCATACCACTGCAATCATACATTAAAGTGATCACCAGATTAAAAGCTGACACACTAGTAAGTCATAATAGAGTAACAAGCCAAATGAAGTAAGTGGCTCCCAGCTCATGACCTTGCCTTAGCCTTTGCAAGAGAAAGGGAACTCTCACAGTGGTTCTCCAGCATCTACTCCTCATTGCCCTTATGGTGTCAGACTCTTCTTCTAATGCATCTTTTTGCTTTTAAATTACAAACTTTTTAATGCTTAAGAAACACTGTTTTATGAAATAATTATTAAACTTTAAATCAACTAAACAATAGCTATACTGTCTACATTTAAACTCCTTGTCATGGAAAAGCTCAGGTGAATATTTTCTGTTTCATTTATAGTGTCTCTTCTGAGAAGCTGCAAGTCTGTGATGCCCTATCCTTTTTTGACAAAATGTCATGCATGCCTTTGTTTAACATGGTCTTATATCTCTAGTATTACCTTATCCTAATCTCAGCAATTGAGGGTCTGAACAGCCACTTTTCTGTACTGGCACTGAAGGGTTAACAAAGAGAAAATGCTGAATGTGGTCTACTGGTTTAAGCTAAGTCATGGCCATGTACACAGTATGGTGCTACTGATGGTATAGTCAGGCTGAAAAAAATTAGCATTTCACTACCTGGCACCTAGTTTTGGGTTCCTTTAAGCTCTAGGGTAACACTGAAGTTTCTTTACCCTTTTATACTAATGTGCCACGCTGATGCCAAATCAAGATAACTTGAACTACCATCATATGCCTAAACCTCCCATTGACAAGTGACCTAGCAGGTCCCATGAATTCAAAGACTTAGATTACATGGTCTGCTATGACCTTTTACTATTGTCCTGGGGTGACTTTATGATGCTTGTATCCCCATTCGTCTGTTTACCCCAGAAACAAATTTTGCACCTTTAAGACTGGTTCCAAGAGAAAAAGAGGGGAGAGGAGAAGCACAGAATTTGTCACCAGAAACTGCACTGGCTCCTCCACATCCTTCTCCCAGACTGTGTCCTCTGCAGTACAGACACTGAGAAAGAGCTCTCCTTAAGTTTTAGTCAGTTTTTAACTATCTGAAGCAGAGAAGTTCCCTAGACTGTAGTTTTTATTCTTTTTCTTCGAACTGTTTGAAGCTGCTCTAAACAAAAAGCCCAGAAGAGCACTGGGAACTCACACATGTGGCCCACCGAGGCCTAGCCTGGACCATGGCATTTCCAGCACTGGAGGGACTGATAATGGACTGGGTGAACCAAGCTACAGCCCATGAAAAAAACTTTCTGAATTAGTCATGTCTTCAGAGCAGAGAGAGATTTTATTTTTTAATATTTGTCAGTTTTTTATGCTGGTGAATACTTTGCCTGTTAAATAAACAGTTCTTTTCTGCTTTTTTTTCAAGAAAATCTTTTCCCGAACCAGTTGAAAGAAAGGCCACTTAGATTTACTTTCTAGAAGACCCTCTTTAGAAGTTTTCTCCCAGATTTGCCCTAAACCAAGACAATTATGACCTCCAGTACAAAACAAACCATACTGTTCAAACTTTTACTCACTGGACAATGCCTTTGCAAAGACCAAGCAACAGGAAAGCAAGGCAAGAGGCTTCCTGCTAGGCATTCTTCTGCAACTATTACCCTTCTACCCATATGCCACAGACCTGAGGACTTTTGGGTTCTGCCACTTAATAGCTTCTCAGTTAGCAAAACCAGATTTGAGTAGGACAGCTCTCTTCCCAGGATAGATTTTGACAGATACTTGCACATTAAATATCAAAAAGAAGAGAAATTTTCTTGTTGGGGTCATTTGATATTGTACTGTATTGCACAATGCAACTGCTTATCTCGGGTTGCAGAGGTTATTTGCTGGAGGGAAGGCTGAGAATGTCATTAGAGCACCGTTCCCTGAGATAACCTGCAGCATATCATTAAACCATCTAATGACTCCATGGCCCATTGACCTCCATCACTCATTTGCTAACAATGTTTGTTATTTACAGGCACTAGGGAAATTACTGTTGAGTTATTACCCAACCTTCCCTTGCTGCTGCCATCATAATACCTGGTGATATCCAACAGGAAAAGTGTAGAAAGCCAGTAAATTTTCTTTAAAGATATGATCTGGTGTGCATATGAATGAAGCCTGTAGAGGAATTTATTGAGTCCTCCCTGTTGTCATCACCCCCACCCCACCAAATCTAGTATATCACTCTGGTCACTGAATTAATATTTTCACTAAGCCATGCCTTGCCGTCTAGATTTGGGTTCCACTGGATGACATTTTCTCTTAAAAGCATGTTAAGCAACAATCTGGAATGGAGATAAATCCAGTGATGGAAGAAGCTGAATACATAGATAATTGGTACTTGTACTGAAAATGTCACTTAGCCCCAGATTCTTAAAGTAAAGCAATTGGGACTTTTAAATTACTATCTTTTTCTGCAGATGTGAAGTATTTGTAACCCCTCTTATTACATTTCTTTCATTGAACAGTGTATATTCAAAGGCATTTAAAGCTATTAAACAGCTAAACCTTACTGGATCTGAAAGGTATTGGCTTGGATTTTTGTTGAGTTGTGAGATTTTGGAAGATAAGTGAAGATAAGGTAGTTGTTTGTTTAAACTATTTTGCACTTAATATGCAATAAACAAAACTGGTGGTGTTTTCAGAAAATATTAAGCTTTCCTAGTGGCAAAAAGTCTATTCAGCAAGTTAAATTAACCTGCTGTTTTTCCCAAGTATGAGCAATTGAACTTTCTTTTGCAGTAAATGAGGGCTAATGAAGAACGTGAAATACAGATGGAATAATATTCCAATCACGTGCTTGCTTGCAACCTCACAGAGAGGGGTATAGCTTTCACTGCCTTCAGTGAATTATGACAGTACAGAACAAGGCATTGTGTACTGCTAGAATTAATTAGCATTACTGGCTCCATTTGAGGGTGACCAGATGTCCACAGCCAAAGCAGGACACCTATCTCTTTGTTGCCAGGATTTCGAAAGGACAACAACGTGCAAATCAAGCCAAATTATGTTTGTACTGCAAAAATTACTTCAGCTTTTGGGATTTTCCTTTGCAAAAGGGAGTAATAATATAAACAAGTGGTGTTTGTGCTTGAGAGAGTCTGATTTTGTTACCATACCTAATACAGTTTTCCTTTTTAAAGCAGGAGTGAGTTTGCAGGGTTCTTCAAAGTCTCACTCATTATTGCTTCTTCAATTTCACTTCTTCACCATCTGTAAAATAGGGTTAATAAATAATAATATTGTAAGTGTAACAGTGCGAAATACAAAGGAATATGTCTGGGGCACAGATCCAGCAAGAATAAATAATCAGACCAGCTAAGGACATTCAGGTCATCATCTCAAATCAGTCTATAGAATACCACAGTTTAAGGACATTATTAACAAGGCATGGTATAAAGTGACCAAATAGCATTTTACAAAGCTGAATAAAGGTGCAACCAAACAGAAGGTCAGTTTTTGCCATCTACACCAGCAGCCGGGAAAAGCTTAGCATGATGATAGACAAATGAATTACCACAGCTTAATGACATCAGCAGAGCTACAGGAACTGACTTGAGCAGTGTCCTTTGCCACCAGCAAATGCTATCTAAAATGCATTAAACTAATGCATTAATCTAAACCACAGTGAACTTGATACACTGCAGTAATTCCATTCAATTTTGTGTCACAACCCCTCCAACTTTTCTCTAAGTTTTATTTAAGCCAATGCAGGTTTAGTCACTGACTTCAAAACTCCAGATGCCTAACACTGGGATTTAGTGGAGACACTCAATTCAATGTTGCCTTCATCAGATTTCAGAATGAAGACCCTCACATTCAAATCCATCTTAAAGAAATACTGGGTCAAAACCAGTCCCTTCACTCTCTTTCACTCTGGTCAGTCATTTAGTAGAAAAGCTCTCTATGCGTGTCTCTATTTTACTGTTGATCTTCAAGATGTACCACAATATGCAAGAACCAAGTTCCCCTGAAATATTTTTTTGCAGTGAAACTGACACCATACCCCTCCATAAAGTAAAGGTACTGCTTTAAAGCTAGGAGATATTCTGATAATAGTCCCTCCTACTTTTGAGTACAAGTTTTGAGAAGAGGACCCAACAGAGATATTTTATTTGCATGTTTACCATAAAAATTTCAAAAGGCACAGAATCATGGTCCCTGCTAAGTCATTTGAAGGGTTAAGTTTTCTTCCTGTATAAAGTGCTCTTTTTAATCTGGGGTAGTCTTGCTTCATTTCTCAGCCATAGGAGTTCATTAAGACTCCTCCTGATCTGTTAATACACCACCTATTCAGATCTCTTTATGCTTCCAAGTGTGAAACTGCAAACTCATTTTGAATGGAACACTGGCTACTTTCTCTGTTATCTTTTACATCTGCAGTCAGTGAAATCTTATCAAGAGTGGACATGTAATTAACATGAAGATTAATGGAGTAAATGACTTTCATCCAAGCAGAAGCCCTGTGAAGTAGTGAGATGGTAACAGCACAGACCTTCCCTGCAAGGGACCAGCACAAGGATTTCTTTGTAAAGAGGTGCTGCTTGGTGTAGCACCTTAAAAATAAAATGGCAAAGCTGTGATAAGGGACCATCTTCTGGGAAGGAAAGTGAGGCATGGTTTTGCTGCAAATGGGTCTAACTCAGCTAGTGAGCAAGACAGGAAGTGGGCTTCTCAGGAAAGAGCTCACACGGTGCAAAGGAGCTATGGCAAAGTGAATAATGGCACCTTGGTGCCTTCTGTCTTCAGAGAGTGGACAGGCATGATGAAGAAACAGCACCAGGAAAATAAGACAGCACAGTATAGATGTTATAGATGGATTTCAGATCAACCATGTGTAGAATCACTTCTGTGGGCTCTGTGCCTGTTTTTAACTATCAGATGTCCTTTGAGGGTCAATTTATAAATCTGGAGAACCTGCAAGATATGGGAGGTGGAAAAGGTGTGCTTAAATTACAAGACCATCAGGGTGTGATAGCCCTAGACTTTAGTTGTGGGTCAACATTGCAGTATAATCTTGTGTCTACAAGGAAATAATTGGGTGGAGTGGTCATAAAGGATGTGGAAGGGAAAGATGGCAGGCACTCTGGTGTTCTCAAATCAAAGCGAGGCATGGGACTGGCTTTCTGGAATTTGAACATATCAGTCAGGTAAGCTTGTAAGTAGGAAAGGCTTAACAAAAACTGTATGTCAGAAATCTCCATTTAATAATTACCTGCAGACTGTGACAAAACTACTTCTTGTCTTTGTCTCAGCTTAACCACGGAGGCTAACGAGTGTGAGGCTGACAAGTCAGGAGCCCAGTGAGGGGTCCAAATCCAAACCATAGTAGCGTGACAACCAATGATCACATTTTATCTGGGACTTTATCTGTTTTAGATGTTAGCTCCTCTGGATCCCATCATTAAATGCACAGCAATCTGCTTTTCAACAGTACACTTAATAATTGGAGAGTGCTGATGTTAACCGTGCTGCATACCAGACTTGTCTTTGGTATCTTTCAGTACTTTACTGTTTCCTTGGTAGTCCACAGAGGTGATAATTGTGTGTAGAGTGGGTTTTCTGAGGGTTTTATTTTTAAAAATCTTAGTAGTTATTGTCTATTTCTGTCATAGTTTTTACGGTGTTTCAGTGATGGCTTGACAATTTTTATTTTCAAATTGACAGTTCCGATAATGATGTACTACTCAGGAAATCTGTAAATCTTCTGGTGAATAAATCTTCTGTATATTTTTGTTTAATGTATTTGGCAGCATTTTAATGGATTTAAAATTACATTTATTGTTCATGATACTGTGTGACAAGGGATGGATTCCAACCACTTCTTTCCCAGGAAGCATTATTACTTGATGCAAAAATACTGCTTTTACATATAGGCTACTTATCACAATTTAAACTTTCCTTCTGACAGTGATTCACATAAACCTTGTGTGCTCTGTGGCCAAACTGGGAAGCTCAGCATGCACTATTATCAGATTCTCATGTTTCAGAGGAAAATATATGGATTATGATTAAATAAAAGCTGCTGTTCCTGTTTCCTGCTGTATCACCTTAATATTGCCCAGTCCAAGAGCATCTTCCACTCTGACCTACATGGAGCCTCTCTGTCTGACCAGATCTACTTTCCACATATGTCTGACTGCAGCAGGGGAGGAAAGAAGTGGGAAGAGAAGGACAGGACATCCAGCATCTCTATGGTTTAGGCATGCCAAGGCAATATCTTTTTGATGAGTCCTAATCATTCTGATTTGTTATTCAGGTCTGGATTTGTGTCTGAAAGAATATCCTAACCTGCTCAAGCAGACTCACCAAGCAAACCAACATCACAGGCATATGACTTGGGCAAGGCGACGATATTGCCAACCACAGGATTGCACAGGAGCCCATTCCATCAAATTCTCATTCAGGTCCCTTAAAAATCATTCTCCATCTTTATGTAATACCCTTCTTCATACTGAGAGACTGCTGTGAGAGGCTTTGAAGACAGTAGGGGTCCGGGGATTGCCCACAGGATTTTTGATTAGCTCCCATAAGTTAATCATGAATCATGATTGCTTCTACCCACACTTACCTATTCCTGTCAGAGCTACTCTTAGCAGCAGCTTTGTGCTTTTCTAGCTTCCCACAGAACTGAACTGTCATCAGGGAGACATACAGTCCTTAACAGACCCTTTTAACAAAGGAGTGGCCCTAAATTTGGTACCACAGCAAATGCATTCACTGCACAGCTTCTTTGTAAGCCGTGTTCCATTGGAATGCTGGCCTGTTGGGTAATTAGCCAGCATGGACCAGTCATCTTAAATGGGCTTCCATGCATTTCTCTCTCCTCTCTCTCCTCAGTGTACATCCTGTGTATAACCATGGATGCTGCTAACATGTGGTGGCATGTTAAACTCAGGACACAACTTCCTCTCCTCTCTACCTGTGGTTGCCCCATCACTCCCACTGGCTCGGGGCCATCAAGGGAATAATGTTCATCCAGATTCCTGTCACTTTTGTTCACCAGCCAAAAAAATGCAAATCAAAACAAAAAAACCCCAACAAAACCCCAGAAAAAGTGAATGAAACAATTTTGTTCCAAACTGTTCCAAAAAAGGACATGGGCAGTGACAATATTGCAATTCAGTCAGAAGATTTTATTTTACATTTGATGCTTTTCTCTTGTGATTTAGAACTGTCTGTCTCCAGTATTCCTTTATTTGGTGTGTGGGTACAATAGCAAGAACCGAGAAAAAAAAACAAGTTTTCTCCCCTTCTTTTATTCCTCCTGGTGAAACCTGCAGAACCATTTTTTTGTTTGTTTCTTTTTTCAAAAAGAGAAAAATTAAAAATGGGAAGGAAAGCCCTTCACCCTCTAATTTGAGCAAAACAGGTGTTGGCCTGTTTTTACTCCAGTGAGCTAAAGTGTCGTTACTGCTGAACAGAGTGACTTTTTTGGTAAAATAGAACTCTCTGATCTGGACATTATACCAGCATAACTAAAATAGAATCAGATTTGTTTTCTCCTCACTTGCAGTAGCTACAACTGCCAACTTTTCTGTGCAAACAAGACATCCTAGTGTCATACCTGGATCGTGGTTTTGCAGAACCCTTTGAGACAGCTGTCCTTGCCCATTAGTTTCAAATTATTTCTGTGGTTGCCTAGACAAACATACAGTGGAGTGGCAAATGTAGTCTATAATGCCCCACTGCCACTAAAGATCGGAAGTTACACAGCATGGAAAACCTCTGGCTTGCAAATACTCTACAAGAGATCTAGTGAATGTCATATGGTTAATTTCAATTTACTAGAGAAATTTCTGTTTATAATGCCAGAAAATCTGATGGTAGTATCAGCCTGGATGTTCCCATTTTTATCTGTTATTTCTCTTTCAGAATATTAATTGGTCTCTTTTCTAGGTCAGACAATAATAACTTACCTGCGAGCTGTTAATGTGGAAGAAGGTATTATACCATAGAATCATAGAATCATCATAGCACTGTAATAGAATCATCATAGTACTATCATAGAATCATCATATATTCATAGATTCATAGAATGGCTTAGGTTGGAAGGGGCCTTAAATATAATTTAGTTCCAACCCCACTGCTGTGGCAGGGACACCTTTCACCAGACCATTTCACTGTATTGTATTTTTTCTAGATATACATCCTCACTCTGCTTTTTCCAGGGACTGAGGCTCAAAATGAACTTCCTAGTTGCAGTGTATTTTGGTCTTTTTTTTTTTTTTGTCTAAAGATAATTTACTTTTTTTTTTTTTAAACAATCTGTTAATATTTCAGGATTCACACTATCAATCCCATTTTCCCAGACAGAAGTTAGCAGAGGATATGGTATAAACCATATCAAAACTCAAACAGAAGCATCATACATTGCAAAATTTGCTAGAATACAATCATCATTCAATCATCCATGAAGTTATATTGAAATTATTTAAGAAATGATAACTTTGATGTTATTAATTTTGACTTGAGAGAGACTAATTAGAACTTGTTCTCTTTGTCACTATGACTGATAATCTATTGTCTTGGCTGAAAAACTTCTGTTGGAAACACTACAAAATATTTTGAAGAAATAATAATAATAAGTGAAACGGGGTGAATAATATCAACTATGATAAGTTTAGTGATATAATTTCTTTCTCCCATCAACAGCTACTCATACAAGTCACGTCTAAAGATCACAATCATGTGATCTGTTCCACTGAGCACAAATCTTTGACTTTCTGCTGCTATCCATAAATTCCTTCACCCTGTATTTAGAATAGTGTTGTGAGCACTTGTTCTCTTCTAGAACAGATTGTGTGGTCTGAGGAGATTCATATTTCTTGCAAACAGCCACTCATTGTTGGAGGTTAGTTTCCTTCCTCATATCCTGGTATGGATGGAAAGAGAAGTTTATTCTTGGCAGGACTCTCCACATGGTCAGATTTTTCCACTTTCCCAATAAAGGCTTTTGTCTCTGTGTCTAGAAATGAGAATAGTCTCAAAATTGAGACAGGCCATTATGTAATGAGATCAGAAGGAAACTCTTTCCCCTATGCTTGTAAGCTTCAATTCTGTCTCTCACTAGTTATTTTTAAGGTGTGTATCCTCATGACCCAAGGCAATCCATAAATTGTACATTACTAAAAGCTTGAAATGGCTTGAGATAACAGACTTTCCTGTAACAAGAACAGACTGAAAAATTATTTCCAAGAACTTTTATAAGTTCCTGTATTATTATTCAATTATTCCATTTCATCTATAATGGCACAACCATAAGACAGGAGTTCAGTTGTAACTGTTTGGCACCTTCAAGCAGGCCTTTCCCTCTATATGGAGATCTGGGTTCTTTTTACTTAAGATGATTTTTCGAAACTGTTAGCCACCTTATCCAAACTATTCCTTTTTCCTGTTCGTTTTACAATCTGAACAAAGCAACCACCTTGCCTCAGCAGGCTGAATTACCTCTATAATTTTCAGAATTCCTTGAACAACTGCCCAAAGAATGTCTAGCTGAGGCAAAACACCAGTTTTCAGATGATAAAACTTAGACAACTTGAGTCCTATCCTAAAGGAACACAAAATGCAATAAGAATCTTCCAAAGTATTTTAAAATTCTTCTTATTAAATGGTGTTAGTTACTTCTGTGAAGTAAACTACTTGTCAGTGTTTTATATGTGGATTTATATGAAGAGTGTCTTCAAACATACAAAGTATTTTTCTAAAACTGGAGAAATCTTTGAAAAATCTCGTTTGCCTTCCTAATTCTCCCTTTGCTGCCATTTAAGAGTGGTGAAAAACGTGCTTACTCTAACTTGGACAGAGATAGTCCATACTAATTCTATGCTTTCTTTCCAAGTAGTCTGATCCAAAAATCCATTGAGGTCATTGATGTTTAAATTGGTTTTGGCCTCCAATGGAAACATATAAGAGCTCATTTTGTAGCTTCAGGCCTTGTGCTAGTACCCAGCATAAGTGCTATTTATCCTTTCCATGCATAGAAATCCAGCTAAAAGAGGCAGCCAATTATTTTGGTCCAATTTTTCATGGTCTTCATGGAAATGAAAGAAGGGAACAAAATCCACTTATTAAAACTGGCGCATCTCCATTTTATTTAAATGGGTCACAGTTCAATTCATACATTTCTAAAAAAAATGCTTCTGTTGGGAGAAAAAGCAGGAATAAGATTTATCATTATCTACTATGACGAACTTGTGGATGGACATCAGTTTTCAACATACTCTTAGAATATTTTTTTCCTAAAATATTAATAAGTATGTTAAAATGGAACTTTTTCTGTTTTATTCTCTTCCTGGACTACCGCAGTATATTCAAGATGACTAAACCATTCCTAATTCAGTTCTGCATGATTCAATCAAACACATCTAATTAGAATATTAGATGACAAAACATAAAATAAGTTAAAAGATTAAAAAAATTACCCTTCCTAAGTTTAGCCATTTGAAAAAAAAAAAAAAGCTTATTAAATAAGACCCAGTTAGTGACACAGTAAAACATTCCAAATAAAATCTCCAACTATTACCAAGTTGAATGTTCAGACCTTGCTACAGATGAGGAGACATACTGCTCTGGCATGGGTTTCAAAATGTAATTATAGATGTCAGTCAGGGAGTCTTTATGTTTTAATACTTAAATTTTTCACTGTCTCCCTTTATCCCTCCCTCTCTCTTTTTTTTTTTTTTAATCTTCAGTGATCTTATTAAGTAAGACCCTCTGCTCTGCTATGGTGAGACCCCACCTGCAGGGCAGCATCAGCTCAGGGGTCCCAGCACAGGAAGGACAGGGACCTGTTGGAGTGAGTCCAGAGGAGACCACCAAGATGACCAGAGGGATGGAACACCTCTCCTATGAGGAAAGGCTAAGAAGAACTGGGATTGTTCAGGATGGAAAAGATCTGGGTGATCTAATTATGGCCTTCCAGCATCTGAAAGGAGCTTAGAAGAAAGATGTAGAGTGACTCTGAGGGCATGCAGTGACAGGACAAGTGGAAATGGCTTTAAACTGAAAGAGAGTAGGTTTAAACAAGATGTTAGGAAGAAATTATTTTCCAGGCACAGAAACAGATTGCCCAGATAAATTGTTGATGTCCTATCCCTGGAAGTGTTCAAGGCCAAGTTGGATGAAGCTGTGAGCAACCTGGACTGCTGAAAGGCATCCCAGCCCATGGCAGGGCTGTTGGAACTAGATGGCCTTTAAGGTCCCTTCCAACCCAAGTTCCTTCCATTCCGTGATTCTGTGCAATTTGTCCTTGTACTTCATTAGAACAAACAGTGAAGTTAGAGTCCAAAGGTGTGTGGGAATGAGGAAATTCACCAATCTACACTCCAAGAGCCCATACTCTGAATATAGGATGAAATAATTTCTATCAATAAGATAAATTAAAGAGGGATGTATCTGAAGGTATCACAACAGTTGGAGCAAATCTTTTCCTGACGTATTTTCTTAACATTTTTATTCAAATCATCAAGATTTATATGTAAGAGATGGAGCTGTGACTTCTATAAAGCTTTGAAAAGTACTGCAAGTGTTCTTTTATGAATAATTTTGTTTATTTTTAATTTCACTGCATAAATAGACAACATTTTCTAGCATTGTCAAAAAGCCATTTAGGCAGGATATTATTTTAGTGCTGTTTCTAAACTCCAGCTATATGTCAGAGACTGTTCAGACCTTCTTAATGCTGACTGTAATTGCCATGATGAAATTTGTGGCTATGTCCTTTGAAATAAGTTGGCTTCCAAAAGAGGAGCAATGATTCCCTCCTGACATAGGGAACCACAAGCAAATATTGCCATAATATACACCTATTATTGCTGACTATTTGTGTCAGTGTTCTCTCCCTCCATGACACTGCTATCTGTACAATAAATTTCCCTCCTTTAGGCCACAAAAATATGCTCTGGTGAAATGTTACAGCTGGATATTTGTCTAGAAATGTCAGAGATCAAATCTGGTTAGATTTAACTTAACATGGTTAGAGCCACAACAGCAACCTCAAAATATTTGGACTGCATTTTTGTTACTCTCGGACACAGCTGCAAGGATCTTGGTGAAGGGCTACAACTAGGTTGGGTTGTTCAGGTGCCTTTCAGCCCTCTGCTCTTCTGTCAGTGGTGAGATAGAAAACTCAGGAACTGGTAACATGTCCACAGCATTAAGGAACTGAAGATTATTTCATACTTGTTCTCATTCCACCTTTGAATTGAAGTGAAGCCTGTGAATGCTTTTCATCTCGCCCCAGTAAAAGAGGCCTGTCCACTTCTCTCTCCTCAGGGACTAGAAGATTAGATACACTCTCTCTTTTCTCTTCTGGTGGAAAGTATCTCATTTTGCATCTCAGTTCTGTCCTCCATGTAAGATATTTTGAAGACATATTTTGGTAGGTTTTTTTTTATGAAAACATGTTTTCTAGAAGTTGTTGTTAGGTTTGTTTGTTTTTAGTTTTGTTTTTTTTTTCATACATATGTGTGATTAATCCTAGTTTTGATGTGCCATGGAGGCAGACAGCCTGATCTTGCCTTAGGTGATAATACACAGCCTACTTTTCTTCTTTTCTTGTGTTCTCTCCACACACAAATACCAACAGAGCTAAGCCATTGTAAACAAGAATGTAGGAGCAAGAGCCTTGAATAACCGCTGAAGAGGAAAGATTTACTGCTGAATAGATGTGCTGGCTGCCAGCACGGAGACTCATTTTTCAGCTGTTCTTCAGGCTGTTAAATTATCAACAGGTGTTCCTAATAGGCGAAGTGGTACGTTGTTGGTGCCGCAGTGCTGATTCATTCCCACCCTGGGTGCACCAGCACGCGTTCAGAGGGAGGTACTGTGGCAACCAGGCTGTGGCAGGCAACCTGCAATGTCTCTTCTTCCAGACATCACAGTTGTGCTCTCTGAATTTGCTTCTCCCAGAGGTCCCACTTTTACAGTTCTATTGGCATCAAAATAAGGTACTGGTAGAAGCCCAATCACTGAGAGGCTGGCTATTTGTCTTCAAGTTAGTCTAAAAATTTCAGGGAATCCATGCTTGGAGGCCAGTTTCTTGAGGTTTATATGTACAGATTAGCATAACTCTGAGTTTAAGTTAAGTAATCTTATATCACGTAAAGCAGGGAACTGAACCTAAGTTTCCAATTTTACAGACAAGTGTCTATTCTTATGGTCATTTAAGTTTCTTTCACATAAAACATTTAAGGCTGTATTAAATTTCTCTTCACAAACAATCTTCAAATATGGATGTCATAGAATCATAGAATGGTTTTGGTTGAAAGGAACCTTAAAAATCATCCAGTTCCAATACTCCTGATGTAGGCAGGGACACCTCCCACTAGACCAGGTTGCTTAATGCCCCATGCACTTGAACGTTGCCAAGGATGAAGCATCCACAGCTTCTCTGGGCAGCCTGTTCCAGCATCTCACCACCCCCACAGTAAAGAATTTCTTTCATCTATCTAACCTGTATTTTCCCTCTTTCAATTTGAAATATATTTTGTTAAGCAAGATTATTACTTTCAGGATAGCCTCGGGCCGTACACATATCAAAGAAAAAGAAACTGTACAAATGTGCTTGTAACTAATACAAGCCAGTATCCAAATATGCTAAACTTTTCTGTGAACATGTGAAACAGTTGTCTGACTCAAAAATAGGCAACTGGACTGCAAAACAGGCTCCTACTGATGGTC
Source organism: Chloebia gouldiae (assembly GCA_003676055.1). Classification (NCBI taxonomy): domain Eukaryota; kingdom Metazoa; phylum Chordata; class Aves; order Passeriformes; family Passeridae; genus Chloebia; species Chloebia gouldiae. The sequence continues at coordinate 5,552,860 of QUSF01000025.1, forward strand.
TCTACCTGTGTAATAAATCAAGTAACACTACGTTATCTAATGCTCTCTTCTTGTTTAAGAAACAGTGACTGTGATACACGTCAGGAAAACCATGGCATCACCCCATTGCACTCATGCTTTAGATGACAGATGATTACAGATCTGCTGCCTGCATGTCCAGAATCCAGTATATCAGTATGAGAAATTAGTCTCATATGTGAGATATGTGTGAATATATGAATGATGGCAAGGTTACTGTGCTTTAAAAACTGTTTTTTAAGAAAGGCCACTGGTGGCAGGGAAGCAGTGGCAGTGTGGGCACTGTCTTTAGAGCTGAATCTGATGATTGGTCCATTCAGGCCTGTATTTGCCCTCAACAGCATCTTTTACTTTCTATTTCACAGGAAGATAAGGCTAATAAACAGATAGTCAGACCTATATCCCTTGTAAAACACTTTGTTGTTGATATGGTATAAAATCCTGAGCATTTTCCGTATCTGTATCTTACTTTGAATGCTTCTGAATACTGATTCTAACAACACTTTGTAGCAAGGAGTTTCATAAGGGAATGTGTAGGATGGGAAAGCTTTTCTCATGATCAGCTTTCAATTTTCCATTTTTAGATTTCAGGTCTTGTTTGTGAAGAAGATTTTCTTCCCTTTACAGCACATTTGGACACTGTTGGTACCTTTTTCATTGCAGATTCTGAATTTTTATTTTCTAAAATTAATAACATGAATGTTTGACTCACCTTAAAGAGATTTCTTTACACTTATTTAGTTCCCAGATGCAATTTCTATCTTTGGCATATAGTTCTTTGCAAAGAAGTAGCATTTTTACTACTCTGAAGTAGCATTTTTAGTGTAGGTTTTCTTGATTATCTTTAAATTATTGTAGCTGTGCTTATCTTGGGTTGGGGGAACAGTCTAGCTTTTTTTTTTTTTAGGATTAAATAGCAGATTTAAAGCCTAGTAAAAATACAAATTATTCCTACTGAACGTTATTTTGTCAACATTGAATTTCCCAGGTTTTAATTTGTTTAGGTATCTTGAAAACTTTAATAAAGTCTGATATAGACAAGAGAACTTGAACTGTTTTTTTCATGTGATGATTTATTCTCTTTTTCAAATTTTACAAAAGTTTTCATTGTCCTTTAAGGTGAGATGAGTTTATATGGCTAACAGTAATACAGTCTCTTCACTAATGAAGAAGAATTTATGTTGCTTCTTTTGAATTACAACAAAGACTGGGCAAAGAATGAATTAAATTCTAAACAAATACATTAACATGTTTATCGGATGAAGCTAATTTAAAATGGGATATATCATTCTAGATGTAGCATTAAGCATCAGTATACCTTTTTAGCCAGAAAAAAATATTGTTATGCATCTTCTTCAAATGTTCTTTGTTTTCAACTGTATTGAAAGCTCTAATGTCAAAATGGGGCAAAAATGATAATTTTATTTTAATCTAATGTGTCATTTACAGTAACTGTATTCAGATCTCAGAAGTCACAGTATCAATTGTACATTAATCATCACCTCATTTCTATGGCATAGTTCCAGTAAAAGGAGTAAATTTCTATTCTGTTGATGAGGACATTTCCACAACTTAGCTTACTTATTTTAAATTAAAACTTACTTATTAATTTCCCAGATTTATAATGCCTAACTTGAAATTATTACAGTGAATCTCTGATGTTTGGTTGATCTCTTTCTTAAATTGTTTCAACACACTTAAACCTTCCTGTCACTTTTAGGAATTTCAGCTGTTAAAAATGCATTTTCAGGGGTCAGATCTCTACTTCAGTGAGAATCCACATGTTTTCAAGGTGGCTGCATGGCTGATATCAGGAGGATCGTCACTGTCTGGAAGTTTTTAAACAGCCTCCCACTTTCAATAACATGGGAGCTGTTGTTAAGAGATTTCAGGACTGGAAAGGCTTCAGGCCATCAAAAACTGAGATTGTGGTGGGCATGAAGCAAACAGTTCTTTAAAATGCCTGTAATGTTCAGAACACTGTATGGCAGTGGTGCCATAAGCAGACACAAGTACAGCTGCCAATACTCAGCTCTGTGCAACTTTGCCACATTTTAAGGCCTCCAGCCAACACTTTCGACAGCAGTTTGTCTCAACCTGATGTTTTTATTACATTTGCCTTATATTTAAGTCACAGCTAAAATGATTAATTGAATTAGAGAGGAATTAATTCTATGGCCTTTTTTTTCCCTTTTTTTTTTCTTTTTTTTCTGTAAGGTCTTAGCTGTTCCCAGAAAAACTGCACATTTTGCCTCTGAAGAGAACTTACAGCATGGCTGGCTGGTGTCAGAGAGATGTGTTTCAGGCAAATTTTGTGTCCAAGTTTAAAGTGTCTGACAAATCTGCTTTGGAGTGAGCTTAATAGAAAGTTTCCTTGTGTGCTGCATTGCAATCCCCTGAGGACTCTCCCTGTTCTGGCCACTCACAGGGCCAGTGCCCCAGGAACAGCCAAAGTGGCGGGCGAGAATATGAATTCTGCATGTGCCCTCCAAGTGGCCCAAAAGAGGCACTTTGACATGCAGGGTTGAACAAAGGTTTCACAGCTACTCCTCCACAGGGCAGCCAGAGAATGCTGTGGCAACTGACATGGAAACCAAAGAGACTTTAATCCTTACTTTCCTGATTTGATTGTGCGGAGGGACAACTGGAGATGCAGAAATAGAGGCTGTATCCCTCTCTTTTAATGGGTGCAGTGATGAGCTGCAAGGCGAGATGAAAAATTGCATAATTGCATTTAACTTTTCTAATTAAAGTCTATCCAGACTTTCTCTCACAGTGATTTCAACTGCAGTTTTTTCTAATCCCTTTTCTCTCCCTCTAAAGCTCACTTGGGCCTAGGACAGGCCAAATCTGCTCCTTACCTAGTAGCAGAACAAAATTCCAAAATCATAAAGGCAGGGATTTCTGACAGGCAATAGAAGTGCACACCACACACGGGTACACTGCATATGATTTTGACCCTGTCAGCATCAAAGATGTTGTGTTTGGTATTTTCACACCATTACCTATTAGCAAGGTGTCAAAAAGTCAGAGATGTCTAAAACATGTTGGACAGATATTTTTGCCTGGCTGCAGTATCTAAACTGATAGTAACAAAGGCACTTGATGATTAGGCAGAGGGACACAAAATGGCTATAACTGGTTGAAATTTTTTAAGATAGATGAACTGTAAAAAGATGACATATGCAGAACTCATAATGAGACTTATGTAGAATAAGGAATCTGTGTGCATGTGTTTGGAATGTTATGGCCACTTTGCTGGTGTCTGCCACGTGGGAGTAGCATATGAATTCAAGATTTTCTATCACATCACTTCATCACATATTTTCTCTGTGAGTTTCTATGTGTAAGTACATTTATGCATCTGTATATCTCCCTGTGTACCTCTATGTGCAAAGAACATCTGAAGAAAAGAAACATTCCTATTTTTCTAGGTTTTGAGGGAATTGTCCCAGCTATCCTGCTTATCAGGAAAGAATGAAATGATAATATATAAAACAATGCCTGGATCAGCTTTGTTCTATTTAGATTCTATGCATAAAATCCATCCACATCTCCCCTCTACCCTGTCTACCTGGATATCAGTTAGCTGATGACTAGTTAAATATTTGTCACCTTGGCTAGTTTAATTTAGAAATAATTTCCCCTTAAACCTCACACAATATCTATGATTCCAACCCCAGCAATTCCTGTATTCTGTCATTACCAATCAAGCTCACTGAAAAATCATCTTTTTATTGCTTCCAAAGCTGGCGGTAAGATCTATTTTCACCAAAGACAAAGGTTAAACACTTTTCCATCTTATTATTCTTTTTAGATACAATGAAACATCATGAAAATCCTAGCAGTCCTCAGTGCTGTCATGCTAAATTAACACATACTTTTTAAGGAAAAGCAGAAGACATTTGAGTAATACCTAACACAGGATTTTCACTTTGTTCTTAATTGTAACAGACGGTTGCTACTTCCTGTTTCACTTTTCAAGGATGTTGTGTTTGGTTTGGGGATGCTCTGGAAGTATAATGTTACCAAGTCTGGAAAAGAAAAGAAGTGAAAAACCTTTCAGTCTGGGAATTCACCTGTCCAGTTAGAAACACTTCTTTTAAATTTCCCATATGAAATGAGTAGAGGATATCAAAAGAAATGGAAGTTTATTTCAGCTGTTGGTATGAGAAGGTAGGCATGAACAGCATTAAGACAGCGTAAACAGAAATACTTTTTTTAAAGATAATAATTACTCATAGATGTTTAATACCTTGCTTTAAGTTCTAAGTCAATAGGTTGCTTGTAATTGTGTGCAACATTTCCCACTGACTTTTTCATAAACACATATTATGTAAGCTGCTCTTGATATCTGCTCTTGATATCTCCTAAAATATCTGCTAACCAACTATTAACCCTTGAAAAGCATTTATGATTTTCTCTGCAACATGTAGTGAAGGCAAAGAGAGCACATTTGCCATGTGAAAATATACATGAACTAAAATTTTCAGTGACCTGTGGGAGTAGGTATTTAGTGTCAGTTCTTTCATCCATTTTGAACATGTTCTTCTGTCTCTGTTTTCAGTACGAAGAAGTGTAAAGGCAACCTGTGTCAAGTAACATCCTGCTTAAAGATACAAAGAAGGGCATTTTCTGCTTTTTCTGTAAAATGAAAGTTATTAACTGATTCATTATTGTAAAAGAGAATCACAGAATGGTTGTGGCTGAAAGGAACCACTGGAGGTCATCTTGGTCTAGTCCCCCTGCCTCAGCAGGTGACTCGGGATCTTTTCTAGACAGGAATATCTCCAAAGAGGGACACTCCAGAGGGCTCCTCTAGGATACCTGTAGCACTGCTGTCACAATCACAGTGAAAAGAGTTTTCTTGTTTTCAGATGGTAAAAAACCTCCCCGTTTCAGCTTGTGTCAACTGCCTCTGGTCCTGTCACTGGGTACCACTGAAAAGAGCCTAGCTCCATCTAACTTGCACCATTCCTTCAGATATTTGTGCATATTGACATTGATTAGGTGCCCATGGAAACAAAATACAGTATTTTTGCTTTTTAATGGTGATTTCAACTGGAAACAGATAAATTTAAAAATATGCCTGTTAGTGGCCTTTGTCAGTAGCATGGCCTTCAGCAATGACTTCAGCAGGCCTTAAGCCTGACTTAATTTTTACAGATAGTTTATTTATCTCTTTATGCCTTCTATTTTCTTTTACTCTAGCTACTGCCATTTGTTACTTCTGTAGAAGCTGATCTAGAGCTTTTATCTCTCTTCTGCCCTCAGCAGCACAGGGGCCTGGTGGCACATTGGATGTTCTTTTCTTTGAAACCTCCCCCTGTAGTACAGCTCTACTACTATTCTCATTTTGGTCTAATCTATCCTACACTTGGCTGTGTTTCTCACAATGTCCTGATTTCCTTGCCCACTGAAGTTTGCAGGATGCAATCTGGAGCTCTGGTCTGAACTACTCAAGAAGCAGCAGTCAGCACTCACCTAAAACAAGACCCAAGTTTGTTCTAGATTTTGTTTCAGCCTTTTAGAGAATCATTCCATGCTATACTAAACATTTTTCCTACTGGTCTCTTCACAGGCTGAACCTGTGTCCTCGTTATGGTTGGTTGAGCCTGTGAAGGGTGCAAGACTTTCACCCTGGCAGCACCAGTGATGAATTTTACAAGGAAAAATCACCTGTTCTGCTGTTTCTACTTCTTTTCTCCTTTCCATTAAAAGGTTTAATCTATTTTGTACTTTTTTTCTGAAGCTTCTGCTTCAGTTTGTCCTGTCCTCTGAATTGTTTCTCTCATTTAACTATAATTTGTGGGGCAGACTCACATATGACACAAATACACTCCATATCTTTGTTTCTATTTCTGTACTGTTTTGGTAAGGACAACAAGATTTAAAATTCACTAAGATTCCAATTATTCTTCCTTTTTTTTTTTACTTTTCCTTTTCTATCCATTAATTGCTTGTTATTCAAGGGTGTTGCCTTTGTGTTTTGGCTGTATTATATGGAGCCCCAAGATAAGGATCTCTAAAACTTATTTGGAACTTGGGAATTCTATTATAATATGTAAATATTGAAACATTAAGATATTTTGCATAGCTCTGAGAAAATATTTTGATATTCAATATGTCCTAATTTCTCCAAAGTAAGAAAAGTACATCTTGTTGCTTTTTTAGATGTACATTCCTTAGTGGGGGTAAAGGACCTCTGAAAAAGGCAGATGTATAAGCCAGTGCTTTATTTCTTTTAGGCCCTGGTAGACAGCAGAGTGCAGACTGTGTGGAAAGCGATGGATAATGGAAAAGGAGTGCTGATTCATAGGAAGGGTGGGAAACCATAGCAATTCAACTAAAGCCAAATGATGTTGGGAAAAACAGTTTTCTAATCGGGTCTGGACATGCTTATTGTAAAGAGGCATTTCTGAGTGGAAAAATAGCCCTCTGCTTTTAATACAGGAAGTGGAGAAAAGAAAAAATGAAAAGAAAGAAGATTTTCATTTTATTTTGCCCTGTAACATATTTGTCTTTGGTCCATTCATTACTTGTTTGTTTGTTTTGGATTTTTTTTTTACAGTTCATAACATGATTTTCATTCTTTCTTCTCATATTTATTCCCCTCAGCCCAAGAGAGTTAATGGGGATTCTTAGTATTTCCAGTTTCATTTCAATGGGTAGGCTCAGTGGAACAAAGGATTATTCAAAATAATCAGGATGGACAGATTCTGCCCTGGCACTTTTCAAAGGATTCTTTCTCAGGGTTAAAGAAAGAGAAATATTTTGGCTGACTGTCTTCTTTAACTTCTGCCTACTTTGTATTTGATATTTGGGAATTATCCCAAATGCTGTCCAGTTCTCTAAGGGGCTGCCTGAATAGGAAATGTCTCCCACATAAAGCATTGTGGCTTTGGGGGAAGAATTGCTGCTTGGTGTGTTGGTGTGCTTTCTGCTGACGTAGTGGGGTGCAGTGCTTTATAACTGTCACTTTGAAATTTTTCTGTGGACCACTAATAAAAATGGGGATTAGGGAATACTGCTGATCCCACTCCAAAACAAATATTCCTACAGAGAGAACTAGCATGCAGTTTGTTTCTATCTGCTTGGAATTTAAAGAAGGTGCACTGCAAATAAAATGGAAGTGGATTTACTACTAGAGGGTTTTTTTCACTTCTGTTTTGCCTCAGCCTTACAGGTAGTGGTACAAGACTTGAAGTTGTTCCAAATCTTTCACATACTGATGGTAACTAGACTGGCCTCCCTGACATACAGTGAGAATGTTTTTCATCACACAAGAAAGCGTAATTTTCATTTCTGCATTTTAATTCTTCCCTTTTCGCTTTGAAATTTTCTCTCTTCCTTCTATCAGAAGTAAATATTAGTTCTATAGGGTTAAGAAAGTCAAACACACCTATATAAATGGGTTGGTTGCTTTGAGATTTTATGAATCTCTTCCAGTTCTGTACATTTTTTTCAAAAATATTGATGAAATTAGGCTCAGAGTTTACTGGCAGTCATTGCTTCTGGAGCCAAAGCTGTGGAAGAGTTAAATTGCAAGCTCAATTTCTTTATCCAAGATAAAGTGGGTAAGACCTGTAGGTGCACACCAGCCTCAAAAAATTAGGATTTGCCATTGACTTTCAAGATGAAATAACTGCCCAACATCCCAGACACAAACATTTAGACCTCGTTTTCCAAAGGGATTAAATGGTATTTCAGATTAGCCCAGTAAATTAACATTGGAATTTCTGGGACTGCTGTATGTTTTTTAAAATCTATCATCCACTTTTGCAGAAGCATTAGGTTTATTCTCCTTTTTCTTTTTCCTCCCACACATGGTAACATACTTGCTGTTATATATTAACATATTTGCTGATGCTACTGAGCCAGAGAAGGTTTGTTGTGTGTTGTTTGTAAAAAATATTGTTGTTTTGAGATTTATAAGATGACTTTCAATCTGGCTTACTTGTTGTACTTCCAAATAAGAAAGAGTTCTTTTTATTCCCTTGGGGAACTGCTTAATTGGGGTGTATTAGAAAATGTATTGTGTAATAAGAAGAACTGTTTATATAATATGAAATATAAGGATTAACCAAACCTACCATAGTCCCAATAGAAATAATATCAAATATCTTCAGTTCAAGGACATATGTCAGGCTAGGGATTTTTGGTTTAGGGTGTTTTTAACAGTGAGGATGTTCTTCTTCTGTTTTGAGGGTTTTTTTTTGTGGTTTTTTTTGTGGTTTTTTTATTTGAAGGAATCATCTTCTTCATTTCTACTGTATAAAATGTCCTCCAGATAGGCAGAACTGTACATATATTATTCTTTCAGGTAACTGTTACGACATCAAGGCTGTCTAGGAAATTGCACTGTCATCTGAAATGTTCACTGAGAAATGGGCAGCCATTTTCTCAGAGAAAAAGGTCATAAAGAGATGAAATAATGATAATTAATAACAATTACTGTGTCAGGCCTCTCTTGGGATTTTTAACATTATGATCAAGGCCTAAAAGGAGCTGCTTGGAAGGAAAGATTTGTGGCTGGAGTCCATAAACCCCACAGGTATTGCTTCCAAGAAGGTGAACTTCATCCCCTTCTGAGGCACAAAGCACTTGACATTGTTTTACTTTGTCAATAATGAAATATTTGCCAGCTATTTAGGCACCCTCTGTGCTAAAGCTGTTTTCTGATTTAAACAACTCCCTTCAATTTTCTTTGGTCAAATGCACCAAACATGGAAAACAGTGGCTTTCCAACACAGAGCTTTGGAAACACAGGCATTTAAATATCACCTCTGCTGGACTTGTCAGTGAGCATTCATTTTAAGGCTGAGGATTTCCATGTGCTTCCTTCTGAGCTCCATTTGCCCTTCCTAGAAAGCAGGAAACAAGCCTGTGGGGTTCTGCTTGTCAGCATGGATAGAAGGGGAGCTGGGCAGCACGGAGATGTTGGGGAGAGAGGGGAAGGAAAGGTGTCCTGGAAGAGAAAGAAGCATGGATGCATGTGTTTCGTGCTGCCTGGCACCTGGTACCTGCACAAACTGATGCCACGGCTGCAGAGGAGGAGTGGAAGCGTGGGCAGCTGGGACAGGGCAGACAGCAGGGTCAGTGCACGACTGTGGTGGAAATCTTGCTGCATTCTGTTCCCACCCTGTCTGATAATGAATGCCAAGCATGTGTGTTAACATTGCTGAGCTAATTATCTCTTGGCACTATGATAGCAACAGTTTCCAACCTCATGCTGAACTGTGTGGGTTTGCCACAGCTATGAATTGTATCAGACAAAGAGAAATTAAAATTTCCAGGAAAATCAAGTGTGCATACAAAAGTAAATCCCAGCAGGGCTGAACAAGGCACTGGGCTTCTCTAAAGCTAGCCAGGGGTACAAAACTGTGTACATCACTTCGATTTATTCAGATCAAAAATGAATCAACAAAAAGCAGGACAATGTTGGAAGTTATACTTGAAGAATATCCATGCCTGGAGAAGCCAAATACATTGAATACTCTGTCTGGTTTTCCTCTCTAAGGTACTCAAGTGACATGAGACAGGAATTCACATTCATGGAAAGCTGTGAGATGGGAGAAAGCCCTTGGTGTTGAACAGTAGTATCTGTCCAGTTCTTGGTGGAGAAAACTTCCTTATCTTTTCAGAAAATAGCATTTTTCAGTATAATCCCTTGAGAAAGCACTAGTTGGACTTAAATTTTGAAAATTACCTGACCTTAACACAGCCATTTCCCAAAAGAGGAAAGAACGCAAGAAATTCTGTCTTTCCAGCAGCATGTTCGTTCAGCAAGTCTTTGGAAGCATGGAGAACCTTTCACTTACAAGAGCTTCCCACTGGGTATTATGGATTTCAGTCTAAAGCTAACAGCTTTTGAAGATCCTCCTCCTACACTCTGTTCGTGTTTGGCAGCCTCAACTCTAGTCATATGGAACAAGGGATGGTATTTCAAAATGTTGTGGTTAGCTTGTACAACTCTATTGTCCATCTTCTGCATGAATGTTGCAGCAACATTACATATGGCTGCTGTCTAGGGGGCTTTTAGGAATTTAGAGTCAAAAAGACTCTGCCTTAGGCTATGAGATAAAGTTAGAAGAATGAAATCTTGAAACAATTTAACCAAAGAATTTTTGGCATATCCATACAGTCTTCTGTTTGATCTGCAGCTTTGGTAAGAGAAGACAAAAAAAAAATAGGTGGATGCAGGAGGATAAATATATAATAATATAGAAACAATTGTAAGTGCCATTATTTATTTATATTAGTAGCTCTACTTTACTCTAAAAGCTATGTTCAGTTCTAGGTACTTAATCATAAAAAGGATAATGCAGAATTGAGGTTCAACAAGAATGAAGAGGGGTAGGGGAAAATGCTAGTAAAAAGGATGGTTCAATACATTTAAAGTTACAGAGAAGGTGTGTGACTGCTGCAATTCAAAATAATGCTGAAACTGCCACTGATCTTAATTGAACATAATAATGACCAAACCAATCAAATGTGACACATAGAAATCATAGAAAATAATAAAAGGATATAATAAAGGGAGAACCTGCAACTCCTGTGCAGAGGAGCAACTAGGAACTCTAGAGCAAGTAAGCTTGAACCCTCTGATGAAATGAATGTTCCTGCATAAGATGCACATTAAATTATGCTTCTCACAACCATCAGAAGCTTGAAGGCCTTCAACGTGTTTGGGAACTAGGAAATTATTAAAAAGCAAAGAACCTGAGCTGCAGTGGCACTTCTAAAGCAGCATCAGATTGTAAATGCTTCAGGCCTCTTCCAAACACTCTGACCTTGAGGCATTTGACATGTTCTTCATGGCAGATGAGGATAAATATTACTAAGGTTCAAATTGTATCTCTCTGTGGCTTCTTACATGTAAGGTGACAGTCCCTATCAGAGGAACACGAGTTTGTGCTGGATGTTTTGGATCATCAGATGTTGAGTTTCCACAGCCTGGTGAAGGAAAACTCCCCTGTCCCATTCTGTAACTCTTTCTTTGCCGGGCTGATTGGTGTTTTTGCTCTTTGTGCAGTCACATGGTGCCATTCTCAAAAGCTCCCTGTTAAAGCCAAACAACACAAGCTCCCATTTGTGTTTCCAATTACACATGTGCTTTAAATCACCACTGGCAGTCACAGAGCTGACCCCTGTCTGCACCTTTCAGACAGGGGTGAGGCATTGTTTGATGTCAGCTTTGCAGGCTCCTGCTCAGTAATGCACGGGGGCTCTCTCTGCCCACGGCCAAGATTGGAGACAAATGCCTATTTCCTATCCAGTGATCCTAAGACAACCTACAGTAGCAGGTATGTTTTAACCAGATTGTTTTCCAGGGGGTTTGGTGCTTTTTGACTATTGTCTTGACATTGCTTTTGTCTTTGATAACCATTTTGTCCACATCATGAATGTGATTTTTAATTGTGAAACTTTTGCCTTTAGCAAGTGGGATATGAAAAAGGAGGCAAAAGCAATAAAAATTAGGATGGAGTTAAAGATAGGGTAAAGATGATTGTTTTGAAAGCATTATCTGGAGGAAAAGGAACTGTGAGGAATAAAAAATATTACTCAATCTGTATAACATTGTGTCCTATGTCAGGTTGGGCAGCTTCCAGAAATACCTTCAAATGAACTTTTTAGTTGATGCTGTGTTTCTTCATGTCATATAGCTGTTGCATGCGCTTTATGGCAGCATGGATAGTACCCAGACAAAAGGATGAGGATTTCTTTTGCACAGTACCTTTATATTACACTAAATTTAACAAATTCAATTTTTTTTTCAATTTAACCCTACTCATGAATTCTGTGAGTCTTCGCAGAATTACATGAGCAGTATCATATCACTGATGTGAAGGAGCTCCAGTTTTGTGTTGAATGTCTGTTACCCCATTTTCAGCATTTCTGAAAATAAATTATATCAATAAATTTTGAGGAGCTAAGGCTTGGTATCAGATGTGGTAAATTATAATCACTCAGCATATTTTGATCATAAAGAGAAAATTCAGTGTTCCTCCTGTCACTGCTGCAAGGGATCAATTGTTCTGACAGATGTACACACTTAGGAAGTAGGAGGAATGAAAATGTTGCTAACATTAATTAGTGATGACTGTATTTTATCATAGGTGGATCTAAAACAAGCAGATTCCTGAGCTGCTTATGTTGGGCTGTCATTTCCCTTAAAAAGAAAGCCAAAAAAAAAAAGGGATTTTTTTAGCCCCATGAAACACAGGATGATGCATTTGATTTATTATAGCAGAGCCTTAAGTTTGTGACTGCTACTAGTAATCAGAAACATTGTTTTGCTTTGGTTTTCTTTTAAAAATAATATTCTGTGTTAGGATCAGGTGATTGATGTGATTCCAGTTTAGTTTAACTTGTCAGATTGTGTAATGTAACCATAGAATAAGTGTAGGAGATGCATGACTGGCTCTGGCTGACTCAAAGCTGATTGTGCCAAGGGAATTTTATAATTGTCTACTAGAAAAAAGTGAATTTTCCAAAACATTACCAAATTTTAGGTTGGCTCTTAAGCAAACACATTTTACCTCTAAGCCAGTTACACGAACACACTAATTTCATTCCACATCTACTATAATTGTTTAGGAGACAACCACAAGTATAGCAAATCTGTTTTGCTTTTATTTCACGCTAAAAATACCAAGTCTTTTGATAGAGAATTCCAAGGGTTAGGAAAGAATTTTATAGCATTTCTTCCAGAATTTTCTACCCCCAGTCTGGGGTATGTGAGCAATAAGACCTCTTGATTTTATCATTTATAGATTTGGCTCAGTCTTTTATGTAACTTCCGAGTTCATCTCTAAATTAAACAGTTGCAGTCTTTTCCTTCACAATGATCTATTGAGCATCTCTCACTTTGTCGATGGTTTTCTTTCTTTTTTTTTTTTTTTTTTTTCCTACACCGTGGCAGGATGTGTCCCGTTTCTTTTCCCCACTGCAGTCTGCATTATCTGCAGTCAGTGGAGTGAAGTGTAGGGTTTTTCTGCCACCATTAGGGTGGGAGGCGTACCTGCAGCCGCTCAGAAGCAAGGCTGGAGGGGGAACTTGAAAAGGCAGAAGGTTAGGGACTGAAGAAGCATTGTCTTTTGTCCGAATAGCTTTCAGAATTTTGGAGCCGAAATACAAGAGGCTACAGCCCTTTGCTCTTGCCCTGCAGTGCAGGATCAGGGCAAAAAGGCATCATTGCAAATTGCAGTGAGTAAGGTGAGTGAAAACTAAGATACCCACTTAAAATGAGTGAAAAAAAAATTACTAAGAGCATTGTGTCTGCTCCTATCTGAAACAGAAAGTAGCACGAGGGCAGATTATCAGCTGAGATTCCTCATAAAGAAAGCACTTGGCTGGTACTATTTAGGAAGCACTGTATAGCTAGTGTAAGTGTAATATCATATCTAATCCCTGAACACAAGCTGAGCTTCTCATCCTTGTAAATTACCTGCCAGAAGTGGCCTGCACTGCTCTCAGACATCTGAGTTCATGGTTTGTTCTAACATATCAGTAAGGCTTGCTGCAAACTGAGTGACTCCTTTTTGTCATCCAAAATCTGTGACATAATGAAACCATGAGATGTATTTCCAGGGTCCTGTCTTCACCACAGACCAAATCAGCACTCTTTAGAGTAAACCCATGCCTTCATAACTAGCCTTTTTTTTTTTTGTTTTACTATTTTGAGATGGTTAAAAAAAACCCACCTTTCTTTTATACAGATTCCAACCAAACACAGGGAGAAATGTCACTTTGTTGGAATTGATTTCTGTTAAGTCTGTTTAAATTTGTTTTCACTGCAATGAGGAATCTGTTTTGATTTTTTCCCCTCAGGCTTTAATGCTACTAGCATTTCCCCAGAAATAAGTATAGATGTATCTCAAGATTCTGAGATTTGTGATTATTAAAATATGAAGTAGTCAAACATTGTCAAATTTAAACTTTAAAGAATATATGTCTAAGACTGCAGCCCAAGAGAAGCTGGATAAGATCAAGTGCCCTCTCATCCCTGTGTCCTGTTTTTTGCCAAGAGGAAAAAGGAATACTCCTTGAAAGAACATTGAGGTACAGAATTATTATTAGGGTTGAGTTGTATGTCAGGCATATTTCTCCCACTGTTACTCTTGAAGAGGACTTGTAGCTCCCCAATAAACTCCCTCCCTGTCAGTAGAAGTATCAGGAAGAGAAACCTGTGTCTTAGTCAGCTGCTTATTGATTCTTGACAAATCATCTAACATAGCTCTGCCTTAGTTTGCCCACCTGAAAAATGGCAATGATGATGTTTTGCCTTTGAAAAAAAACTATTCTGGGGTCTGCAGTTAAAGGAAAAAACTGTGGATATTTATGGCTGGAGCATTCTCCTTTGTTTCACTGGCCACCCCTAAGAGTCTCTTGCCTGTATATTGCTACATATATGTCCTTGCCCAGAAGTGCTAAGATTTTATGACAGGAAAATTTTGGAAAATGTTACTGTCCCTTTGTAATGATTGTTTCCTTGCCCAAATTTAGCAATAATTGGCCATTTCTTGCAACCACTGTGATGAGTACCCTTCTTAGACAATATATAGTGAAACTAGGCCTACCTGAAAACATGAGGATTATGGAAAATATCTGTAAGGGCTTATCTTTCTTAGATAATGGCAGGAAGCTGATTCCAGTGAGGAATTTCTATAGTACTGCTTTATTCACTGAAATGAATCAAAATTCTCACAATTATGCCTCTTTCAGCAAAAAGCAGAATAGCAGACATGATCAGTTCCCTGTTGTGTTTTGGTTTTGATTGATTTCATGCATTTGTTTCTTTTGTTTTTGTTTTTTTTTTGTTTGGTTTGTTTGTTTGTTTTTTTTTTCTTTTTCATTTTTAGTACAAAATTGTAAGGACAGCATGAGAATACAGACAAATCCTTATCATATCCAGTAGTGCTGCACCTGGCAGCTAAACTGTCCCTTCCAACGCAAACCATTCTTTGGTTGCCAAATTTGGCACTGAAGCAATGCATGTAAAGGGGGCATGGATCCTCAGGAGGCCTGCCTGTTTGGGAGGTTTCTCAGAGTGCAGAAAGGAAAGTTGACATGAAAAGATTTGTCATTGATTCGGAAGGCAACTCTTCCTTTTTTTCAATGGGATGATAAGGCAAGACTGCCTTGAGGTATGTAGAATTATTGGACTAGAAGTGGTTTAAAACTGCACAGTGAAAACATTTCCTTGAAACAGTTATGAATTTGTTTTGTTCTTGTTCTGATGCTGAAGTTCTATAAGATTTTTGTAAGGTGTTCGTGAATTTACAAGTAGTATTAATATGGAAGTGAGATGAACAGACAAGAGCTAGTATTTCTCCAGTGCAATAAATACTCCTATATATGTGTATATGTGGTTCACATATGACAATTTAGTGTTTTAATTTAGGATGAAGTGAAAAGATACCAGAGAGTGTCTCTGAGGGGATATAACCATTTTCAAAAGTGATACCTTTAAAATGTGTGTATATTCTCTGCCAAGGACAGGATGCTGTGAATAAAGAAGGGATAACAAGCTGTTAGACTAGCTCTGTGAAACTGGGTCTTTGATCCCAGTAATAAAGGACACCAATTTTACCTCTTCATCCTCTTCATGTCTCCCTTTGATTTTATTGAATAATTTTAATAGGGCTAGTCAGAAACTTTTAAGAAAATAATCCTTGTGAATGGGGTCCTTCCAAAGAAGATGGTTAACAGCTTGTGTTAAGGGCTGCTTGTCTCCCACACTGGTCAGGAGAGACGATTTGTTTTTGTAGCTCTCTCTTATGCCTATTTCTGTTGTGTACACAACAGGTACAGATGTGCCAACAAGAACCTTGTAGGATGATTAGAACCCTGAAGTAGAAGATTTAATGAATTGAAGACTTTTAAGAAATTGTTTTCCTCTAAAAAGACAATTTTAATTGAATACCTTGTTCTAGCTCTACCCACCAGGTAAGTAGCATAACAGAGAGAAGCTGTTCTTGGCAAGGGAAAAAAAAAAAAAAAGAAAGAAAGATGAAAGCTTCTAGCTGTCTCATCATAATTACTTCCCCAGAAAATAGTAATAGACTACAGTTTATAGTCTGCTTTCAGTTTTCTTTCTTAGAGATACATATATTCTGCTGTAGTAGCTATCCAGTTTTTAGGAATTGTTTCATTAACAGGGAAACTTTGTGTTTGGGAGAGAATTTACCCTGTATGACTTTTATCTTAGGACTTTCTGTGTTGCAGCTGTATTAAAAAATTGCTTAGAGTATGCATGAGTATCAGGATTAGAAAAATGCCAATAAAATATTTATTCTTCTGACTAAATTTAAAAAATTAAGATTGGTTTATAACTGGAGGAGAAACTTCACCATGAATGAGGGGTGGAGCTTCAATTTAAGAACAGAAATTTGAGATATTTCAAAATAAAATCTGATTTCTCTGATTCAGAGGAAACCATCCAATAAAAACTCATTTACTTTAGCTCATGTGTACTAGATGACTCCAGATAGATTCCTGTCCTTTTGAGCTAGCAATGTCAGTAGCACTGACAATATCTCAATCAACTTCAGGGTCACACTGTCACAGCTTCAAATTTTGCACAAAAGAGTATGGAGTGAAAAAGCAAATGAAAAAGTAAGAAAACATGAATGCTCTTTTTTTTTACATTCTCATGCATTTTTACAGTTTTGAGCAACTATTTTAAAATCATCAGGCAAAACCATTAGCATTGCTTTACCTGTCAAGTAACTGCAAAGTCTCTCATCAAGCACATATGCGGAGTTTAGTCGGAATATACTGAATAACATAACCTTTTGTAATTTCTGATTCTGTAAACACTCACTGCACGGAGGGACTTGTCTAGTTTTTGGGTTTAAAGGGAGATAGCCTACCAAACTACATAGATTAAACTCTCCAGACCACATTAAGTGTCATTCATAAACTGCAGCCATCTATCCAAAAGAATAATGAATTCCTAGGGGCCAAATTCGAAACTGCAGAAACTCTGGGGTAGTAATGGCATTACATCAAGGTGAATTTTTCCCCATTTAGCTAAATATAGCTAATTGAAAAAGTTGTGAAATATGCATGAAACACATGTATATTTAAATTTAAGAAAGCTTTCAAACAATTTTTGTGTACAACTTAGTGCCTTTTCACTCTTCAACAGAAAATAAAAATGCATGGGCAAATTCCAGGAGACTGAATGCTAACTCTCATACCTTTGTGTGCCTTTTTCCACCTTCTCCACAATGAAGAAAGATAGAGCATGATGCACAGACTTTCCAGGAGTCTGTCTACAGGTAAGAAAATAGAAACAATCAAGCTTGCAGATAAGCAACCTGCCAGTTTCTAATATCCTTGGAAAAAAAACTTTTTCCAGCACAACTGCAGTTTTCCAGTGAGAATAGTTTAGGCTTGTTAGATGGAAACTTTTAGTTTTGAATTGCACATGAACAGAAACATCATAAGGACTGTAATATCTATCCTCAACAACCAAGGGAATTAAAAAAAAACCCAACCCAAGTCAAAACAGAAAAAAACACAAAAAAAACCCCAAAAACCAAACCCAACACCAAAAACCAAACCCCCCCCGAAAAAAAAACTTGAAAAAGCCCCCCCCCACCAAACAAAAGCATCAGCTACTAAAGAGAATTTACTTCCCTAAATGTTCTTCCCACATATGCAAGGCACCATATCTCATTGCAAGTTCAAAATTTTTCAAGGAGAAATCTCCAAGGCGGTAGGGGCAGAGAGAAAGAGAAGCAACTGCCTGTATTCTCCTTATCTTGTAAATACACAAATTCTCAGGGTATTGCTTAACAATAGCTGTCACTATACATGGCTTATTTCCACCCTCTTAAAGGCCATGTGAATTGTGGAAGATGCAGCTCTTGCAGTGTTACTTTAGCTTTGGAACTGGTGGCAAGGCTTTTTTTCCTAAGTAGTTGTATGTCAGGAAGTCTCACAGAATAAAAAATATATAAGAGATTTTAATGGAGGACTTTATTTGAGGAATGACTATTTTGTAGAACCAGTTTCAGAGATGATGAATCTATTCTGTACAAAACACTAAATAATGGAGCAGAAGACCTGTCTTTTGTAAAGAAATTAGAGAGGGAGCCTAAAGGTGAGGTAGCAAGAAGCTCAATATATTGTGTTTCATTTTCTCACTGTGCTGTTTCAAATTTCCATTGCAGTAGGTGCAGCTAAAGTGGAAAACTAAGTTAGAAGAAAAGAATAGAAAATAAATGTCATCCATTTTGAGGAGATGCATCCTAAACTCCAGGAGAAAAATGGAAATAACTAAAAGCAAGTACTTGAGTATGTTCACAATAGAGAGATGATTTTTTATATAGAGTGTATGATAAAAATCAGCAATGCTTTAAACCATGAGAAAACAATCATGCTCTTCACAGTATAACTAGTTTATCTACCATAAATCTCGATAAAATAACACTTGATTGAATAAATATGGAAAATATTGAGATAGGAACTATTCAGAGCAGAAGAATAGACAAAAATTAGAAAAGGACTTGCCAATGGGTGCTGCTTGGGTAAAAGAACTTCCTTTTTTCAAAGCCACACATTTCCTTTTAATTGCAGTGAGCAGTGCAGGTGACTTGCTGGGACCATGCTTGCCAGTTTCTTCAGGAGATATTCCTACTGAACTCCTATTTGAACTCTTAATTTGAAATGGGTAGAAAAGGGAAAGACAAGTGACCATGGTTACTAATAAAGCACCTTTCAAGATTCCCAAACTCTCTGTGGGGATGAAACACTGTTGAATTTGTGTATTGTAGTCAGTGATCCCATGCAAGAAATTTTAACTATTTGTGCCACCTGAGATGAAGTCACCATGATGCTTTCAAAGGCTTTTTGTAACCTGATTTTTGTTGGCCAGAGTAAACTTTGTAGAACAATAGATGAGAAGAGAAAACGTTTGGTTCCCTGTTTTTATAGTCTCATTCTTTGCTACTTAAGGCATACATTTATTGTCCTAAAGGGTTCTGTACAGCACTATGTAGTTAACATTAGGGGTATTTTCTATAATGAAAAGATGTTGGATGAACTCTGTGACATCTGGAACACAGAATGGGTGGATTAACCTGTGTTCAGAAGAATGGTAAGTATAAGCTAATCTTCTCAGCCCTTCTTGTAATCAGCAGAGAAAGCACTAAAAACAGAGGTTGATTCATTCCTTTTCAACAGAGATGGGATGAATCACCATCTGGAAGGTTAATGTCTTATTCTATCTAAAGTTCTAAAGTTAAGGTTTAGGGAGGTAAATCCCAGCCTATTGTGATAATTTTAAATTACATAATAAATCTCTTTCATTTGTACCTCAAAACATAGATTGAAATGACCTTGGACACTGTGGTAAAAGTTAACCTTAACTTTTTGTTGACCACTCTTTTGTAACTTTGACAGTCCATGCAGGAGACCTTCCCCAACACATGTACATTCATTGCCTCCACAGGAGTTTCAGCTTTGCAATGACTGTAGGTGCCAGCAGTCCCAATCTGCTGATGATTCAGAGTCTTTTTGGCAACAATCACCCAGCCACAGCTTGTTAGACAGAGCATCCTTGCTCGATGACTTGCATGCCACATGTGCAGTACATGCTAGAATCTGCAGCAGCTTTTGCAAGGTGGAAGCTGCTCAGAGCCAAGCTCCTCATCCTTGCTTGCAGAATTGATAATGTCATTCAGTGACACCAGCTGGTGTTCTGGAAGGGGATTACAGAATGCAATTGAGTTCCTGCAAGGTGGAAAAGAGTTCTTGTAAGAGCTCCCATTCTTTTCCCAGTTTGGTCTAGATCTTATAAGTGTGATTTCTTTTCATGAGTTCTAGAGGTGCCACCTTTCTCTTGTCTTCAAAGCTGGCATTTTGTATGTCAAAAAGTTATGGCAGTCATACAGCATGCATGTTCTATACATTTATCCCAAAGAAAGGAGCTACTAATGAATTTTAGTAAGTCTTTTCCAGGTACTGTGATCATGTTGGGCAAATACAATCCAGCTGAAGGCATAACAGAAATAAGGGTGGTTGTGCCTTTTCTGTGGCCACTATAGAAGCATGGAAGGCAAACCCAGTGAAATGTCTTTTTTCTAAGATAATTTAGGATGATAACTTTCCTCATAGTGGTCTTGATAAAAACATCAATCAGGGAATTTGAATGTGGCCAAATGCCTTCTTATCACCATTTAATCTTTGGACTAGACTCATTAATCAATACTACACAACTTGTGTCTTGGTATGGTGAGATTCCATCTTACTCTTTATCTAAAGTTTCAATGTTTGAGTTTTCTCATAACACTTTATCTGATGTCGCCATACAGTTTGAATGTGGCTGTGAGGTTTGGTGGTTCTTTTCTGGTCTCCAACTTCCCACTTCAAGCAATAGTTAGTATGCTTCTAAGTAACTTCTTATCTTCCATGAAAACTAATTATTTGATATTATATTTACAAAATCTTCCTTTCTGTATGTAACTGAGGAAAAAAAAAAAAGATCTTTCCATTCAGTCACCTGAACATGAAATTTCCAGTGAAGAGTCTAACCGTCAGAACCATAATATGTAAACACTGTACATGCTAGAATCTGCAGCAGCAATTTTGACTTTCCCCCCTATTCTCTGTGCTCTGAAGTATATAAATAGTAATAACTGATTGATCCAGCTGCTCACCTATTCTGTAGCATTTCCAATAAAGCTGCAGCGTCTCAGTCTTAACATTAAGAATCTTCATGACTTTAGGTTGTATAGCTGCCTTGTATTGCTCTTGTCTCAGAGGAGTGCTCTGTTACTCGAGTTAGATGGTTCCTCACAGTTCCTTGCTTGAAATTCTTCCAAAGGAGGTTGAAGACTCAAGGGGAAAATTATTTCCAAGCTGCTCTAAGAAAACTCTTCATATATGACATTATGATTGGGTTATAATGACAACACACTTCAGAGCTGCAGTTTGATTGCAAATCTGAGATATACTTAGAGGCATATTCTATACATTAATATCCCAAGTTTACAGTAGATTATTTCAAAGTTGCTTGATTTTTTTTTTTGAGGTTGCTTATTTGGCAGAGAGCTTCTTGGCTTTTCTCCTGCTGCTTAATGCCAGGGATGGTGTGCTCAGGCTTCAAACTCTCAACAGAATTGCAGATATTGTGAAAATCACAGAACTCTCACAGAATTGTGCATGTAGGAACAGAAATTCACCTAGTACTCCATTACTGAGTTTTACTTTGGTAAGCCTCTTGGAGCAACTCCCACAGAGGAAGGCTTTTGACTATAAAAGACCAACAACCCAAAGATTAAGTGGACCTGATTCAAATCTTGACTCAGATGACAGCCTAATGACTTTTCTCACAGGCAAATGAATGCTCATTGAGTTCAATGGAGATACAACAATTGCAAACGTTAAAAGAATTAAATTATCTGGGACCCATGGTTTAATTTCTTAATATATATAATTCTTTCTTCTCTATGTGAGTCTGCCTGGGGTGGTCACTTTTTGGATTGCTGTTTTTTCTTTAGAACCATGGTTGAGATCATTCACCCCAAGATCTTCATGATTTCATGTGTTTTAATTGATCCTGACTGGTTTCTGTCAAGATCCAATAATGAGACAAAAATACCATCCTATGCTTGTAAACCAGAAAAAAAAAAAACATTTAGATGAAACAGAGTGGTTTGGTTTTGGAAATGCCTTCTAGTGAAGGTGTGCATGACATTGAAAGTAATCACCTACCTTCATCAAAGAGAATTTCCTTGGACAAATTTACTCAGCTGAACAGTAACTCTATGGTTTCTCTTCCTGTGACTTCACGAACTCTTACAATTGTATTTCCTTTCAGCATTTTTGTAAATGAATATTTTTATTTCTTTTATATTAATATGACTTGAGGTAAGCATTATGTCAATGTGATTGTTTACCCTTTAAGGCACCCCATAATTATAAATGTATAAATTGTAAATTTAACAGTGCAGTACTAGAACACAGAATTTACTGCATCAATATAGTTTTAATTGGAGTGCTCTAAAGTAACAAAATCAGCTTTCTCTCCATGGAATTTTTGCCATTTTTGTCTTCTTGGCACTGCTAATATATTTTTAGTCGATCAGGTGTTCACCTCTGTTCTGTTTGAGTGAGTAATTAGCCAGCTGTGCATTCCTTAAGGCAAATAGTCTTTCTCATCTTCAGCACAGGCTGGCTTGAAGATAAATGCAGAGAATAGCTTTACTGTTGATAGGAGTAAGCCAGGCATGTTTCCAGTATGTAGGATGTTAGTGGGCTAAGTGCCTCAAAACCCAGGATCCCCCAGCATTTTCTATGCTTTATTAGTCTAATATTTTGTCAGCAGACTCTGTGGAGCAGCACACCTTTAGTGGATCTGGATTCTGCATTTTAGTCTGCCTGTCCTGTTATTTTCACAAGAGTTTCTGTTGCTCAGGGGGAAATGATTCAATGTTCCATTCAGTTCTACTGATACCCTGAGGATTTTAGCAAAGCAGGAGTGGAAAAACCTTTGAGTTGCAAAAAGATGTAAAAAATAGAGAAATCAATGTTTCTAAGCAATCCATTTCAGGAACATAGCAAAAAAAAGCAGTTTGTTTAGTGTCCTAGATAGATGTTGTATCTTTAAATAATGAATAAAGCGGTACTTAAGTCCCAGTTTCCATAGTGAATAGAGAACTTTCCTTGATAATTCCTCGAATTCCTTGATAAAGATGCTTTTGAGGAAATGGCAACAGAAAAGAAAGTTCAGAAAACCAATTTCTATTTTCCCTACAGAGAAGAACATGTAGAAGGTCTTCCTAATTTCTTTTCTTATTTATTTATTTATTTTCCTTTACCATTTTAAAGAACATGAAAGAGTAGCTCTTAAAACGCCCAGAAGATGGGATAAGTGCTTTACAACCTGGCACATGCACTTATCAAGGGCTGAGGGTTTTAGGAATCCACTTGCTCAGGACACACGCTAACAGTTCAGCACTATTCCCATTTTTGTGCTGGGAAGAATTAGCAGTTGAGTGACTATAGAAATCTTGTCACTTTTCAATGCACTCACAATATGCCCATTAATACTAATGGGAATCTCCCACATGCACAAGAGATGGAGGGTCTTCTCTGTATGTTCAAATAAGCAATTCCTTGGTCATTCATTACTCTGTTTCCACTAAAATAGGAAATTTCTATTCAGTAAATGCTTACCTCAGTGATAATTTTGAAAGGATTTATTTGATAATTGAAAGGGGTGAGGTGAAGGGAAAGAAAAATGGAAGGGAGAAAGAAATATTGGCAAAGGAGGAAAGGGGCAAATAAAACCACGAGGTAGGTTGGTTTTTTTAGCTAACTATTTCCTATGATCTGCTATTCTTGCCATTTTCCACTAAACTCAGAAAGTTCACAATAACTTCCTCACAACAGCTGTTTCAAAAAGAAAAAGCATGCTTCCAGCTATAATGTCTGATGGGCAGCAGCATCCCTCAAACAGCTCAGCTTTACTTTTTGAGGGGAAAGAATAAAAGGAAGACAGGGAGTAAAATGGAATTACATTTCACAGCAGTATTTGCTTGCCCAAATCCATACAGCTATAGCTTATGCACTCAGTAGAACATTTTAAAATAGAAGTGCATCTACAATAATTGTATGAAATTTACTCCGGCTGGAAATGTTCAATTTATGGTCAACATTTTTCCCTAAATCTGAAAAGTGGTTGCATAATTTAGATGAATCTGGGGAAAACCTCAAAAGCACAAGGATCCTCTTACTCAGCAGACATTTGGGACTTTGCCTCTAGGTACCTAGGGCCCACATTTTCTCTCCACCAGGACTTGGTGTGCTTTAGAGCACAATAACTAGGCTAGGTAGAGGCAGTCTTTTCAAGAACAGACCCATCCATCTCTTTAAGGCCTGATGTGACCAGTGTGCCTTTGCATCTCATGCCATGGCACTGAAGATACCCTGTCTGGGGCAATAATTTCATAGAACTGCCACTCAGTGCTGTCTCTGATGACACACACCAGTCTGGCCATGTAAGGATGGGACTCTGTGACGTTGTTTCTGATTCCCTGTGACTAGTATTTATTTATGTTTAAATATATGCCGTTGTTCCTTAGTGGTACTTTATCAGTGCTTTGCATGAGGGCATATCACAAATACAAGTTGTGAAACTAAGGAAATCCATATGTCCTGCAAGTTTAACAGATCCCTTAGTTTCCCATGGGAAGAATAAGGGGGAATTTGAAAATGTGGTCTCTGAGTAATATTTCTGAACAGCTGGTGGTCATAGAACCACTGCAAATGATTTTTGGAAGGTGTTACCTGTTGGATATCATGGTAGAAATGCCAGGAACTGAGTAATGCTGCCTGACCTGCCCCTCCTCTCCCCAAAAACCTGTGTATTTCTCAGGAAAAGGGCTTTCTGCTTCACTATGTTGTCAGATACTACCTTCTCCGCATTGTCACGACAGTGGGGATACAAGAGTGACCATCTTCATCCTCCACTGTGCTGACAAAGGGTAGTGGAGACAAGGGTCAGTGCCTAGAAATTAATAATGTCTTGTAAGAAAAAGTGGATAGCAGCTTGGGCAGGTGGAATAGGATGTTTCTGTATCTCAGACTTCTGTCTCTCCAAATGCTGAGTATTTGTATAATGAGAAGAAAGACCTGAGAAACCTCATTAAACAACACCAAACCAAAAATTCCCTTGGGGAATATTTTCATACCATGTTCCTCAGGAGGATGTGGTGGGCTGTGGATTAAAGCCAGGGAGGAAATGGCAGACCCACTTGAAAACTCAGAGGGCCCTGGAGGTGTTGAACTGCTGGTCTGCTGTAGGATGAGTTTTTTCTGTCTCCCTGTTGCAGCTGTGCCCTTTTTCATAAGTAATTAATAATAATTTAGATGAGAAGAGGCCCAGTGATTAGCATGTCTGGTATATTCATCTGGGGTGAAGGACAGCGTCAACTTTTACCTCTGTCTGATTCATTTCAGGGATCGCAGTGTGGATTTCCTGCATTCCTAGGTAGTTGTTTCTCTACTCATTTTGCTTGATAGTTTTGAGCAAATGTAACTGGTTTGTTCCTTGGTATAAAGGAAGTCTTGCATCCCAGACAGATATTCATGATCATGAAAAAAATGGAAAATATGATATTAAGTAGTATTACTCGCAATCCAGAATATAATATCTATAAAAATATAAACTTTCTCATACAATGTCTGAGCTTACAAGTTTAAAGGGGAGTTTTAACTTCATTTTTATCTGCTTGCACATGACTTGAAACTCAAACATTACAAATGAAAAGTTGTATCAAATTAAACTGAATGCTCAAATTAAGCAGAAGAAAGTTTTCTCAAAAAATGAGTTCTGGTCGAGGACAAAGTAGTAGAGAAAGTAGATAAACACTAAGAACAGTGATCCAAACCCTCTGAAACAAAAAATGAAAGCTGGAGTGTGAAATGTTTTATGGAAGGGTCTGGGTGTGTGTGTTTTCAGACATGATCTGTTCCTTGGAACAGAAGTAGCGTTTGGTAAAATGTTTAAGGAGTTGGAATCTGAGCAGTTCCCCAATAATCCTGCTGCAGAGGACACCTTTATCTATATTTATGCATTACTCAAGGGACACTGGTAATGCTGTACTCTTTCGTGATGTTTATGAGCATTTTATTAATATTTTAGTTGCAGTTAATGGATGTTCCACCAATTTTCCTCACATGTTAATAAGCATTTGCTAAATTTTTAATTTCCATGGCTGCAAACTGATAAATTGTTTCTAATAAAACCCTTCAAAACCATCCCTTTTTATCTTTCACAAGCTTCAAATATATTTTTAGACGCAGTAAGGGAAAAGAACTTTGCAAAATTTCTGTATTTTTCCAGTGGAACATTTTCAAATTGCTCATCTTTTACAGCTCTCCTTTTAAGGGTGAAGTAATAATTTTTGCTTAGAGAACCCCCATAGGAATTTTTTCACTGGCTTAGGTGGGTGGTCAATGTAGCCCAGAGATGTTCTTTAAAGTGAACACTTAAGCCTGGCTGCTACTGATGTGGGCACAACTAAGTTCACTCTCACAGATGAGGTTTTCTGGAGATATTTCATCTTTCAGACTCCCCACTGTGTATTCTCCTGGTCTGCTTCTCTCTGCCATACCAGATGTTCCACTGGTGGCTGCACACCCCTATGTATTTGCTGATTTTACATTGTAAACTCTGTAAGTTGAAAGAAAAGCAGGAAGGATCACACTGTCATCCAATTTAGAAAGCTCAAAAATGTTTTCTGGAGGTCTCCTCAGAACACCTTAATGAATACTTACCAGGAAATTCAGTTTTGGAGAGATAGATACCTTCATAGTCTAAAACATGTGGTAAACTTTCAACTGATCTAAGAGAATTCACTTTGGGAGTAAAAACTGTTACTTCCTTTGTAAGAACAAATATAGGAGAAAATATCCACAATGTTCTGTGAAGGGCTGACAGAGAAGGAAAAACAGTGGATCATTTGCTATTTAAATAAAATAATTTTTTATCATATTGCACTGAGATGAGGTGAGTAAAGGTCAGTGTACAGCTGGCTTTAATTTTGCTCTTGACTTAGTCTAGAAAAGACTGTGAGGTTTTAGAAGAAAAAGCTCTAAGGCTAATACACTGCTGAAAGATATTGCTGTTCTTAGTGGTCAAATGTGTTTCAAATTAATTTTGATTCAATGTATTGATGTCTGAATATTTAATACTACTTAAATATATCTATACTTTGCAAGCTAGACAAGCTAGACTTTTTCTCTTCATACTGAATTTGAACACCACAATGTAAAATTGGTGGTGATTACTCACATATGGGACCTCAGCAGAAAATCTATGGTAGAAATTATTTTAACCTTAACACTGATAAAATCTATGACTGATGCAAAAATCTGTCTGAGAATTAAATTATATCCAATAATTTCACTGTGGTTATTTGTACCTGTTCAACTTTCTACTCCTTCTCTCTCTATTTTCAATGCTAGTGTTCCATTCACAAACAGGCTGAAGACAACCTAAAAGAAGAATCCTGCAACTGAACCATCTTTGCAGTCTACTGTGGGCTTACTCTGTCCATGACAAAGACCTCTTCCACACAAGGGATCTGTATAGAACTCAGCAATTCTGAAGAGACTTGTAAAATACTTGCTGTGATTTTTAAAAGTTTTAATGCCTGAGGGGGCTTTGTTCTGCTTTGGCTATATGCTACTACTTAAGGAAGGCAAAGAGTACAAAACCACACAGGGTAATCTTTTCCTCCAGGAATTTAATTCTCTGCTAACAGTAGCTTCTCAGGAGTAACTCAGCCTTGAGTCTTATCTACTCAGAGCTTGGAGAAAAATCCACTGATAGTGTTTCCTTGCTCTTCTGAAAGTTTTTCTGAGCTCAAAAATGCAATGTAGCAAGTCTGCTGAAAAATCAAAACTTGTCTGCATGCTACAAATTGAAATTAAGAAATGTTTATGTAATACTTTCCACTGGTAGCTCTATAACAACCACAATTGAAAATCTCCCATATAAATAAAGGCATTTAAATATATGCAGTGAGTGCTAACTGGCCAGATAACCTGTGTTTGAAGTTTTGGATACATGCCTCAAATGTGTGTGCATACACACAAACCTGTGTGCACACACAGTTAATGAGTTTTCTTTTCTTTCCTGGAACAAAGCTCTTTCAGCACATGGAGTTCCTTGTGTCAAAGAGAATTTTCAAGTACTAGTGGTTTAGATAGCACTGACCATATCAAATAGTGTTTTTGATCCTGTCCATTCTGAAATCTTTAACATCTAACACCAAAGTCAGCTTTCTTTCTTCCCGTGTGTATCCTCCATGTGTGTCCATCCTTGTAATGAACTTCTTTGGCTGAGCTTCAGCACTTCAGGTTTTAGAAAGAGAAAGAAAGGAAAAAAAGCGTCCAAAGACAGACAGCAAATCTGGTGAAGAATCTAGAGAACAATCTTTTGAGAAGCAGAAAAGGGACCTAGGATTGTTTAGCCTGGAAGAAAGGAGGCTCAGAGGAGACCTTATCACTCTCTGTGACTACCTGAAAGGAGGTTGTAGCAAGGTCAGGACTGGTCTCTGCTCCCCGGTAACAAGCAATAGAACAAGAGGAAAAGGCCTCAAGTTGTACCAGGGAAGGCTTAAATTGGATATTAAGAAAAATTTCTTCACCAAAAAAGTTAGGAAACATTAGAATGGGCTGTCTAGAAAAGTGGTGAGTCACCACCCCTGAAGACGTGTAGGTGTGGTACTTAGGGATATGATTTAGTGGTGAACTTGGCAGTGTTAGGTTGGACTCTGTGATCTTGAGGGTGTTTTCCAACCTAGATGATTCTATGATGCTGGAATTCTTTTCAAATAATTTGATTTGAACATTTCCTGAGTTAGAGACAAAGCTACACTGGATCTGAGCTACCGCAGATTCAATTCCTCACCTTTACAGATTACATCAGGCTGCTTTGCCTTCATCCCGGGTTCCCTTGTCTTGAAGACATGGCAGAAGACATATTTATTTTGCTCCTGTAGCAACCAGTAATTATAAACTCTTACTTCTGCTGATACTCTTGGGTTTGGCCCAGTCGAATTGAGTGGACTCAAACTGGTGAGTTTGCAACAGAGATTGGAATGATTTTGCTGGAACAATAATAATATATATAATTAATATAACTCAGAGGGTTCAACTATTACAAGAAAAATAGAGCATTTTGGTGGAATACTTTCATGATCTCCATGGCATTTTTCCTCAGGAACTGCAGTGGGTGGTTTCTAATTTTGCTGTTGATGAAGGCATACACTACACAAAACTGAAGGTAACAAGACATGCTTTTGCATGGTGAGTCTCCCTTACATCCCCCACACACCTTCAAGCTGTTCTTTGGAAGAACTAAGCTACGTATCATAGTTCTTGCTGCTGTTGCTTATGATCCCTACTATGGCATAAGTACCACTATGGAGGCCAAAATGTGCAGGCACTTCAAGTGCATAAGCTCATCTTCCCACAAGGGTAGCTGCTGATCACTGCTAGTGAACAAAATCAGGTGACTAAAAATCACCTGAACCACCTAAATCACCTGTCAAATGAAATTTCTTTTGTTCATGGAACACAAAGACACCCAGAGCATGCACTGCTAGTTTCCGTGGCCCTTTGGTCATGAGAAAAGTACATAAATAATTTACTCAAATTTTAATGGGATCAACTCTTAGAGCTGCATCTGGGAGATTCCTATTTTCTCTATTTTTCTATCTGTTTGACCTGCTGATATTTCAATTAGACGGTCAAGCATGGGAGAAAAATGGATTCCCTTCCCCATGAAGACATACTTATTTAGATATGCTAGCAGTTTATAGTAGCTTCTTTTCCACATGCTAGAGATGTTTATTAATTTGTTTCATCTGGGCTCCTTCCTCTGTTCCTGCTTCCTTCTTACCCATGGGAAAAGTGACTACCTTCTCGCCACTTCTCTAATATTCATGCTTGCGTTACTGGAAGAAAAATAAATCAATGTTTTCCTGATATTTCTTCTCTGCTGGAAATAAAAAAAAAAGAAAAATCTTATTTGTTTTTATTTTGACCCTTATATTTCTTTCCATGGAATAGTTCAAGAACATATTTTTGATTCTAGAAATGGATGCATTTGAAATCCAGCTGGAAACTTTGTCATAGCCTAACAAGTTGATTCTGGTATCACTTTAAAATCTATGAACACAAATGTGTAAATATTAAGCTCCTTTCATAGGAATCCTAGTTTATATCTTAACACATTCTGTGGCACATTAATAGCTTAGATGGTAGTTTCCAGGTAACAGAATTTTAGTGAAATCTTAATTTCATTACATATATAAAAATTTATATATCCTTCTGTATTTATATTAAATTTCTTATGCAGTTAAAATTCTTTCCCAGAAGATTTATTGGATCTGTTGGCTATATTCTGCCTTTCAGTCATGGACCCTGCAGAATGATAAATAGTATTTAAGATTCAGGCAGAATCTTATGAGTGGAAGAATAAATGTTCATATTGAAACATATGGGCAAACAGGATCTCCTTGAGTATGTAGCAGCAGCAGTTTGGATTTCTGATACCCCAATGCTCATGCTGGGAGACAAATTCTGCTGTCTGAGCTATCTCTGTTACAGATCTTTTTTCCCTGCTTTTGACCTGAGGAAGGAAATTTGAAAATCTGATTAAAAAAAATAAAAGGAAAAGTGAAAGGAAGTTCTAAATTGTAGAGAAAAAATGTGCAATTTTGTGTGATGGGATTGGTTTTATTCTGGATTTGCTCTACCAAAAGGACTGAAAACATCAAGGGATTTTCTCCCTGCAAGCAAATACAACTCAAATTGTCACAAAAGGTTTCAGCTGGTGGCCACATAAGGATCTGGTCCAATATAAAGTCTGAATTTTCACCTAGTAAAGATTGAGAGCAGCCAACTTCTGTACCACTCTACAATGACTTGTATCTTAAGAAGAATGTGGGATAAATATGAGCAGATTGCAAT
This sequence comes from Chloebia gouldiae, assembly GCA_003676055.1. Classification (NCBI taxonomy): domain Eukaryota; kingdom Metazoa; phylum Chordata; class Aves; order Passeriformes; family Passeridae; genus Chloebia; species Chloebia gouldiae. Next base: position 5,583,382 of record QUSF01000025.1, read on the forward strand.
GATGCTTTGCTTCTGAGCACTGTATGGTCTGCTCAGTGTGCTGCTCATCCACCTTGTGAAGATTAGTCTGTGACTTTCTGCTAAGCTCTGAAAGTACACAACAGGCCTTAAATCTAGGGTGAACTACACAGGTCTCCTCTCTCCCCTCTGACACACACAGGCTATGAGAGAACATTTAACAATCTAGTTTCACCAGAGCTAATCACTTCTCTCTGCAGGGAAAGTCAGGCAAGTTTCTGTAGCTGTAAGTCAGCGTCGACACCAGCCATCTGGCTCCTCAATCTTTTCTCGTTTAATGGCACTTGCCTTCCATTAATTGTTCCAAGGCCATTTCTATTTTCCATTAGCCCCTGCTCTTAAGCAGATGGTTTGAAACAAATATGTTCAACAGTATGAGTAAATTTACAGGCAAGCAAAGGCTGCAGGGATGGCTGAAACTATCAAAGAAAATGGTTCCCTTCACTCTGATGTGGACATTAATATTCCTGTTCCTTTGGACAGGACAGTTTTTCTTGATCTCTTTAGGCTCCTTGTGGCTGTACTATACCTCCCTGTCATGAGGTTTCTACTTGTGTGCTACTCTGAATTCTGCCCTTGTTTTTGAATATTATCAGAAGCAAACTAATTCCTTACTGAGTGTCTGAACCTCCTTAATTTTTACAGAAACCTCAAGTACACCTTTCCAAGTAATGATGTTTATATGAGAAGAGATACTAGGAAGTGTTCACCTTTAAATGTATTATCATTTTTAGAGAGCAGAAAACAGGGAAATGTTTTCATTTGCATTTTTTGTTTCTTGCTACAGTTATCACTGTTTTTACCAGCTTTATAAACCACTAGTGCTTTTGCTGCAATTGTTCCTTCATAAAACAAAATGCAGATCAGCTGAAAACATGACATGGTTAAACTGAAGGTAACAAAATTCTTGATGTAGTAGCAGATGGCTAATCAGGCAATATCACTGCAGGAGCAAATTATGTGCCACTGGCATCAGCACCTGTAGCTTTGTACCCAGGCTTTGAATAAGAAATGCCAAGCTTTGTGTGGCTTTAAGTTTTATGTTCTGACTGTAATCACAAGATAGACATCTGCAAGTAGAGGTTCTGCTTTGAAAATGCCATTCAGTACTCAAGTAAAAAGGTTTGGGTTCAAATTTTGTCAGTAGACGTGTGATTTCTTTTTTCTTTTATTTTTGGAAACAGAAGCTGGACTGAAGGACTGGTATGGGGAAGGGAGCAGGGACATTTTTGTGAATATGTAGTTTTTTGTGAATTATGGTAGTTCATGATTCAAAGAGAACTGAACTTGTTTGCAATGGCTCTCAGAGTATTCATATGGCCATGACTCTGCACCTAAGGATGAACATGGTCCAGCTAAATATGAGAGTGGCTCACAGTACAAGGTCCATCTAGGCCACTGTTCTCCTCTTCATCCTGGGTGCTACTGATCAGCAGCAGATATTTAAGTGAGAGGAAAGGAGATGTTCTTGCAGGGATCAGATGAAAAGCTACACCACTTCTCTGTTGCTTACTTGCACTGCACTGTCCTGTGTTGCATGAATATAATAATTATTTTTGCTCATTACTATTTCCATTCCTCTGTCTTCCAAGTTTTGCTTGTATTGGATTTAACACAATAGGAAAATACACATCAGGATCTGATGAAAATATAATTGTCTTTTGGAAGAGCTCTGTATCCTGTTTCTTCATTTAGGTGTGTTGTTACTTTCTCCTCTGCTGCTAGTCCAACTGGGATACAGGAATATGCACTGAGTTATTTTGAACAGAGAAGAGACAAATTAATTTTCTGCTACAGAAATCCAAATTATTGATGCAGAAAAGTCATTTAAATATTGTCCCCATCTCAGCTGTGGATGAGGATTGGTTACTGCAAACACAAATATGTCACTTTTATTCTCCTCATTAAAAATCCTGTTCTTTAGAATACATGTGGGTAAAGAAGGTAGGAATTTTCCCAAAGGAAATAAATTAAAACATCAGCCAGATCAAACTTGAGCACATAGAATCATAGAATGGGTTGTAATGGAAGGGACACTGAAATATCATCTATTTCTGAACTCCTGCAATGGCCAGGAACACATTCCACTACCCCAGCTTGCTCATAGCCCCATCCAGCCTAGCCTTGCACTTGGCCTTGTTGAACTTTGTGAGGTTCACACGGGCCCAGCTGAAGCCTTTTGAAGTCCCTCTGAATTCCCCTTCTTTGTTTGGAATCAGCTCCACCACACAGCTTGTTGTCACCTGCAAACTTGCCAAGGACATCCTCAGTGTCATTACCTGTGTTGGAGATGAACATATCAAATAGCCCTGGTCCCACTGCGTACCCTTGAGGAACCCTGTCTATATCTGGTTTCTGCCAATACATTGAGCAGCTGACTTTAACTCTTGGATGAAGCCTTCCAGCTAAGTCCTTATCCATCTAACAGTCCATCCATCAAACCATATCTCTCCAATTTAGAGGTAGGATTGCTCTGGATTTCCATATCAAAGGCCTTACAGAAGTCCAGGCATTCACAGCTCCTCTTCCCCTGCCCGCTGATGCTGCCATTCCATTGTCAGGCACCATTCACTTTTGTGAAGCCCCGTTGGCTTTTTCTAATCACCTTCCTGTCTTTGGTGTTTCTGTTCCATGCTCTCACAGAGGGGAGACTGACAGGCTGGTAGTTATTTTTTACTGGATTTTTTTGGAAAATGAGTGTGGGGTTTTTTGCTTCTCCACTCACCAGGGAGTGCCTGATGGCTGTGACTTTTCAAATATGAGGCAGAGTGTTTTGGCAACTATATAATCCTATTTCCTCAGGGCCCTGGTGTCATAAATAAAGTCAATGTCTAACCTTTTTGTCTGTTTACCTCCTCACAGTTCAGAGGTTTCCTTGTGCATGTATTTTGTTAGTTCCACTCCTATGTATTAGCCCTTATACCCAGTTTGTACCCCCAGTTAACTCCCTGAGTCTCTGTACCCTCCCCTCTTGTTATGGATGCTTTGTTAAAATCCCTTATAGAAGAAATCCTACCTGTTGGTTTCACTAGTCTAAAGCCCCTTCTGTCCCTCTCACTGCGTCGGGTAGTTCCGAAGCTGCTCCCAGGAAGCTGCTCCCCGGGGAGACTTCCTGATTCCCAGAGGGCCGAGCGGGCGCTGACTATTAATTACTAGACTTCCATGTAAAACGAAATGGACCCAGACAACGAGCCAAGAGCAGGAACCGCAAAATAATCCACACCTACATGCAAGGAAAGCTTCAGAGAGTTGGAGAAGACCCTTGGAATTTCCGAAGCCAATCGCTATAAGCTTAAAGGAGCCAAAGCAAAGGAAGCCCCCTAGACCAGCGAGCTACAGGCAGTCTTGTGACGTATCCCGCGAGGGCGAAGACTCCGACCCTGCCGTGACTGACAGGATCGTCTGCCCCTCCTCTGGGACGTTGACTCACCTGGGAGCAGCGGCGGCGTCGCGAACCCCGAGCCCCCACCCCCATAGGCTCTCCTTATAATAAAGGCCTTATCAAGAAAGGAGCACAAGGTCTCCTGGCCCATTTGTTTACATCACTGGCACGCAGGAGGTCATGAACTTCAGGTTCCTCGGGTGGTCTCAAACTGATATTCTTCTATGATGGGAGACAATGGGATCAACATTTCCTCTTCACAGCCAGGGTGAAAGAGAAAAAATATATTATATTAAAAAATAAGGAGTATTTCATTTTAACACTCTCTTCAAAGTCCTTTTCTGCTCATTACATGCAAATCAGAGCATTCCTTCTTTATCCTATTCCTCGGAAATTCACTTTCTGTGTGTCTTGCAAGGTTGTACTATAAGAACTGCAGTGCATGATGATACAAAGACACAATCATGAATGGCATTAAAAAGGACCTGAAGAGGCAAATTTGTGGTCAAGATGAGAAAGGTGAAGTTATTTTCAGTGGGACACGGAAAACTCTTCTTGGAGTCACTTTCATGCCTACTGAGAGGATCACTTGTTTTGTAACTATTGTTTCTCCATTTATCCAAAACTGGGCTAAAAAACACCCTCAAGTTGGATGGGTTTGAGAATAAAACAAAAAGAAAAAAGGTGTTTATATATTCACCATGTATGTATGTACCCACCCACAGACAAGGTTGTTTTTGTGGATGTGGTCTCATCTTCATGTGTCATTGCAGAAGGGCTTGAAGTTTCATCATAGGAATCTTAGAAAACCACCAACCAAACAAGGCAGTGCCCACTCCAGCTTTGATCTCTTTTAACCACTGATATCCACAATGACTTTTTGCACATACTTGGAGTCTTTCAGTATGTGTGACATAGTTTGTATTGCTGGGCACTGTGCTGCTGACCTGCCTAGTTTACCTAGGAACTGGGTAAACTAGGTGAACTGGGCTAATAATGAACCTATTTCTTCCTTCAGGAAGGATGAGGACATCTGTGATGGCTAACCTGTATTTCTGCAGTGACTGAGATGCATCTCATTATAACATTCTGAGGGATGAGAGATTGCTCATCCTAAAAAGAAGTGATTCATGGTGCTTTAGAAGCAACTTCTACTCAAATTCCATGCATTTTCAGAAAACTGAAACCCTCCTCATGATGTAGAGGTGTGAAAGAACAGGTGCATGCTGATATCATGGCTCTTTCATGAGCCAGAGCAACAGGTGATTGCTCATCCTCTTTGAAGGCTCTACATCTTTGTTCTATTAGCAGGACACATCTGGTGCTTCCATGATGGGTTTTCATATGGAAAATATTCTCAATAAATCTTCCATTCTTCTTAGTAGCAGCAAGGTCCCAATTTAAATGCTGTACTAGTTTTGGGCTTTGCTGTTCAGAAAAGGGACAGGATGTGATAAGGGGTGACAGGTATATAAATACCTGATGGAGAAGGCTAAGGAAGATGGAGCAAGAGACTTCTAAGAGGTATCAAGTGGCAGGACAAGAGGCAATGGGCACAAACAGAAATATAGAAAATTCTGTGTAAAGAATAAAGTCTGTTATCCTAAGACTGATTGAACATGGGGACAAGCTGTGTAGAGAGATAGTGCAGTTTCCATCCTTGGAGATCTTAAAAAAGGTAATGCATGGAGTCTTAGGTAACCTTCTTTAGCTGACCCTGCTCTGTGTAGGGGAGGTTGACTACATGACCTCAGTGGTCCCTTCCCACCTCAGTTATCCTTTGATTCTGCAAATAGTTTTGGGCACTCTTTTTTGCAAATTCATTATGCCTGCATTTAATTCTCTCTGCCTGTCCTATATATATTTCTGTTTTTATTATATTTGTGTGGTCACACAGGTATGGTAGATGGATATGTCTATTCTGGTGAATTTTCCAACTCTTTGTACCTACAAGTTACTTTTGATGATCCTTTGTTGTGATGATAATAGAGTCGTTTGAGGTCCAGAAATACCTAACATGGGTGCTTTTAGCTGCCTGTTTCACCACAAGGCCATTGTAAAGTAGGAACAAATATCTTGTCTTTGGCAAATTAGAAATTGTTAAAACGGTGAACATGGTGGCTATGCCCTGAGCTTGCTCTTTCTTTGTGAGTAATACTGATTGAAAGTGATAAATGGCATATGCAGCTGGAGGAAACTCTTTGTGAATAATGACATTTCTCTCTTCCATGAATCAGTGTGCACTGTCCTGGTGCTCAGTGGGAACAAATATCAGCCTCCACAGTCTCAAATGCAATTCCAGGTTGGCTGCTTGTAATGATTCCTCTCCAGATGACAGCCTTTAGGACAGAGAATACCATCAATACATTAGAGAACTGAAACTTTTGTCATTTTCAAATCCTTCAAAGGCATTGAATCAGTTGGTGTCAGCCCAGCCAGATGACCAGAATGGTGTGTCTGTTCATCAGAGATGGTTTCCAGCTTCAGCTGGTGCTACAGAGAGAGTTTGGAAACAGTGTTTACTTGTAGTTTTCAAGTTAAGGAGACACCTTGCTGGCTGGAAGCCAGCACACTTGTGAGGTTCTAAGGGCATGAGAACCGAGGGCTCAAGTTAATTCCAGGATGGAACTGCAGCACATGGGGTTGTTGAGTACTTGAATATCCATATTTCCACTCCTCTGCTTTGCTTTATTTAAGGAGTTTGCTGGGCTCAGCATTATTTTCAAGTACTGTGAAGGGTGCCTTTTATCTGACATTGCTTTTAGCATGGAAGTGGAGGTAAACTGAGGTCCTTGTGCCATTTGATCTGCATGACACTGCTCGCTACCAGAGACAACTACCTTCCAAAGAGGGTCTGTGAAGTACTTACATTTCTTTATTGACTTTCATCTTCTGTTATAAATGCCTTGTAGTCATGGTTTCATTACAAATGATATATAAATCTTTCAAGAAATGCAAACTGAAATTGTTACCTCACAGTTTCCCCATTAGAGAAATTAATCTATATCAGATTGACAGTAAGTAAAATTAATTTGTTGGATGTGTAAATTCAGTCCAAAAGTTCATTATGATCAATTCAAAGATTTCTATTGATTTCAGTACACTTTGGTTCACTCCCTTTAAACTGTAGCATACTAATATAAACATCAGGGCATTCAGGTGTCTATCTAGTGAAAGTAAAAGAAAACAAACCACATAGTGTTATTTATTGTACATCACATAGTTATTTGTTGCTGATCTTAAAAGAACTGATCTGCATTTGCTCAAGATTTTGTATGTAAGAGAGAAAATAGATCCCCCAGAAGCTGCTGGCCTGAAAAAGAGCTAATGAAAAATTATATACTTGAATGAATGAAAAATAATGAAAATGTAATGAAGATTACATGTCTATTGCATAGTAAACAACTTCTCCCAAATTATTTTGGAGGGCCTAACTGCATAAAAAGAGGAAGTTATATGTTCTTGCTAACACCCATATCTTACTACACAAAAGAGAAAAGAGAGATAAGGTGGAAGACTGTGAATCTTGTACTTTAATTTAGAAAAAGGAAAGGAAAAGACAGGGGCTATATATCCAAATGGTCTCAAAAAAAGGTGGACACGTTGTGAAATAAAAAATTTATAAAATTCAGTCATGATACCCAGGAATTTGAGCAGGTCCAAAGAAACCTATTTCAAAATTTTTATCATAGGCAGTAAGCTTAATAGGGGCAATGATTTCTATGAATTAAAAAAAGTTTGTTTTTCTCTTAAATTATCAGCAGTTGGATTTTTACGTCTAAGCATTTTATTTGGGATCCATTGAAAACTCATTAATAGAAGTATGGTTTGAGGAAGATAAACCTATTCCAAATCCAAGTGAAACATGCAGGAAAAAGAGCCTAAAATACTGAGTAAATATTTTACTGAATATTTAAAATATTTCAGTCTTCACAAAATTATTTTTTTATTTCCAAATTATTTGAATTTGACACTCTTGAAGTGCAACTTTCACTCTTTTGCTTTTAAAATGTTATTCTTCATTAAAAATTATCCTTGTAGAAGACAAAAGAATGTCCAGATAATAAGTAACCCATAAACATAGAAAATAACACCCAGGGTGAGGGTGAAGGAGAGTAGGCACAAATTTTGCCATATCAGATATTATCAAGTACTAAAGCCCTGCAAAGAAAATTCTCTGGGCCTAATAGAAAGTTCTTTGAAGTCAGTGGGAGTCTTTTCATTTACTTCAAAGGGCTTTAGATCAGACCTTATTACAACAGTATAAATAATGCAGTATGAGCACAGAGAATTGGGACTTGGCACATGGGTGTTATGAAATCTGGAATATTGACTCATTCTACATAAAATTGGTCATAATAACAATGGTTTGGAAAAAGAAATCTCAGTCACAATTAATCTAAATAATAAAATTATTAAAGTTGTTAACTTTAGAGTTAATAATCTTGATTGGGTTGTTAACTTTGGTGGTAGCAGTTTAGTAAAGAAAAGATTTCATTTTTGTCTACCCACAGTTTCCATTCTGCTGCAGATATTTTTGGAGGAAAAAAAAAGTTTATTTTAAAAAATGCCAGTTTAGGCCAGGTTTTTAAATGTTTCTTTTTCTTATGGATTCTACTTGTAGATTAGTTTAGCCCTGATTCTCAGATTATTTAATGGGACATTTGTGGAAAAAATTGATCTTTTACATAAGAATGAATTGTAGTGTCATACCTTAGAACTGAGCACTTTGTCTATTCTTTTAAATTAGTCTTTTTGATGAAATCTTTCAAATATCTGTTTTCAATCATGACTTCATATTTATCTTCTGTGCTTCTCCTACTTTTAATAGCAACTTCATTTACTTTTAGCTTTGTTTTCACTATTACATTTCAGTGCTGTGCTATTTTGCCTTCGTATCAACACAAATTCTATCAGCTCATAAAGGAGCTGTGATTAAATAATAACTGAGAGTCTCATGAAGTATTCATTAGTTCTCTATATGTCACAGTCACACTGTAGTACTCCCACAGATGATAATTTGAGAGGCATGGAAGGGATATAACCTGAACATCACTATCAAATTTAGCAAGTGCAGAGAGTGCAGAATTACAGTTCCTTGATACCTCAACTGTGCCCTGATTCAGCAAAGCACTTGAACCCATGTTTAATCTTGTATGTACACCTTGATTCTACTGAATCACTGCGTAATGCAGACTTAAATTCTCTGATGAATATGGAATAAATATATGCTTTAAAATAAAGAATGTGTGTTAAGTTCACTTATTAAATCAGTTTTCCATGGTGAGCTATCTCCTGGAAAAGCCTTTCTCCAATTTGCTTTTTGGAAGCCCATTTTTATGTGTTGCGCTTTTTTTCTTTGTTGCATTTTTTGGATTTTCAGGGGGTTTTGGTTTTTTTATTTGTTTGTATGTTCAATCTTCTTACTTTTAATATCAGAATATAAATAATAATAGAGATAAATGCTGTCTAGTTAATTTGCATGTGTCTCAAGGGTTTGGTTAAGAAAGCGTGACCTTTATTCTAATTTATGCAGGGAGAATGTCTCAGCTGAAACTGCAATAAAGTTTTCAATCCCTTATGATTTTTTTTATTACCTTTCAAGCTCCTTTAGGAGTGAAGTCCGTGTGCTTCACAAACCCTTCTTCACTCCAGATGCCTCACTGGAAATTGATTTGGCTTTCTGCTGAAGATGTTTTTGACCACTGTCCCTCAGCATATCCGACTTTGTCTGGGTAGATTTTGATTTCCCCCGAATCTACACATTTCCCAGGGGAAGCACATCCTTCCTTGCAGAGAACTTTAGTGCATTTCCATGGCCACTGGCCTGATGGTGAGAACCAGCAGCCGCACTTGCCAGTGGTACTTCATGAGCCAGTGATGACTTGCTAGAGAGAGGACACAAAATAACACTTATTTCATATCCCAGTTGACAATTCTGATGCTGCTCCTTCGAATAAGTAACTGGATCCACATTTATCAATGGGTAATTTAATTTCACTGGGCACATTATTGCTTAAAATCCCAGAGCTGGGTTGAGTTGCTTGAAAATGGAAGCACCTGTATGGATACAGCCGTAATTTAGAGCCCCACTGAACACATTGTGTGAATTTATCTTAGATTTGTTTTGTGAGTATGTAATTAAGGATAATTAATGTATCTTTACCTTTTTGATCTGAGAAAGACTAAGCTTATTTGAAGCTTATTTTTATTATGAAATAGATGTGATTAAATAATTTGTGTACTCCTACTTTAAAAGATACTCGCATGGCTTCTACTCCCTTACAGAAAAAAAAGTCCCCTACCCTCCTCCAAACAAAACAGAACCAGAAAGCTCCTGATTTCCCAATGTAAATAACTGATAATTTCTGTCAACTCTGATAAATTATAAAAATTAAAAAATAATGCTCATATAAACTCCTCTTCTGTTTTTCTTCTCCTCATTCTCTTGTTTTTCTTCATCTGTTTTTTTTTGTTATTTTCCCCTCTGGTCTTTTCTTGTATCTTTTTGAACAAACGCTTTCTGTCCTGTCCTTCCTTCTCTTTTCCCACTCATCCCCTCCTTTTTTTAACTTCCCTGATTTTATTGCTCTTCCCTTCCACCTCATCTCCTCTAACTCCACAATCTCATTTCAGTAATGGCTGGTATTGCTGCTCTCACTCTCTGCCCACGTATCACAATGGAATCAATTCATCAGGTTTCCTGATTGAAGACTCTTCCATGTCTACAAAAACTTCGGCTTGAAAGTGATACTATGCTGTATCAGCTGTAGTTGTCAAATCCTGGCACCATGACAACTGGTGGCACACAGGTTTTATTCTAAATTTCTGTTCACAGAAAGGAATCTTCATTGCAAATACGGTGTGTAGGTTTCAGGAAAAAAAATCTCTGTAACTGTTCCTGCAAGAACCTTAAGTGCTGCTTCATTTATGTGATGTGTCCAGGAAATAATAGATTAAGTGTTTCAATATGTAAGAATATGTAAGTATGGGGGACATTTTGCAGCAGATGACTCCCATGCTTTCTGGTTTTGGATAGTAGTGCTCAGGAATTAAATTGCCTCTCTATGCCAATTTTTCAGAGTGTAGTAGAGTTTTTTTTGGTGGCAGCAGATTTGTTGTTGTTGTTTTTTTTTTAATTCTGTCACCAGATTACAAAACAAAGTCTATTGATTACAAAAAAAAAAATCTTCAACTAATCACTTGAATCCAGGAGCTCAGGGTAAATAGTCAAGGATGAACACCTTGATAAAATGAGAAGTTATCATGGCTGTTAATTTTTTTTTCCAGAATGAATTCGGAAGCTGTGAGTGGCAAATTAAGAAATAACAAAGAAAACTATAAAGCAACACATTAAAAGATTCCACACATTTGTCAGTAGAGCTTAACAGCATTAACACTTATGTCAGCAAAGGTCTCTGTCCTACAGCAGTTTAATCACAACTGTCACAATGAAAACCTCATTTTGTGTTCCACATGCAACTTCTGTGTTCCACATGATGATTTCATAGATCACTCAAACATCCCATAAAAACCAAGATCCTGCTACTCCTTCCAGCTACTTTGCTGCTCCTTTTCTGTTCATCAGAGGATGAACAGGAGAACACATATTTATTAGGTCCCATTGTCGTTAACCTCTGTAGCCCCTTTACGCCTGGTAACCACTACACTTTGGAAGAGGGGATTTTCTGTCCAGCACATGGTTTAGAGCTCTTTCTGTTCATGTTTTTTTTTTCTCTCTGTTATCTCTTGCTTCAACAATACTAACTCAGTTTTGAGCAAGGAACCTGTGTCTGACAGTACTGGCAGAGGTGCTATTTTAAACTCTCTTTATTCTTCAAAACATGTAGAGGTTAATTAGCCTTTACAACTGATTAAAACTGCATATGTTAGGAGAGGGCCATGATCCAAAAGCATGTGAAGAAATTTATGACTGACAGGACAATCTTCTATGACAACATTTATGCTGGCACATCTAGTTGCCCTCCTGACACCATGTTTAGAACTTAGGCTAAGCCTTGCATATCTCATTAGGAACTGGTTGCTGGGCATGTTCTGCAAGAACATTGAACTTTAGGAGCTGATGGTATCCATCTACTCCATTTTCCCTCACTTTTACATCAACAAAAGATTCTCCCATTGTGTTCTTGCACCAACTCAAGCTTCTAGATCTGGAAAAAATTGTGCTACTGTAGAGTTCTACTAATTGTGCTTTTTTTAGCCTTGCAAAATGTGACAGAAATGAGTCTCTGAAAAGTGCCGGAGGTAAAATCTGAGCACACTTGATAATAATAATAGTAGTAATAACTGATTAATATTACATAACTTTTACTTGTCCCATCCTCTAGTGAGGAAAAAAAAAATTGATTGTCTTTTATCTCCTCAAATAGGATTATTCCACCACTCTACTTCAATGGAATGATCTCCAATGAACAAAGTGCTTAGGGGATTAACATCATAAATAAAAATAATGCATTTATTCTGTCCAGGATATTAGAGAGTTAACACATGTTCAGGAGGTCTTAAGACATATGAATCTCCTAGCTGTGGCACTATTTCTGAGAGGAGTAAGCAAGAATACTATGGTAAAACAGCTTAATTTGAAACCTGGGAAAGATGATTTTCTGAGGGAGGTGCTCTTTAAGGTCTCCAAAAATGATAGAGTGTCACTATATGGACACAAATATACACAGAGGTATGAAACATGGAAAGCATTGATAAACACAGCTGTACTAGTCTTCTCAGAGGTCCAATCTAGTGCCATTTTCTGTCACCAGCAAAGCATATATGACAATTCCCTGCTCTTGCAGAGCAGGGCTTTTCCTAACATAGTTTGTCTGTCTGTTTAGAAAGGTCTTCATGGTTCCTTCTTCCAGCTTTTAATTCCATTTATCCTTAAAATCCTGACAACCTCTTTCAGAAACCAGGTCCTTTGAAAGGATGTTGAGTAGGTAATTCTACCACCCATTGCCTGAAGAACCACCTCCTTTAATTTGTGGCTTTACTGTCCTCATTTGATACTCTTAATGCTTATACTGGAAGAGAGTGAATAATCAACCCCCCTCTATCCTCTGTATGTTATTTAAAGGTTTTTATCCAACATATCTTCAGTTGTCTCTTGCCCAGGGTCGAGAAATTCAGTCTACTCAGTTACTCATTCCTTGCTTGATAACTGCTCCAAAGTTTTAATATCCCTTGCTACCTTTGTTAGGTTTTGTCCAATTTCCAAATTCTATTAAAAGGGTGTGAGAACTGTGGATACATATGGTGACATAATTATCTTTCCTGGTTCAGTTAACAATTGTCAAGAGGATCACCATAAGTTAAATATTTCTGAAAATTAGAATTTTCACTTCAGAACAAACTACCAATTCCTTCACAAAGAACATCAGATGTCTGGCATTGTGTTTATTGTGACTCAGTTATATGTAAGTTACAATCAGAGCTTCATCCTTGGAAGAAGTGTGGGAGATGTGAAGTGATGGCAATGAAAAATGGAATGATAAGTGTCCTCAGAGAAGAGATCATTCAGATGCTGCTGCATAATAAAGCACAGTCTTCATGTGAAGGTGATCTTTTGGTCCTCAAAGTTGCATAACGCTTCATAAGACAAATACAAATATCAAGTTCTCATCAGAAAGTGACAGTGATGGATGTCAAATGGGTCTAGTGGTAGACTTGGAGTACTTGTAACTCACTCTCAAAGTATTTCTTTAATATCTGTATGATTTGAACCTGTTTGGAGTACCCAGGTAGTGACTGACTTCCAGTTCAATTTTTCATCTTTTTTCTTCAGATCTCCAAAGCAGATATATTAATGAATGACTTCTAGTAAATAAACTGGAGACTACAATGTCCATGAACATTAATAACCTGACAATATCTTTTCAGTGGCAGCTGATCATGGACCAAATTTTTATCCATATCCTAACAGAAGAGGATTTTGTAGCCTATTAATATTTCTCTCTCTCTTCAAATATCTTTCCAATACACCTTTCCCTAGAGCATAAATTTTTGCCAGGTCACTGATACTGTTCTGAAGAAAGTAGTACAGAAAAAAGATTGTACTTTGTATGCTGGTAATTGGTTAGCACAAGAATTTACAGTGATTTCTGTCATAATCTTTCTAATTTACACCTCCTACCTGCCTCTGATTGCTTGTAAATTCTCCAGTCATATTTTTCAGCCACTTTAAATAACTTTAATTTCAGCCTGCAGACACAAAGGTGACATATCTATAATAGAAGTTCCAGACTTTAATAAAATGCTTTTTGACATAAAGACAATGTGTGATTTTGAGTAAGTAGCAGGCCTATGAAGATCAAAAATTTTCGTAGGGTCAGAAATGCACAAAGCATATATGTGTAATGTAATTTTTCTTAATTTAGACTTCAATCAGATTATTTGCATGTTAAATGCCTTGAAGATGAAACACCTTTGGACTTTGATTTGCCCCTGGGTTGAAAGATGAAATCACACTTTTTTACCATGTAGAAACTCATTATATGGTGGAATATATTTAAAAAATTAGAAAAATGAAGAAGTTGATATGGAAGTCAAGCTTATTTTTTCTTATTTTTTAGAAGTAGAAATGTTACTTTTAGATTAAAGATTTAAATTTCATCACAGTAGCTTGTGTGCGTCTATGTTTGAGATTTGTGTGGAAAATTGAGCCCTGGTCTCTTAGGATGGCTAAGCACTTGGGAAATACTGAAGGAATTTGTTATATAGTGCTTGCTTGCACAGCTTTTGCTTTACTTATTAAAGTATCTTTATCACAATCCACAAATTTTTCAGTTTTGCCCTTCTGATCCCTTCCCCCATCACACGTGGTGGGGAATGAAGTAGAAGCTATTGTGGTTACCAGAGGGCACCTTCTTATTCCTTACCTTTTTGAAGAGGGAAAGGAGCTGGAGCTTTCTTTGCATTTTGATTCTTATTAGGAGTATTTTATTAATCCATCTATTTTTAGCCAGAATCCAACAAAGTATGATGCAGTCATTAGCCAGTGATAGGAAGTTTCTGCATTTTTCTGCACTTCAGCGGTGAAGTGAACTTGACACAAATGTTCCTTCCTTTAATGCTTGATTTTCCTCATAAGAGAACTGGAAGATGATCCTTGTGACCTTTTTGAACAGAAGAAACATTGAATAACATCAAGTGGCTATTTGCAGTCTGACAATTTTATTAACTTTATCCTCTCTGTCTCCTGCAATCTTCAAATCAAATTGGCCTCTATGGGGCACTGCTAGAATTTCTATTTGAAATCAGAGGATTGTAAGAGGTCAGGCAGACATCTGCCAGGAGGTAAAGCAAAGAGAAAGATAGAACCAAGTAACCTAAAGCAATTCACATTATTAAGATGGTTTTACTTTTGGTCACATCTGAATAGTTCTGTTGGCAATGAAAAAGAATTGTTCCCATGAAACATTTTTGAACTCAGAGGAAATAACTACTTATTTTATTTTGATGAAACAATGTTTTATAAGAAAATCATGGGACTGTGACTTGTGACTGAAGGCTTGGGCTTGGCCCTACCCTCAGCCTTTATCTCGCCCTAAATGAGTTCAGCCTCTGAAGCTCAGTTTTCCCCCTGTAGAACTAATTTCTTACTTCCAAATGCATCTTAAGGATTGGTGTCCTCATATGTGAAATATCGTTGGGTCCTCTGTAATGGTGACTGTATATTCAAGTGTCCCTCCTGCCAGCCTCGACAATTCCAAAGCAAAAAGGTTTCCAATATCCTCTGCAGTTCTGGTGTGCTGGAACTCAGTGACTTGAGGAAAATGTTCCCTATTCCAGAAGAGTACAAGAATGTCTTTACAGTGCCCTCCTCAGAAATTCATCCTGAGATAAATCCAATTGTTTATTCCTGAGGAAAAATATTGTGCTCTCCTTTTATTAGGGGTCCTACAAAAACATTTCATCTGAGAGGCCAGACAGTAACATTTAAATGACTGGGAAGCACTAGAATGTGGTAGAGAGAGAGAAGGTGAGTTTGCAAAGCCTCCTCTCCATGCAGCACATCTCAGCACAGCTGTCCAAGGAAGCAGGCTGGGCTGACTCCAGAGCTAAAAATGGAGTGACTCAAAACCTCCCTGACAGCTTCCCTGATAAAATTTGCTCTGCAGTGGTGTAGGCCAACATGGACTAGCCTGGAGCCACTGGACCTGGTGTAGATGCTAGTGGAGGTGTTTTTCCTGCCCCAAGCTCTCATGGGGATAAGGAGACATGAAACTCCAGAAAGATGCTCTAAGCTACTGAAACAGATGAGATGGGGCTGAAGAAGAGAAGTTTCTTCTGTCTGAGTTGCTTGGGCTTATCTTTAATAGCCTGAATTACTTTTACTGACATTGTATGGAATGACAATACATGAGCACAAACCAAGAAATGGTTATCATCTTTTTCTACTCTCACAGCTCATTACAATATTGCAAAAAACCCAAGAAATGTGCTATTAGTTTTCTGTCATGATGGCACATTACAATTACCTGGAATGTGATAGTTTCCCAAATATAGAGCAATGGCACTCAATAAAACAATTAAGTTGCAACTTATGAATGCCATTGTGCTGGTAATTGCTGACTTAATTACTCGAATTTGCCTAAGTATACAATGATTTGCAAGAAATTCCTTAATAATGTAATTTAATTGTGGCAAATTGATCAAGATGAGTTTTATAACCTGGGGATATTTGTTTGTAGAAAACTATTTCGCTGATGTTTCTCTTATCTTTGACCATTTTTCCCAACATGAATAATATCAAGGTGAAATCTGCCATACATTGTGTACCTGATTTTGTTTTTTTTTTTTTTGCAATCAATTTTTCTGCAGTTCACTTAGCAAAAACTACAGGTCCTTCCCTGGTATTAAGCTGTCTCTTCAGGAATAATTTTAGCTTAGCAGTTATCCATGTTCTGTGTTGTGCCAAGGAGACAAATAAGAAGGGAGAGCTGGTGACCACTGATAGGTAGAAGACTGAGGTTCTTTGCCCCAGTCTTCACTGGCAGTCAGGCTTCCCACATCTTTGAGTCTCTGAGCTCCTAGGTGGGGGTTGGGGGACAGAAGTCCCTCTTGCTGTAAGCAAAAAGCAGGTTTGAAACCACCTGATGAACCTGAATAGCCAAAAGTCTATGGGGTCTGATGGACACTCTTGACAACTGGGCCAGCAAAAACCTAATGAATTTCAACAAGTCCAAATACAAAGTGCAACACCTGGGCTTTTATCGTCTAACTGGTATCTTCTTGGAGGTTTTTTCAATTATTTTTCCCCTTAGATGAGCTTCTACCTCCCTGGACAATTTGTCTGTAAAAGTCCAAGCAGTATGTATTTAACTTATTTTCTTGGTTTAATTCGCCGGAACTCCAAACCTGTGATAACCCAGCAGACAAGAATCTGGCTCTTTATTTCAAACTGTGGAATTCTGCTGGAGATACATGCCTTGAAACCTTTGCAATAAAGAAGTACATGGTCAGAAAGGGCTACCACACTTTTCTGAATAAAGATGATTTCCTGAATCTGTGTAACAGTGATTAGAAAGCATGAAGAACTCTAAAGAAGTTCCTTTGATAGCTCGATCAGCAAGAGTCACATTTTGTGCCTAGGGAAGCTGAGAAGCAGCAACCATGACTCCAAATTTTATGAGGAGTAATCCTGAGACACATTACTCAGGAAATCCTGGAAGTGAAGTGGAACCAGTACTGACATCAGTATTTACTTATCTAGCAACAGCTCATACCCATCCTTCAGTGGTATTGACACTGTAGCTGGACTTTAGGATAGCCTTTTCTAGGCAAAGGTTCACTTACAGTAGCTTTCCTGCAGATTCATGTGTCTGGAGATGGTTTGGAAGGTAAACCAATAGGAAACCTATAACTGACAGAAGGTGTTCTGACAAAAAATCATCTTGGAAGCTCAGTAGCTTCTTCCATTAGGCAAATATCCTCCAAAAGCTAGTGTGACCTTAATAAACTGCTACATTCATTTAGCACCTTTTTTGAAGGAGTTTAAACAATTTTTAGTCTCTAACAGATGTTCTTTTGTCCTAATGCTCCTTCTGGCAGTCACACAGCACTATTGTTTGGACAAAAAAGGCTGCTACAGAATATTCTATTTGTTTTTTGATTCCTACTTCTTTTCCATTTCCAGTGAAGTCTCCTTGTGTGTAAATTACTTTTAAAACAGCTTGCAGCACACCTGCTCTGTGGAGTTATTCCCATCCCTTGCTGAGAAGGGCATTGAGATGCCTGAAGCCAGAGCACAGTCCATGCACTCAACAAAGACAGAAAAACAGAAGAAAGGACAAATTGTTACCAGTGGCTAATGCTCCTCTCCCTCTCCCCCTGAATTTTACCCATTACCTACGAGCTCTGGTTTCTTCTAATTTGTTTCCTACATGTAGTTCTCTCAGTTGTGCATCTGCCTGGTTCACTTTTGTTGAGGTTGCATCCACAAAATCTCACACTGCAGTTTGCTTCTTCCTTGCACTCGTTCTGTTTTTTCTGAATGTCTTTGGCAGACTTCTGCTACCATTACAAAGTATCTATCTGTTTTTCCTTTAATGTTTATGGGCTTATCTGCTGTGTTAAGTGAACGATTTGCTTTTGTTTTGAATGGGCCTTTTGCTTTTTGAGCTTGGCAGTAAGCAGCTGTTATGTTAACACAGAGCTGACCACAGACAGCAGTGAGACAAAAGACAAGGTACTCTGGACAACCAGGGGTCAGAGCTGCATGTCAGACTTATACAGGCTGGGTGTGAAAGACTGAGACCAAAGTTTCTGAATGGGCAGCTCCAAGGCTATTGCTGTGTTTTCAGCATTCTCACTGCCCTTAACAGGCTCTCAGCCACCACTGCATGGCACACACTGAGAAGGGTTTATGGGGGAAATCCCTGTCACCCAGATAAGCTGCCTGGCTGCACTCAAGAACTCAAGAAGTCTTGAATTAATGCATTTTATGTCTGCACTGTTTAACTTAAATAGGTAATGTCATAAATAAAGTCAATGTCTAACCTTTTTGTCTGTTTACCTCCTCACAGTTCGGAGGTTCCCTTGTGCATGTGTTTGTTGGTTCCACTCCTATGTATTAGCCCTTATACCCAGTTTGTACCCCCAGTTAACTCCCTGAGTCTCTGTACCCTCCCCTCTTGTTATGGATGCTTTGTTAAAATCCCTTATAGAAGAAATCCTACCTGTTGGTTTCACTAGTCTAAAGCCCCTTCTGTCCCTTTCACTGCGTCGGGTAGTTCCGAAGCTGCTCCCAGGAAGTTGCTCCCAGGGGAGACTTCCTGCTTCCCAGAGGGCCGAGCGGGCGCTGACTATTAATTACTAGACTTCCATGTAAAACGAAATGGACCCAGACAACGAGCCAAGAGCAGGAACCACAAAATGATCCACACCTACATGCAAGGAAAGCTTCAGAGAGTTGGAGAAGACCCTTGGAATTTCCGAAGCCAATCGCTATAAGCTTAAAGGAGCGAGACCAAAGAAAGCCCCCTAGACCAGCGAGCTACAGGCAGTCTTGTGACGTATCCCGCGAGGGTGAAGACTCCGACCCTGCCGTGACTGACAGGCTCGTCTGCCCCTCCTCTGGGACGTTGACTCACCTGGGAGCAGCGGCGGCGTCGCGAACCCCGAGCCCCCACCCCTATAGGCTCTCCTTATAATAAAGGCCTTATCAAGAAAGGAGCACAAGGTCTCCTGGCCCATTTGTTTACATCAGGTAAGAGACCAAGAGCTTTGGACCTTTAGAGGAAAAAGGACAATAATTTCCTTTGGTTTGCAGTAAAAAGAAACAGGGGCATTCTTTCCTTTCCTTTCCTTTCCTTTCCTTTCCTTTCCTTTCTCCTTTCCTTTCCTTTCCTTTCCTTTCCTTTCCTTTCCTTTCCTT
Organism: Chloebia gouldiae; assembly: GCA_003676055.1. Taxonomy (NCBI): domain Eukaryota; kingdom Metazoa; phylum Chordata; class Aves; order Passeriformes; family Passeridae; genus Chloebia; species Chloebia gouldiae. The sequence goes on from QUSF01000025.1 coordinate 5,602,671, forward strand.
TCCTTTCCTTTCCTTCTTTCTTTCTTTTCTTTTTTTTTTCCTTTCAAAAGGGATATAACATTTCAGGAAATTCAGTTAAAAAAAGACTAAAATGAACTCACAGAAGAGCTATGTCTGGAATTTGTAAAGTACAAAGGAAAAGGCAATTAGCTACCCAAATCCTATTGAAAGTCAATAGCCTCAAGCCACTTTGAAAATCCCAGCACATAAAACTCACTAAAAGCAAACCCTGCAGTAAATGTGAGTGAAGTAGGGGAGCAAAGAAAGGAACAGAGGACAGAAGATATCTATTAGGCAAAAACAGGTATGAAACTACATGCTGTAGATACAGCTATGATGGAAGCTGCACATGCACTCAGGTTTTTCTTCACGATCTCATAATAAACGTACTGCTCCCATTGCAAACGAAATTTATCACCCTTCCTTCTTTCTTCTGTAAGTTGCTTGTAAGTCTATTCCAATCACTAGGGGTGTGTGTCTATGGGCAGATTGCAAACTACTCCAATGACTGTTAATGGACACACTGACGAAAAGCTTTTTTGTAAGGAAACAACATTCCTGAAAGGGAGTGGCTGTGTGTCTGGGCTGCAACAAAGAACAGGAATTTGTGTGCCTGATGGTTCTTCCCAAATATGCATGTTCCAGCATCCGGATGGGGGTTTTGTTGTCTTTTTTAATGAGGTCCATCCCCTCCTGTGCTTTAAAACATGGCAATGTTTTATGGCGCTACTTTTATCCATCTGTGATGCCAGAAGAGTTCCCTTAGATGAAAATTGTGGATTTTGCTGTGGTAGATGGCAACTGTTATGGTTTTGAGGAATGCAGGATTTGACAGTAGAACCTAAATCTTCCATAATCCCTACTTGAAGCACATATAACTTTCGGTGGAGCTGAGCACACAGGCTTTGTTGCTGAAGGATGTGTAGCCCTCTATTAATTAAATAAGCAAACGTCCACAATCACTTGCCAACACATCGTATTATCACGAGGGGTGTAGGATGTCACTTTTGTGCAGACCATCTGGAAATGTGAGTTGCTGTTTCAGCAGTTAACAAAGTCTTTTCTCATGAATTTTAATTTCACTAATAAGTGTTACCAAGTAATTGCTAAGGAAGATTTTGGTGTGATTTTTCGACTGATTCCTTTGGAGTAGGATACAATAGTTTCCTAATAGGACGACTTTCCATGAAATAAATAGCAGTTCAGTCATAAATCAACAGAAGTGTAGAAAATGCTTGAATTAGGATACAGTCATAAAACCAAATCCCAGTATAAAAATGAGTGGTTGCTTCAGACTTTTAAGAGGTACATTCACCTGATATTTGATGGGAGGGGAGTTTTATTATGGGTCACAGCAAAAAGGGTGCACCTAAATCTTTTTGCACTGACTTAGATGATTTGCCTCCTGCCTTTCCTCTTCAGTTCATTCCTTCCGCGGCTATTCAGTGGAGGCGCATTGCATTTCAACTAATCTGCTTTCTATAAGACTAGGTAGATATGAGTTTGTAATTAACCAGAATGTAATAAAATCTGGCTTATCATTCATCATGATTAGCTTAATATTCTATTAAATGAACTTTAAAATGCTGCCAGAAAGCAGAATGCCCAGCCAATGAATGGCAGAGATGCCTGTGAAACCCAGTTAGTAATATCTGGAATAATAACTTTACCTTATGTTGATGGACCATTTTGGATGCTATTACACTCCACATGTGGCATCCAGGAACCACTTTTCTGATGTTAGCACTTGATCTTTATTCATGCACCCTGTCTCAGCACTATAGCAGTGGCTGTTTCCTTCCTCAATCTTAATGGAAGGCTTGATCCAAGACTTGCTGAGGCCAATGAAAAGCCTCTCATTTATATTCCTGCATTTTGGACCAGGTCCACAACTTACAGCCGGCAAGATAACAAGCATTCCTAGATCACTGAACCATCATTTTGACAATTATGATAACATTTTTGTTATTTTCAAAGCAAGTGACTTTCATGAATTATGACAGTGATTACAGTATTCAGCTCCTAGCTGAGAAATTCTTCTTGCAAAGGAAAAATGTTAGAGAATATCTGATAAGCAACAAAAGAGCATCCTGATACACAACCAGTTTGTTTTTCACAGATCTGTTGAGGAGCTTTGTCACCTGTAGGAGTGTTTAAAGATGTGGTACTAATTCTTAGGAGTGGTAAACACCTGCAGGATGCTTTCCGCATCACTAAAGAATCCACTGATCTGTGCTACCTTATTAAATCATAGGATGGTTAGGGTTGGAAGAGACTTTAAAGATCATCTAGTTCCAATCCATTATCAAGGACAGAGACATGAATAATAATTATAATGGATCACAAAAAGAAGAGCCTTGGTTTGGAAACGAAGCATGACTGTCAACTGCTTGATAACAGTGTTGCCATGTTTGGCGATTTTGCAAACAACCATACCATGTTTATTCATCGTTTGTTGCAGGAAGAACAAAGAAATATGAGGGTGTGTCCTGACAAGACACAAACTTTATAGTTCACCACACCACATTATTTTTCTCAATTCATATTACCATCCCATGGCATTCTGAAGGACTAGCGGTCCTTCCCTCAACTTTGGGCTCCCAGATACTTAAAGACCAAGGTATTATCACTGTGTGGAAGAAAGTTTCATAGTAAAAAGGACATGGGGACTCTGGGCATTTGTCCCATGGATAGTAATGAAGCTTTGTTTTTTGAATAGGATTTGACACATTCTAAGTCATTAGGAAGTAATATTTTGTAGCTTTCATTGATTTTCACAGTGGAATTCTGAAGCATTTCCATTTTATTATTTTTGACACTTGAGATGGCTTTATACTATACATATAATATTAATATAAATGATGGTAAAATATATCAGTAGTAAATTAATTCATGTATTTGTATTGTAGTAATTAATGGCATTGTGTTGTACTAAATACTGGACAGATATAATTAAGAAGATTGGTTTTCTCCTGAGACCTCCCCTCTTCAATAAGCTAGTTGATGTAAGAACCTCAGCAATTCTCTGTAGTCCTCATCAGAAAGGACATTAAGGTTTGCTCGTTTCTCTAAACCTTATATTTTCTGAATTTATAAAAATTAATTCCCAATTAGCTATTTCATTCAAAATGTTAACCTAGCAAGAACCATTTTTCCAGGAATATTTGGCAAAATATTCTGGTGTTCTTCTGGCCTAACACATCCTGAGATATGAACAATATAATTTGTTGGAAACATGAAAATTGATATTTAAAAAATGGGTATTTGGGTTTGATTTTATGGCTGTGGGGCAGAGATTTGTTTCCTTATTTTCCCATAGCTAGGTTTCATGACATCAAAGGTCATGTTAGAGAAATAGTGTCTAGAAATAGATGGACAGTAATGGTTCAAATGTTTAAGGAGAGAAATGAATGCTGCATGTAAAATATGAAGGACCTTGTGTTCACAAGAGTCAAAGTGAGAAAGAGTATAAGAATTCATTTTCAGAATTTTATTAAGCTTAACTTGCTCAAATTCCAGCTTATGAAGAAAAATTTTTCCCACAGTGGCTTTGTGTTTTCAAAATGGCTTATTTTTAGCTGAAGCAATCAACACTCGTAGCTCTGCTGACACATTTTGTGATGAGGAACAGAGGTTTGTTGACGGGGAAAACTTGCAGCATGGTTGTGTCCACAGATTCTGAGAACATGGAGATTTCTGAAATGAGAGAGTCAGACAGGGCCATCTTGGAGCTGCAGGTTGTGAAGGATGGGAGGAAGCCATCCAGCCTTCTGCTTAACTGTTCTCTCACAAGGAATGTCACCCAACATTCCCAGCTGCAAGCTGTCTCACAGATGGTGCCACCCCCATATTACAGAGAGGCCCAGGAGTGTGACAATAACTCTGCTAAACTGGCTGCTGTGAATTAGCCGGTGCTGCCACTTTGCTCAGTATCATGGCTACCTTCCATATGGTGCCATGGAATAATCCCTTACCTAACAAATCCCACCAAGTCTAGCCTGGATTGACCAGAATAAGACCTACCTGGGTCACTTTCACACAAGCTTCTGTTACACAATTTTCCATGCACCATTTATTCTCTGAATTTCCTCATGGAGCAAGCAGAATTGCATGATGGAGGTCAGGGTGAAGCAGTAGTTGTTGAACATCTCTGAAAACTTCCAGCCTGAATGGGCTCATTTCACCAGCCCCTTGTTTTGGCTAGCTCTACAGTAGTCATGGTTTCCAACATTCCCACTGTCTGGTCACTCAAAGCTCTGCACTTAACAGAGAACTAAACAGGCCAGTGTTTGCTCAGAACTACAGGAACAACTGTGTTTTCGATAGACCAAATTATAATGGCAGTTGTGCTGGGAGATTGTGCCATCAGCATCCTGTGTCAGTCAAAGTAAAACACCTTTTTATCAGGCTTCACAGACTGAAAGAGACTTGTGTCCTCACCTCTCCCAACTGGCAAACATAAAACTGAAGCAGCCTTGGCGTGTTACATATGTGGGGGATTGAACCATGATAAAGGAGGAGGACAGTATCCAGCTTGGCAAGCCCTGGAGGCATGCATCTGTTCTCAGGCTGAGCCATCCAGTACCATCTCAAGCTCTGAATACTCCTTCTCCCCTGGCACCACAGGAGAAGCTCATTATGTAGTACTATCCCTTTCTTCAACATGTCCCCCAAGGTATGGAATGAAATGGCCAAGTTACTTTCATTGCAGAGGTAATTATCTGCATTTCATCCAGCAATAAGGCTTTAGCAGAAATACAAATGGAGCAGATTTGGTCTATTGAGCAGAAAAGGGAAAATGATGAAATGTAACAGCTCAATTTTGTTTGATACCCTGCTGCTGTTCCTCCATCTCAGTTTAATTCCAGCCTCAGTATTCCAATATAAACAGCTCAGTGGCTTTTGCTACGAACTGAGCCCTTACCGAGGTACTCAGCAGCCTGGAGCTAAGGGGTCTGAGGCTTTTCTAAGACCCTACAGCTGATGTAGGGCATGGCTTAAGGGTTGTTATGTAACTTCACAAGTGCTGACCCTCATTAACACCATTGTCATTTGAAGCAAAGGCATAATTACAGTCTAGATTTTAGGCATTGTTTCATAAATGTTGTTGCTGATTGCCCTGTGTGCATACTCTGCCTCTTGTGCTCTGCCTTCTCCATGCATCACTCTTCAGTGGCAAGCACAGCCACATCACTTCCTGGGGATAATTTTAAGTCTGTTGTAAAGACCAGACTTAATCTCTGTGCAAACTGTAGCTCTTCAGGTGTAGGTGGCAGGTGGGATTGGAAATATATTTTGCATTTTGTGTCTTGGTTAGCCCTGGTCAGGCCCAGAGAGGCCTTCATGTACAGGCTGGGAGAACATCAAGTGGACAGGGCTTTTGGAACCTGTCAACCACAGGAGACACACTGCAGACAGAGCTTCCTTTGCAACAGCCATGTGACAAGAACATGCTGACAACCCATCCACACTCATTTCCCATCCACACTCATGCTTTTAAAGCAGAAAAGTTAGAAAATGGTATCATTTTTATGCCCTGTATTTATTTTAAACTACTTTCTTTTGCAGAGCAGGTGAAAAAATGCCAGTTCAGAAAGCTGTCCTTGTAGTCATAAATTGTTCCTTTGAGTATTTAAAGAAAGGTGTGCTTATTAAAGTTGAAATAAAAGTTTATTAGCAAGTAACACTTAACTTTAAAATGACATTTTATAATTAAATTTTATTTTGGCTCTGCTGCGTGCCAGAAAGCATGAAGGAGTGTTTGTTATGCTCTCAGCAGAACTTCCCTGAGGATGATCTGTGCTGGTGAGAATGAGGGTGAGAGACAAACAGTGCAATCCCAAACAGATTGGGCAATGGGTGTTTGACAGCAGCCCTGTGGAGAAAGACTTTGGGATATTGGTGGCTAAAAAACCATTCAGATGAGCTGGCACTGTGCACTCACAGCCCTGAAAGCCAAGTGTTTTCTGTGGCCATCAGGTTGACAGAGGTGATTCCCTCCCTTGACTCTGCTCTCTTGGGACCCCAGCTGGAGTACTGGGAACAGCTCTTGGGTTCCAGCACAGGAAAGTCATGGACACGTTCGAGCAGGTCCCAAGGACAGCCGTGATCACGATCAGGGGCCTGCAGCACCTCCCCAGTGAGAACACTGAGGGTTGGGATTGTGTAGCCTGGCGAAGAGAAGGCTCTGTGAAGCCTTACATCAGCCTTTCTGTACCTAGTGAGGGGTCTACAAGAAAGGTGGGGAGGATTTCCTAGGGACTGGAGCAAGAGGATGAGGGGTAATGCTTTCAACCAAAATAACATAGATTTAGGGAAGAAATTCTTCACTGTGTAACTAGTGAGACACTGGAACAATGTCCACTTCTCCACAGTAGAGAAGTTTGGAAGACCCATTCCTGGCAGTGTTCATGGTCTTGTTAAATGGGGCTTTGAGAAACCTTCTCTAATGTCCCTGTCCATGACCGTGGGTGTATGAACTAGGTGGTCTTTGAAGGTGCCTTCTCTCCCAAACCACACACTGTGAAGGTTTGATGATGATGAAAATAATTCTTCCAGGTACTCAGTTAGAAAGGTCCAACAGCAGCTGGCTTAATAAAACAGCTGTTTTCATAAAATAGAATGAATGAATGACTGAATGAATGAATGATAGATACATAGATACATGGATGAGCATATATAACAAGAAAACTTTATACCCTTTCAGATGCTGGGAACTCTGCTTTTGTCACTATTAGGCAGACCTTGAATGGATTTTCCCACAGTGCAATTGCAGAGCAATTGGTTCATATTTTTGGTTCATGGAGAGAAAGGGCTTTTTTTTTTTTTTTTGTCCATCAAGCAATTGTATAAAATTTCTTACAAGGAAACAACTTTATTTCTAAAGGATGTTCAAATGAGAGCTTCTTGCTAGGCTGTGAAATGAAGTCCCAGTTTCAACCACTCATATTAGGAGGATTAGTAGCAAGTGTCTAACTCCCTCAAAGAACCAGCTAATCAAAAACATAGCACTGAAGTAGTTTTCCTGATGGAGGAGTCTTAACACTTTAGTGCTAAGCACTGAAGTTGTGCTCAGCTGCAGTACTTCTTGACGTCCTGTTTTCCTGACTGCTTTCCAGTGTAGATTTACGTTTCATTGAATAAAGAATGCCATTGAAATACACTCCTCACATTGTTATCAACCAGGCTACCTGGTGTCAGATATGCACGTAACTATGTGCTAGAAGTTCTCACCCTAAAGCTTATCTGTACTGATACCTGTGCATATATATTGCCCTGAATAAGGACACAAAGGACAAATCCAGCTCTAAGTGGTCATGCTGGATAATTTTCAGTGACCACAGTGGGCAACAAGAGCCATTGGTCAACCCAAAGGATTAAGTAATAAGTAAGTCCAAGGGAATAAGTCAAAAGATTATAAGAAAGCTTAAATCAACTTGTTGGGGAGAAAAAGGATAAGCACCAAGTCCCCCATCAATAATAATTATTTACTGAAATTTTGACATTTTATTAGAGTCACTGTAGGTAAAATATTTAATGAATTTTAAATATATTTTACACTGAGCAAGGTTTTAACTTGATCTGTTGTTCTTATTTCTACATATTTCCTTTTCCTACATATTATTTGACAAGGAAAATTCACAGTTTGTCTTTCAGACTGAGTATATTTCTCCTTTTGGTGAAAAAGAAAGAGAAAAAGTCAGGTCAGATAGCTTGGTTCCCCAGTAACTAGAGTGCAGCCTTTTTTTTTCAGAGATGTGGGAAACCACACACATGAACAACAGGAGGAGAGAAAGAGTAAATAGTACTCTTCACATGCAAGCCTTATTTGCATAACATACTGAGCTATCTGACAGACACAGCTACAAATTCTAGGGGACAGTGGTATTAATAAGGCACTAAATGAAAAAAATTATTTAATCTGCACACCTTTTCTAATATATCTTTCTGTAAATCTGCTTTCAGAATCTATAATCACAGCTGTAAAGACAGAAAGTGCTAAAGAAAATGCAGCTCTCACTGATGCATGTCACAGGGCAGGCTGTGATAGTTTTAAATCACAACAGTGTAGGATGTAGTCATGGAAAAAAACCCACAAATCTGATTAGATGCATGCAACAGCTTTGTCTACTTAATATCCAGACTGAGAAATTAGTGTTCATTCAGCAAACTGGTTTTATTCCAGCAGTGGGAGTTTTCAATTACTAGAGCTAGATCAGATCCAGGGATAATTTAGTATCAGCACATTTCTGATTGAAGGCTTTGTGCCACAAAGCATCTGACGAGGCTAAGAGGTTCTTTTCTTATGCTATTTCCTCACAATTGATTTCTCTCCCTGCTTTGCATTTTCACAAAATTAATATTTTATCTTTGCTAATTTAATGCCATTCTTACTTCTGCTTATGTGTAATTTCTTTCCTCTTGGCCAAAAAAAAAAAAAAGTCCTCACTGGTACAATTCACATACAAGAAGACTGATATTGAAAAGGAGGATGGCAGAAAGAGCAAATATTTTCTTACAATTTGTGATTCTTCTCAAACTGCTGACATTTCAATAACATCTATTTTGAGTGTCACCAATCTTCCTAATCCTCTGACTGTTAAAATCTTCATGAGTTCAAAGACAGAAAAAAAGTATCTAAACCTGCAAAAGGAAGGTGTTCACAGCTAGACCAGTTAATATTTCTTATGTTTCCACTGCTCTGTCAGAGTGTGGAATTGTAATTACAGAGCCTTATTGGCAGCACAGACTGAGTGAAAGTGATGTGCTGTTTAACAGGAACTGCACCAGAACTGAGCCTCCATACCCATAGTTTGGTCCCTGATAGCTGCTCCTGCGATCCTTTTAAAAGATTTGTGATCCTTTTAAAAGATTTGTGCAGTTGCTCCCAGTCCTACTGACTGACAAGAAGACACCCTGCCTAAACTTGCCAAGTGCATTTACTGAAGAAGCAAAAATAATGACAAGAGAAGCAAGGAACATGCCAGTCAATCAGCAACCTGATTTTGGTAGTTGCCTGTTTTCATGCTGTTAGATTAGGGCAGCATTTAGCAAGGGGCTTGTGCATATGAGATGTGCAAATGCAGACTTGCCCTGCGCTCTGAGCTGCTCCCCATTATCCTACATAGCCAGTACAAGGGCAAGTTGGACAGTGGTGGGGACCTGTGCCTGCCCAGCTTTGACCATGCTTGATTTTCCAGCTGCTCTCCTGGCAGCACAGCCCAATCTGCTGTGGAGCTCTGCAGCAGGAATAACTATCAAAGAGTCTTTGAAAACAGCAGCATTTCACTGTCCTGCCAACCTCTACCAGGGTTGTAACTGTGCTACAGAGAGATAGTGGAGGTTAACAGCAAATCGCAGATAATTTTTAATATAAATATGTGTATATGTGTACACACATATTTTCTGGCAGTTTTCTAGCTGCTGTTTTCTTTTTTATTTCCCTTAACCCCTTTCATACAGAAACTGCCATGAGGAAGAGGGGCTGAGGGCTAGGTGTTTAACCTTGGGAACACCTGAGAGGAAGAAGGTGAATGCTGAAGGGAAGAATGTAAATGGGGAATGCACAGAGGGAAGTAAAATACTTAGGCAAGCAAATGATTGAATCAGTGACTGGAACAACCAGGTCTCTGCTGGAGATTAATATGAACGAGATGCTATGCTTCATTGACTGTTTACCTAATTTCTTTAAACATCAGTATTGCTTTTATGTTGCACTTGCCTAACTTAGCTGCAACTTGGTATTTAATCTATAAAGTCATTATTAGCTGAATAGTGATTGAAAAGCAGCAGGAAGATACTCTGATTATGCCTTAATTATTGCCCTGCACCTGATCTTCACAGAGAACATGTATAGTCCCACCCTCCCCTGTTGCTCTCAGCATCTTGTATCTGAGTCATAACTAATGTTATTGCATGTGTCTAAGAAAAGAACTAAATGTGTTTCCACTGATTTCCAGAATAAGCTGTAAGCCTACAAAGCTTTGTTTGCTTTCCCCTCCTTTCTGGTCCTAGGCATCAAAAGGAGATATTTGGTTAATGGCTAATTAAACACTTCCATTGAGTAAGCCAGAGCTTTGTAAATCCACATCTTCTTCCCTGCATACTGTTTGGAATCAGTTGAAAATCTTGAATTTGCATTTTACCAAGTTGCCAAGTTTGCATTGACACAACTGGAAAGTTTGAAGTAAATTGAGATAAAGCAATCCAGCAAGTTCTTAAACCAAGGGATATGAAGCAGAAAAAATCCTCAACTGTCCCTTCAGATAGAGACTTGAAGATACATACTTGATAATGAGGTGCCATGTTGGCTTATTACATCATATATAATTTAAAATGTAAATCCTAATGAAGGCACAAAGGGCTATAGAAAGTAGATGGAGTGACTGGTTTTTTATTAAATGAATATGCCATCTGCCTTTCTTATCTTCCATTAATTTAACATTACCATCTTTGTAATTAGCACTGACAATAGCACAATCCCAGGAAACCAGACAGCAAGACATAGTGGATCCATTGCTGAAACAGCATGGGGCCACAACGTGGGCCATGTGGCTTTCTGGCAGGGTTATTTTTAACCAATTTAAGTTCTTACCCATGACAGCAGACAAATATGAAGACTACAGTCATAGAATCACAGAATCATTAAGTCTGGAAAACGACCTCTAAGGTCACCGAGTCCAGCTGTTAAGCCAACAATGCCATGCTGTCCTGGTTTCAGCCAGGGTAGAGTTAATTTCTTCTCAGGAACTGTTGCAGTGCTGTGTTTCAGATTTGGAATGAGAATGGTGTTGATAGCACACTGTTGGTTTGGGTTTTTGCTAAGTCATGTTTACCCTAAGTTAAGGATGTTTTTTGCCTCCCTTGTCCCATGCTCTGCCAGTAAGAAGGTTTGTAAACGAAACTGGGAGGGAGCACATCTGGTACAGGTGACCCCAGCTGACCAAAGGGATATTCCACACCATGGAATGTCATTCCCAGTACATAAACTGGAGGAGTTACCCAGAAGAGTGGCTGATCTAAGCTGGGGAAGAAGGGTGTTCTGGCATCAGTCAGCAGGTGGTGAGCAATTGCATTGTTCATCTCTTGTTTTTCTCTTTTATTATTATTTACCATTATTTCTGTATTTTACCTTATTTTCAACTATTAAATTGTTCTTATCTCAACCTTCAAGTTTTACAGTGATTCTCCTCCCAAATCCACTAGGGAATAGAGAATGAATCCAATGAATCATCCAAGAGAAAGAGAATCCACCTCTTCACAACTTCCTTTTGATAGCTGTAGAGAGTGATAAGGTCTCCCCTGAGCCCCCTTCCCTTTAGACTAATCCACCCCAGTTCTTTCATCTGCTTTTCATAATACATGTGCTCCAGACTTTTCACCTGCTTTGTTGCTCTTCTTTGAGCATGCTCCACTACTCAGTGTCTTTCTTGTAGTGTCACCCAGGTGTATGCACATTACCACAAAAACCTGGGAACATCTTCCTCAATCTGTAGTTACACCACACTCATGCCAACATTTAAATCCCTGGAGGGGAAATCCACATCTGTATAGAAAGGGGGACCCTTCCAGCTCCATTATTACAGCTCCTTTATTTCTTATACTCTCAGCAAGGAGCACAACAGATGCAGAGTAAATGCCCCTGTCATGGAATCCTCATAAATATAATGATGCCTCATAAATAGTCATGATACCCTTGTAAAAATTCATCAGTGGGAAATATTTGGCCTGAAAACTGGAAGAGGAAGATAGCTGTCTTTTAAAAGAAATCTTGTCTACTTTGTTGAAGAGTCCTCATCAGCTCTTTCTTTGCAAAGGAAATTGCTGGAAGATGAATTGTTATTTTCAGCTCCTTCTACAGTGAGCCATTAGAGAGGCACTGATATGTTAAAAGTGGACAATTTTTAGTGTTTGCAGACTGGAACAAATGGAATTAGCTTTGTACCTCTGCTTCTTAAAGAAAAGAAGAAATGCCAAGCTATTTCTCTATGTTACAGAGAAATTCACCTCGCTGCAGTTTTGCTGATCTGCACAGGAGGGAGACACATTTTACCACTCGAGGCAGTCACCAAAGCTTCCCTTGTTGCTTACATCCCTAGGAGATACCACTTGGGCTACTTGCAAATTTTTAGAGATCTTGTGGTGAAAAAAGAAAAGAATCCACAAGGCTGCCCAGAAAATTGCAAAATACATATACATATACATATATATATATAAATTTAAAAAGACATTATTTCAATTTGGTAACTTCAGTCTTGCAGCTCCAAACAGATTTCAAACTATTTCATCAGGTGACAGGTACACATTAAAAACTATAGGGCAGCCAGCCTTTCTGAAAAATCTATTTCTAAGTCAGGTAAATACTGATAACATGATTTTTCTTCATTTAACTTATAAGAAAGAAGAAAGATATTGCTATGTGTTCACTGACTCAAAAAAAAATTATAGTTTAAAAGGGCAATTAAATTTTATATAGAAAATTAATAGTTCAAATATGATTTGCAGTTTTGAACATTTTTAATTTATAAAGGATTCTTTAAATATGGCTCACTTTGTTTTAATGGGCAAGACTGATTTATTTTCTTTTAAATACCTTTCCATTGTTAGGCTGTCTTTCTCCAAGAAAAGGAATGAAAAGCTAAGATAAAATAAGATATTCTGATTAATTTTAAGCAAAAACATTCATAAAGGGCAAAAGATGATTGTTGAAATTATTTAATTTTATGTGTTGTGGCAAATCAGTGGCATTCAAAAAACATTAGTTCTTTTGCAAAAAAGGTCATTGGAAGAAATATCATTGCCATAGGCCTCTTTTTGATCAAAATTCTCCAAAAAAATCCAAACCACACAAATTTCCACCTGCTCTACTAAGACATTTTTCAACTTTGCTCAAGGGCCAGTGGCCTGTCGTAGTGGCAGGATAAGATGGACAAAGTTTTATCTATCACCTTAGTTACTTGTGTGCCCCAAATGATCAGTTAACATGATTCTTGGCAACCACATCACCTCACTGGAACAGACTAGGTTTCACTACTAAGAACTTCAGCCAAAAGCACACTTCTCACTGGCTATGCCAAGCTTTGACACAATTCTCTGTGCAGAAAAGAAGTATCCTTCCCAGCAGCTCATTTAGTGAAACTTCCAGCCAAGCACTTGAACACTTCCAGACTGGCTATGAAAGGTACTTTTACTAGGTCAGTGTAAGCTTGGAAAGAGTCAAGAAGCAAGAGATTGTAAAGCAGGGACAGACATGACTAGGTGAGTTGCAAGATTAAAGAGTGCTACAGAACTGGTCTAGCCTTCCAAAGGATCTCTTGAATCTTTTATCTTTTCCTGAGGGGTCAACCATCTTTCATTGGTTTTTTTGTTTGTTTGGGTTTTTGTTTTTTTTTCTGCACAGATAAACAGATAATTAGGTCCGTAGGGGAATCTTATCTGCAGAGCTCTGTGCTGGCATGAAAGGGACAGGCAAGGTTTTACCTGTAATAATTTTCTGTTCCCTGCTACAGAAAGGACCCAAAATGCTTTTGCCTTCTAAGGCCTGGACCTTCAGAGTCCAAGGAGAAAACATAATTTTCTGCTCTGCCTGACTAGGTGTTACTATACAAGCATGGCTTTCTTCTCTCTCAGAAATACATCCCTGTTTAAGTACAGCTGTTTTTCTCAAATTTAACTTCTTTCTTTGTCTCTCACTAATGAAATGAAGAATCATAGAATCACAGAATCACAAGGTTAGAAGACACCTTCAAGATCATCAACTCCAACCCATGCCTTAACACCTCAACTAAACCATGGCAACGAGTGCCACATCCAGTCTTTTTCTAAACACATCCAGGGATGGTGACTCCATCACCTCCCCCGGCAGACCATTCCAGTACTCTATCACTCTTTGTGTGAAAAACTTTTTCCTAAAATCCAACCTGTATTTCCCTTGGTGCAGCTTGAGACTGTGTCCTCTGGTTCTGCCAGTTGCTGCCTGGTGAAAGGGACCAACCCCCACCTGACTACAACCACCTTTCAGGAAGTTGTAGAGAGTGATAAGGTGGCCTCTGAGTCTCCTTTTCTCCAGGCTAAACACCCCCAGCTCCCTCAGCCATTCCTCACAGGGTTTGTGTTCCAAGCCCCTCTCCAGCCTCGTTGCCTCCTCTGGATGCGCTCGAGCATCTCAACGTCCTTCCCAAACTGAGGGCCCAAAGTGGGCACAGCACTCACGGTGTGCCCTCACCAGTGCTGAGTGCAGGGGAAGGATGACCTCCCTGCTCCTGCTGGCCACACCATTCCTGATCCAGGCAGGAGCCCTTGGCCTTCTTGGCCACTGGGCACACCCTGGCTCATGTTCAGCTGCTGTCACCAGCACCCCCAGGTCCCTTTCTGCCTGGGCACTGTCCAGCCACACCATCCCCAGCCTGTAATGCTGCAGGGGGTTATTGTGGTCAAAATGCAGGACTCAGCACTTGGACTTCTTAAACTCCATCCTATTGGACTCTGCCCATCCATCCAACCGTTCCAGGTCTCTCTGCAGAGCCCTCCTACCTTCCAACAGATCGACACACACTCCCAGCTTGGTGTCACCTGCAAATTCACTAATGAAGGGCTCAATCCCCTCATCCATGTCATCAGTGAAGACATTGAACAGAGCTGGCCCCAGCAGAGACCCCTGAGGGACACCACTGCTGACTGTCCCCAGCTGGATGCAGCACCTCTCACCAGCACTCTCTGGGCCATCCAGCCAGTTCTGAGCCCAGCACAGAGGGCTCCTGTCCCAGCCGTGGGCTGCAGCTTCTCCAGGAGTGTGCTGTGGGAGACAGTGTCAAAGGCCTTGCTGAAGCCCAAACACACAATATCCACAGCTTTTCCTGCATCCACCAGGCAGGTCACCTGGTCATAAATGGAGACCAGGTTGGTCAAGCACAACCTCCTCATCCTAAACCCTTTCTGGCTGGTCTGATACCCTGGCCATCCTGTAAGTGCTGTGTGATGGCACTCAGTATAAATTGCTCCATTATCCTGCCAGGTACTGAGGTCAAGCTGACCAGTCTATAATTACCAGGATCCTCCTTCCCACCCTTTTTGTGAATTGGTGTCACCTTGTCCAGCTTCCAGTCCTCTAGAACCTCACCAGTGAGCCAGGACTCTTGGTAAATGATGGGGAGTGGCTTCCTAAGCTCACCTGCCAGCTCCCTCACCACCCTGGGGTGGATCCCATCTGGTCCAATAGATTTATGAACATCCAAGTGGCTCAGCAGTTCTCTGACTGCCTCCTCCTGGCTAACAGGGGGACCATTCTGCTCCCTGGCACCATCTACCAGCCCAGGAGGACAGTTGTCTGGAGGACAAGCTGTCTTCCTGCTAAAAACTGAGGCAAAGAAGGTGTTAAACACTTCTGCCTTCTCCTCATCTCCAGTCACTCCCACATCCAGTAGAGAACAAATGTTGGTCCTACCCTTCCTTTTGCTGTCAATATATTTGCAAAAACATTTTTTATTATTCTTTATAAAAGTTGCCAAATTAAGTTCAAATTGAGCTTTGGCCTCTCTATTTTTTTTTCCTACATGCCCTAGCAACCCTCACAAATACATCCAGAGAGACCTGACCCTCCTTCCAAAGATGATACATTTTTATTCCTAAATTCCTTCAAAACCTCCTTGCCCATCCAGGCTGGACATTTGCCTCACCAACTTATCTTTTGGCACACAGGGACAGTCTGTTCCTCTGCCCTCAAGATCTCTGTTTCGAAGCTCGCCCACCTTTCCTGAACTCCTTTGTTTTTAAGGGCGGCTTCCCAAGGAACACTCTGATTAAGTCTCCTAAATAGGCCAAAGTCTCTGGAAGTCCAGTGTACAAATCTTATTGATGTTCCTCCTATTTCACCAAATATTGAAAACTCTATTATTTCATGATCACCGTGCCCCAAGGGGCCTCCAACCACCTCATCTCCCACCAGCCCATCTCTATTTGCAAAAAACAGGTGTATGACACTCCCCTGTTGGGCTTGCTCACCAGCTGTGACAAAAACTTGTCCTCCACACACTCTAATTTTCTGCCTTTTCCACTCTTTCATGTTTCCAGCAGATGTCTGGCAGGTTAAAGTCACCTACAAGAGCAAGGGCTGGTGGTACTGAAACGTTCTCCAGCTGCACATAGAATAAGTTGCCCACCTCTTCTTCCTGGAACCCAGACCTTTAATAGCTTGCCAGAACATTTAATTCTGGGGCAAATCAATGAAGTACCCCTTCTCAGAGGTATTGAGGTTTCTTAGAAGTCTCAGGAAGCTCTGATTTACCCAAAGGTAGAGGAGGAATCAGTGGATTCTCCTGACCCTTTCGTCATTGTCTGTCACAACAGGAGATCCAGCTTGCTCCACACCCATCATCTGATAGATGACACTCTAAACAAGTGGGACTTCTGGTGGCTTCACTGGACATTATTTTTGCTTGCAAATGAGTTTATCTGAAAAAAAAAATTGATGTTTCAGAATGGTAAATGCGCTAGAATATTCATCAGATGGATACCGAATATTTCATAGTTTGTTTCAAAAATATTTCATAGTTTGTTCCTCGGTATTCCACAAATTTTATCCACACAGAGGAACATAATTATGATAGAGGCATCCAGTCAAAATTGCTCTATTTTCTGAAATCTGTGATTTGGAAGAAAGTTTTTATGAATATATTAAAGACTAAGGATTATTTGCAGACATTACTCAGTGAATAATTTTGAGTACCTTTGAGAAAATTGTCTTCACATTGTGAGCACTTCACTAATGGAAAACAGCCAACATTTATAAATTAATTATAAATTATTTACTCAGCTTTAGTCACAGTATTCTTGTAGAGGAAGAGGAAAATCTCTTTGAAGTACTGTTTGATTTCTCATATTTTGTCCTATTGGTGTTTTATTGCAGAGGTGGTTGTGTAATGATCATGGGACTGCTCAGATCTATTTCTTTGGAGGATTCTTTCAGAAAACCTTTGGGCAAATCAATTAGGGTAAGCTCCACACAAGACCTCCTACCATATTACTGTCTGGCTGTACAAACTCCCTTCTTTTCCCAGCATTGAATTAGGTCCTCTGAATTGAAGACCTAAGATCCCTGCTCCATGCACCACATCAAGCTGCCTTGTCTAGTTAGGCAGATACTATTTTGAGATTTTTGGCCTCCACAAAGACAAATGGCAATGTACTTCTAAAAAAGAATCTTTCCTCTGCTCTAAATCTACCTCTGCTCACCTGAAAACTATATTGAAATTGTGCTATTTACGTTTTATTATTTACTGCTGTCCAACTAAAGGCAAAAGTGCTGTCCTTGGACTGTGCTCAAAGACATGTACCCCATGAAAATGGACATTAATTGTTCCTGTGGGCCTTAGAAGGGCACTTTGCAGCCCTGCTTCCACTGCTTGTACCACTTCCACCACTTCCACTTCCACTGTTTCCACCGCTTTTACCATGAGCTTCATGTCTTTCACACTGGTCCCTTGTTAAGGCAGCACAAGCTACATGGTCATGATGCATGGCACTGCCATGGTAGGCACTATCAGAATATAGAATAAAAAAAATGCATCAACAGCAGGATAAAGGTTTGAGTTTTACAGCCAAGCAATATCAAAGACGCATTCAATAAATAAAATTATGAAGAAAATGAGGATTTCCTGAAGGGTGCTTCATTATTAAAACAGACATATGTGCTGAGAAAAAAACAACAGCAAAACTAATTGGCCTGTTTTGGGGCAGGATAGGAATGCTCATATTTATGCAGGGGACATAACTGTGTACATGTCTACCTACTCATTAGAGGATATGAAACTTTCATTGACAGAAAGACCATAATTACAGTATAACCACCTTTGGTCTGGAAACAATTATCTGCTGTGAGCAGGGAAACTGCTTACTGTTTTTTTACATTCTTCTGGAAATGAAATTTGAAGCATTAAAAAAAAGAAAAAGAAATCAGAAAAAAGTTTTACAAAGATGTGCCTTAGTGTTTGCATATACTAAGCAGGAAGAAGATAGCCCATTTTTTCCTCTACCTACATGTCATGTTAGAGCTATACAAAAGCGATGATCAAGTGCCTGATCCCTCAGCCACAGTAACAAACCATCAGCCACGGGAGTGAAGTTGCAGTCTCAGGGGCTCTGGATTACTGTCACAATTTACCTGGTAAAAAGTGAACAACCTGAAGAATACAGAAGAGGATGAGTTTCCAGCAGATTTTCCCTTCAGCTGAAGGCAGAATTTTTCTGCCTTGACTCTCTTCTCTTTAGAGCATCCTGCCTAATACCTTCCAAGCTGTGTGACAACTCTCTGGCCTTTTGATTCAATGTCAGTCCCAAGGGGTAAAGTGCCTTTTGTAAAGTGCCTTTCAATGCACAGGAAGCTGAGTGGATGATGTGAACTTTTTGAAAAGTTCTGGAGGCCTGGCCATGCCTGTCTATGTCTGTCTAATTCAGGGAACTCAGTGCACCAGGTTTTGTAGGTAAGCTGACTTGTTTCTTGTCTAGAAACAGGTGCTTGGTTAGAACAAAACCACATCCATAAAATGACTTATTTTTTAGTACTGTGAGCAATATGACAATACCACTTGCCTGTGTGTTACTAATATAAATTGAAAATCAATAGGAATAAAAGCCTAAACTCAACTAAGTCTAGATGTGGTGCACTGAACTCTTATTCTTAAACCTTAAATACAAGTGAGAATGTTTCAAGCTTATTTTTCCCCCGATGTATATTTACATATATATAAGTGTTTCCACACTCTTTTATAGCACAATATTCTGAAACAGTAATTTCCTCTGTGACATTACTAAACACAGAAGGGCTGAGCAACCACAAAAATGGATGTAAAGACACACGTGCACACGCACATACACATATATGTAAAGACACACAAGTATAACAGAACCCAAAGATTTTCAGTGCCATCCACAGACACTTAAGTAACTTAAATTACCACAGAAAACCAGGTAGCAGGAATTTGGTCTGTCCCAGAGGAGCTCAGAACTGCTTCTCTGTCCTTAAGAGCTTGGAACTTACCATTTTCAGTGGTGCTGCTGCATAGATTTTGTAGCATGTCACACAATCTGCCAGCTAGGACAAAGGGGGACAATTCCCTGTGACCCTACCATTTCTTAGTCTCCTCCTAAGCACCACTTGCTAATTCCTGGGCAACTCTGTGGAAAGCTGACAGCCCTGTTGCACCCTGTATATAACAAGAAATTCAGAAAGGTGAGGTTTAGGTTAAGTAGTTCTAGGTTATGTCCTCAGCTCTCTCACATGATGTTGGAATGTGTTATGAACACAGAGAAGAAAGAATAACAAGGAAAAAGGGAGATTCCATTTAGGGAAATTTAGATCACTGATGCCTGTGCCTTATTCTAGTGAAACATCATAGAGCAATGTTCCACTAGCAAATACGTGGGATTTAAATATCTCTCATGTTTAATTTTGCATCTTCTGGGGTGAAGGGCACACTAATCTGCATGGAGCATTCTTCACCTGATTAATTTCATAGATTGCATCAGGTAAATGTAGATTTATTTTCCGATTTATATGTAAATTTTAACGAAAGTTGTGTTGCTTATGACCTTGGAGACATGGAGTACCATTTTGTCAGTATCTGTAAGTCACTGCCTTGTTTTTCATACTTCAGTAAAGCATTCTGGCATAGCTTCTACATTGTGTTCCCTTGCAACTGAACAGAGAAATGTTTAAAGAAATATAGAATGTTAGTAAACTCAATGTAAAAAAAAAAAATAAAAGCAAAGCTTTCAGGTTTGCTTATTTCTGAGAGAAAATATATCTCCTTTTTACATTTTGGTTTTGACATGTAGGACAATATAAAAGCCTTTGAAAGCTCAGAGTTCAAAGGAAAAGTAAAAAATTAAACAAAAGCAAAATGTTTTTAACAGTTATTTAAATACTTTCCTAGCACTATGCTCCACATGTTGGGGAAAGGTAAATAACTGAAAAAAAGCTTTATAATAGTGACCTGCAACGTTACTTAAGGGCTACTGAGTGGAAGGAACTTATCTTTTTCTCTCCTATTACAGCTATTAGATGCTACAAAGCACTGAAAATTATACCAAGCTCTACAGATACCAAAATAAGGATGCAAAAGCCCTGTATTATTTTTTCCTCAGAACTATGAATGAATTATTCTTTTTACTAGACCTACCAAGTCCAAAAGCATATCTTTGATGCTTTCTATCTACTGCTCTTTACATATAAAATGTAGTATAAGAAATCCCATTGTTCCTAAAACCAATGATTTTTCCTGCTCCCATGCTATCCTTTGGCAATTTGTGCATCAAAAATGCTTAGTGAGAGGTCCACAATGCTTTATGACATATGTTTATATGTTTAACTCTTTTTGTTTAAGCTGCTCATCCATTCCTTAAATTGCCTTGTTGTTGTCCCTCTTCTCCCTTTGTTTTTATAACATTTAAAAATATTTTATTTTACCCTCTCCCTCAGTTAAGCTTGAATGGTATATTTCATTATTATTGCATTTAAGCTCAAAAAGTTAATAAATGTATGCAGGAACAAAACTGACTAAGAGAAATGTGGTTTCTATGGGAACATACATTACCATTTAATCTGCTTTAACATCTCAAGAATCTCTAGGAAATGCAAGGAGATATTCTTTAATGTCAGAATTGCTTGAGCTACTCTTTACTTCTCTTTTTGGGGTCAGATTCTGAATCAGTAAATCCTTCTCCCAATTTCACCACGAATACTCAGTGAGGGCATTGGCAAAATCCATCACAGAGGGTTTTGTTTGGGTGGGGGTGTGTTTTTTCCTGATCCACACCATCTCATGTTCTTTGCAGATCAGAAGTTAAGTGAAGGACTTTTTGGGTTTGGATGTGAACTGGATTAATTCCTTCATTCTTTCTCTGGTTAGAAAATCAGAAGTAACTAAAAAGAATTTCAGAAGCTTATTGAAAAATTAGGGTCATGAGAATCAGTGCAATTCAAGAAAAATATCTCACTAGAAGACTAATGCATGATAAAAATTCTCCACACAGGAAGACAGAGATCTGCAAAACACATTAAAATAACCTGTAAGAAGGACTTCCCAACTCACCAGAAGGGAATTCAGTATCTGGGTGTGAGTTTTTCTGTTTCTTTGGTTGAGTTTTTCCGTTTCTTTGGTTGAGTTTTTCCTGAACTGCTTAATTACTTCTGATCAATCTCTGTCTTAGATACAACATGAAAGTTCAATGTCACCTAAATTTATGAGATTAAATTTCTCTCTTCACCCCTTATGCCTGAAAGAGGCCATGAAACAATAAAATTTAGAAGGGGATTATTTTACACAGAGCAAGGCTGTATAAAATTGCACTAAGGTGTAATTTTAACAAAGGGTGGGTACGTTCTAAAGCCACCAAGACTTTGAAATATGAATACTTGTTTAGTGTTACAAACAGAGCCATAAATATAACGTCTTTTAAAAGGACTTTTCTTTGCTAAAAAGCAAAGGGAAAACAACCCACAATCCTCACATATCTTGTATTGCTGAGGTTTTTCAATCTTTCCAAGCGAAAAGAAGATACTTGATAGTTTTTGAAATTCTTTAACCAACATTTCTTCAGATTGCTTTCTTCACAAAAAGAAAAAAAGATGTTTTCTTTCCAATTTGAGATAAAAATTAGAGATTAATCATTAGAAGAATTAATTGCTAAGGATTTGCAATTTGACTTGACAGAATACGTGGAATTTCTGAATTTCTATCCCATTTTAGGCATAAGGATAATTCTATTTCATAGAAGAATATTTGATTCGTTATGGTTTTTAATTTTTAGTTTTGTACCCTGAAAGGCAATGACCATTTAAGAATAAGAATATAGGAACATGAAATCCTTACTCTGTAATTACAACCATCGGAAGAAGTATTTGATCTTCCGAGATTATTAGGAGAGCCACATTCTCAAGGTTTTGAAATTTGATTTAATTACTAAATGATACACAAGTCTACTTTTTCTTACAGTCTTGGTTTCCTCAAGTAAATATTGTTTGCTGCTGGAACCAGTGCTAACTATAGTTTCAAATGAAATTAATGACCATGAAGATTTTTCTTTATTTCACAGAATCCTTTTTCCAGTGAGGTGTTCTGTGTGCACATGGTCTTTATATAGGTAAATCTTGAAATTCTGACTGTCAGCCAAAGACAAATGTGTGCAGGTCTTCTGTCAGTCTGGAGGGAAGTATTCAAAATGCCACCAGTATGGTGTGTACCCCAGTTGGTCCTTTGCTCTCTTCAGAGCTCAGTCCTAGCTAAATGCAAGGCATTTTTGTCCCTTGAGCAGCGTGTTCCTGGGCTCGGTCTGCCTCTACTGCACTTTGAGCTGCCTTCAGTCTGCTGCAACCTCACTTCAGCAGTTTAATTTTGTCAACCCAAAATTTCGTGCCCAGCTGAGGTTTTCTTCTGCTTCCATTTCCTAAAGGCTTCGTAAGGTGCTTGTTCTTAGAGCGTGAGGAAACATAGTTTTGAGAGAACAGCAAGGACAGGGTTGTTTCTAGCACTGACTGCTCATCAGAGGAGGTTTGCTTTTCCCAGCAGCCGGGTTTTGCCATGAGGAGAAGTCTCCAACATGCTTGGATTTACATAATAGGGAAAACAGCTCCAAGTTCTTTCCCCCTCCATCCTCCCAGCTACTGGGGTATAACTAATCCTTTGTCTCAACCACATCCCTGAGCACTGGCCCAGGCTCCCAGTGGTGTATTCAGGTGCAGACTGCATCTATTCTCTGTTACTGTTAGGTTTAGAAACACACATTTACTTACAGACTCCAGACAGGGTGAATTCCAATGTGTATTTGAGGGGCAATTTTAATCTGCAGGATACTTAGAGTATTCCCAATCTGCCCAAGCAGGAAGATGACCTGACTTTCCTTACCGATTACCAAATTAACAAATACAATAATAAAAGGAAAAAACAAAACCCTGAAAACATGTTTTTAACTATTTTCCTAAGGATGCCACTAGCAAGTGATGCAAGTTTTTGTATAGCTGTACAGTTATAAAATACCTGATCACAGTAACACAAAACCCACTGTTTCAGGCAAAATACTGTGAAATTGCAGCACAAGAAGGAAAATGTTCCCCATTTTTTTTGTTATTGCCTCTCTCCATTTTAGTTGTAATATATATAGTCTAAAAAAGATGTCATCTATTGACCTAAGGAAAAAATATGCATGTCTTACATCATCTTTTGGATAAAATCACACTTTCCTTCTCCTACTCCTCCAGGCCTGCATTTTTAGAAGGACTGAAGGACAAAGAAGTTAAGATAACATCTCCACTCCTGTGATGCTTCTTGTCCCTAACCTTGACTGTGCAGCACTGAAGGCAAGATAAAAACCTCATAGCATGAAAGGAGTAAGTAGAAATCTGCTACCTCTTTGCACAGACGGAAACACGAAAATTCAGCTGTGGTGTAGACATGCTGAGTGTGCTATATCCAGGACAAATTAACACATATTTCCTGAATCTTCACTGTAAAGTTGTGTGGCTGCAAAGGAAACAAGGAGGAGCTGATGGAACATTCATGTGTCCTGAATTGTGACTGTCTTAGCCCAGTCTGGTCTGAAGCCCTGCCTGCAGGGTCTGCACAGCATTCTTGCCTTTCACACACACCAGACAGCAGATATGTAGCCATGGACTTTAATAACTTTAATTGCTTCTGTGTTATTTTCGAGGTTCCCTTGGACTTATCAGCCTGATTATCTAGCCTTCCCATTGAAAAAATATGTATTCCTATGATATTTTCCTTGCACTGATTTAATCAAATCAGGCATGGAATATCTTTGAAAGATAAACCGGAATGAGACAATGTGCAAAAGACCAATTGCACAATTGCAGGACCCAAGCCCCAACCTCTGCTCATGTCTCCCATCACCCCATTTAGGACATGGACTTTTCTGGGCTTGTGCCCTCAGTATGTGCATGCTTTCCTTTAATGTTTCAGCTTAATAAATATTATGACAATCCTTCAAAGAAATACCCTGGGTTTTTTTAGAAGAATGCTTATTGTCCTCCCAACAGTGGCCTGGGACCTCAAATTACCAACTGAATAACCGTGGACAAATCCCCTCTTTTTCAATTTGCCTCAGTTTCCTCATTTTGAAAAGCCTTTGAAACAAGACACTAGTGTCCCAAAATATTTTAGTGTATGAAGAGACATGTTATCATACATTAATATAAAAGCAAGTTGTGTATTTTTATCTCAATTTAATTTAATACACTGTGTTATTTTCCTCACACAATATTAATTCGCTCTCTCATGGAAGTTTTGTGTACCTCACAATCAGTTGGATTCTGTCCCTTGCTGACAATCCTTTGACATTATTTCAGCCTAACTAGATACCATATGAATTATTTCAGTCTTCTCATTCCCTATCAGCATAAAGAGAATTTTCATTCACTATCTGGGCTTCTTTCCCTCACATACCTATGAAAGCAATCCTTACTCAAGACATCATTAAGATCTCCCCTCCAACCCCAACCCTACAGCTATTTCTAATGCTTGTCTCAATAATCTTTCACTGCTACATTTTTATGGAAGGGTGTAAAATGTTTATTCTTATCAAGAATGTAAGAGTTGGTATCTGTTTGTGTCTGGAGAAGCATTTTTTCCGGGCCTGTGCCAAGCTATCTTCAACAGCAGTGAAAATATTACCATCACAATTGCATGATTGTGGTCCATTATAATGGAATTAACATAAGCCATGTAGAGAAGCATTTCAAAGCACTACATTTTTGTACAATAATCTGATTTGGAACTATCACTAGCTGAGGAAAGACGACATGAGGATTAACATGATACCCTCTGTTAATACACACTCTCATGGTCAGACTGGGAACAGTCAGATAAATACATTTCTCTCAACCAATTCCTACAGATCTAAGGGAAGCCAAGAAAGCAAGGCTGAGCTCAGGGGAACACAGTGCTTTGTGACTGAAGTCAGCAAAAATTAATCTGTTATCATATATCTGATGACAATTTCTTCTGAAATGGTATAGAATATTTTTTTGAAGATGAAATCATGAAATGTTTCAAGGAACCATGTTTTTAGTAAGATTTCAATCTTTGTGGCTTCTCTTATGCTAGATTTGGATTTCACAGACTGTTAGGATGTAAAATATAATTTTCCCTGTCTTTAGTTAATTTATATACCACATCTAGGGTGTATAACGGCAATCTGATACAGAGTCTACAAACCTTAGGCTCAGCACAACAACTAACAACTTCAGAGCATTCAGGAAGCATTCAGGGCATAACATGGTCTAACTACCTGAAACAGCACAGAGACACTTTCTACAGTATAGCAAATATGCCCAAGAATCACAGCCCAGGAAAAATCAAAATAATTAGAAGATAGTAGGTCAAGATTTTAAAAACCAGGAACAACATTTCTATAACTACTGATTTGTTTGCCTCTAATACTCACCTACTCCCTACATCACCTAGTGACCAGAAACAAATTCCAGACTTCTCTGTAGCTGTCAGTAGTTGTCCCCTCGCCCACCTTGTGCTCAGTCTCATTGGATTCTATCTGCATGCTGAATTTAGGCCTCCCACAGGGTGATGCTGAACTAGTGAATATTATCTGGACTAAACCTGGAGCCATATTAAAAGAGACCCTGAAATTAAAGAGAGAAAGATCCTTCCTGTTCTGCATTTGATTCAAAGTCTTTTATTTAAATTGCAAATATAATTTTCCCAGAACAAGGACTGAATCTAGGCTTCATCCCCCTTAGGCTAACATCTTAACCTTGTGCTCCTGCTTGCTTGATCTTTACTCATCTGTTCATCAAAATTATAGCCATGCAGGACAAATATTTCTCAAAAATAAAAATTATATGTGGGCCATTACAGTTAACAGCTACTTTGAAGGCAAGGAACTTCCTTCCAAAAATGTTTAATGGCCCCAGAACACTGTCGTATGGTAAAACTGCAGAACTGGAATCCCTTCATTGACGTCCCATGGTGCAAGAGCAATCATTTTTCAAAACTCAATGAAGAAGAGAACGCCAAGAGTCAGAGTCACTTGAAGTGACAGACTTCAACTTCAATAGACTCCCGATTTAATGCAAACAGGTTCCCTGGTCCTGGCTGTCATCAATGCTTGTGGGAACAGGCTGGCACTATAGACACAGCACATAAAATCACATGACTAGAAAGATAACACATCATCAGTATATCAGAGAAATTCATCAACACAGAGAACTGAAGGAGCTTTATTTACATTCAGGGTAACTCAGCACTGAGTCACTGTGAGCGTGGTGAATGAGGGCGAAGATGAGCAGCACCCAGAGTTGATGGATTTGCCTCAACAGGCAAAATATCTGTTGCACAGTGACAAGGAGGAGAAATGAGATAATGAGAAGAGATGAAATTTAAATTGAAAATAAATATTTTATCAAGCTCAAGAAATCTTGGTAAGGTTGTTACTCATGATTTCAAAATACCAAATAGTTAATTTAGTGTTCTTTTGCTGTGTACAAGTAGCTCTGGTACTGGCTGAGTGGTTAGTTCTTTCTTTCAGGGCTGAAGGAGAGACCTTCAAAAGAATACTTTTACATGTGCCTTAGAAAACAGCCAGATGCAAAAAAGTTTTTGTCAGATACACTTGGAAAAAACTGCTTTGAAAAAAAATTGACCTGTGATATTTTTCAGGACTTTTCAATATCCTGCCAGATGATAGGGTGACATTCTCTTGTATATCATTATGGAAAAAAAAAGCTGCAAAAATGTCATAGTGGGGCAGCCTCAGAGCTAGACAAGCTTGCCTTCTTCCTTGTTGGGGACAGCTACCTCCTGATGCTCCATGCAGGACATTCCACTAGATTTTTTCCTCTTATTCTATCAGACAAAATTCTTCTAAACATAAAAAATAAGCACATTACACTTAAAAATGACAAAATAAATATTGATTCAGAAGTTTTTTCTACTTTATTTTTACAGGAACAATTCAGAAAACCTGAGAATATTTTTGGAAAATTTTCAATATTGCCAAATAGATCTTTGAGTTTTTTTAAAAAAGAATTTTAATATATACCAGGATGTAGCTGGTAGCCTGTGCTCCAGGGGCCATGTGCTGCTCAGTGTGGAAAGGTTTGAGGCTGGCTGCATACCAGGAGCAAACGTAGCCACACATATTCACATAGAGAAACCTGGATATCTATTTTCACCAGTCTGGCCAATTAGGCAAAAAGATGAACTTTCTGGGTATCTTGCTGGTGTTATCAAGGATAAGCCAGGTGATGTCCCACAGTTTGATATATTCAGAATACTTTAAGCTTTGGAAGCTGAACCAGATACGGCTCTTCTTATTGTAGTGCTCTTTTCCTGTTTTTATCAGCTGTGCATCAACTACTTCTGTCACCGTGGGCCCCCAGCCAGGTAATAATTATCATTGACTCCATGATTCAGAAGTCTAGATCAATTGCTTTACTATATCATCTTCTAGTATATTATATTATACTTCTATTACAGTAGCAAGAGCTCTCACTAACTACGAACTCCAAAACCCACGACTGTCTCTCCTGAGAGCCCCGACACAGCTGTGGATCTGATTGGTTATTGAATCTAAACACCATCACCAGAATCCAATCAAGCAATCACCTTGGGTAAACAATCTTCAGAACACATTCCACATGAGCACAACAACAAGCAGAGATAGTAATTGTTTGAATTGTTTCTCCTAACTTTCCTAGGCCAAAGCCTGAGAGAGCTCTCTCTTTGAACTGAGAGCTTCCATACCCTTCCTTTGCAGTTTTATTAGATACCAGCATCTATATTCGGATAGCCCTGGGAAATGAAGTGTTTATGCTTTTTTAACTAGGGAGAGCTTCCCAATTTGGTGTCTAATGTAGACAAGATGGGAGGTGTTGTTAGAGGAAATGTGGCTTATTGGAGTCTCCCAGAGTTGCCATGGCAGTGCAGAGGGTACCTACCTTCTCCTTGATGCTGGCTTACCCCTGTGACAGCGGCTCCCATTTCCCCAGGAGCTGTCACCACTAGAGTTGGAGCTAAGGTTGAGGAGTTATCACAAAAAAATGTGGAGCCAGTCTGCTTGTGACAGAGACTGGGGGAGAGACCAGAGTAAGACAACCATATAGAACTCCTACACATCTTATGAGAGTTACTAATTTTTTCTGGTGTACATAGTGGCTAAAGCTACGCTGAAAATAAGTTAATTGCTTGCAAGGCAAATATCCCTAGTGTCCATGTTATCTTTTGATGCAGTCTTGAATCAATTCAAGCTCAGGGTGTTCTTCTGGCAAGTGATACTTGGGTCCCTCCAGGGCTTCCCAGCTGCTCAAATCTTGGGATATGTCACTGTTGCTGGACTAAACACAGAGACCCAGTATTAAGCAAAAAGGAGATAAATGTGGTTTTGAACAAACACATGGCTTCCCCTTCAGTAACATCAGTTCCATTTTTGGACAGGGTGTGTGAATACCTGTACAGTACAGGGATTACATCTTCAGAGAGGCTAGTTCTGATCCAGGCTCTCATCCTGACATCAAAGAAGCTCTGCTGCTCTCTGCTACCTGGCATGTCCACTTGGATGAGCAGATTTTCAGATTCAATAATCTGTCTGCATCGTTCAGGCCATAACTATTTCATCCAGGTACACTGTTTTCGTAGGAATCTGACCATTCAGCTGATCAAGTGAGCAAGAGGATGGACTGATGTAAGAGAGAGAAATTAAAAGGAGGAAAGTTTGCTCACTTTCCTCCAAAGAGTAAAAGAGGGGGGGGATATGTCTGGGAATTGGATGTTTTGCCTCTTCTCTCTGGATAAGGCTACCATTCTCTCCTGGAGCACGCACTGATTTTTGTTGTCAAACAGCCTTCAGCAAGTGATATCCTGGAGCTGGTAAATTCTATTAAGAATTCTCACATTTTTATTTCCAAAAAGTACTGACAGTTTTTTTTCATGTGCCAGAGTACATCAGATTCCATCCCTAGGATCATTAGCGTACACTGGCAGGACTGGGAGATTGGCATAAGGCAGGATTAGCAATTATGTTAAAGATTTTTGGCATGCCATTCCTTCACATTCCACTTGCAATTAATTATTGTAAGCCTACCCGATGTGATGTTGAGGCCATTTTAGAAGGGTAGCATCAGCTTTTGTCTTGACATATTTGCATTAAATATAAGGACTTTCCTTTTTAAAACAGGAAAAGAGAGGATTGTTTGGGCCCAAAATGATGCAAATAGTCTTTTTCAAAATGTGATACTCCCAAATTTGTAGTCAAACACAGAACAGTTACCATGGTAACACAGTTCAGCCTCTGTTCCCCAACTGGATGATGCAATACTGATTAGTTATGCTCATGTTGGGATGTTTTTTTTGATGGATTTACTTAAAAACCAGCTTTTAATGGACACTTGCATAGATTTGGTCTATGACTGAATAGATCCAAAAATATGTGTTCTCGGTTTTTAAAAATACTCCCAGTATTTTTCTACATTAATTCACCAGTAGCAATTGACCCCAAAATAGATGCTTCAAGTGAGATTCTTAAAATTATTTCCTACCATTACTCAACATCTTACAGTTTAGTGTAAATATTTTTTTTTAACTTCAATCATATTTGGGCCATTCCTAAAAGCATTTCAGAATGATCCCAGGAAACACCTCTGTAGGTGGTGAAAGTTTGCTCCAGACTCACCCTTAAGATCACTTTTAGTTGTGTGTGACCTCAGTTTGGAGAACCAAAGTCAGCAAACTTGAGTTTACTTCTACACTTGAAGTTATGCTCTCCCTGAATCTAAGAGCAAGGTTCCCACAGTCCCCAAATGAATAATGAATCCCAAATACACTTGAAGACATTTGAAAGACCCAGAGGCAGAAGGGGCTCTTGGCATGAATCCCAACAAAAGATATCTAAGTACTTCAGAAAATCCCATCTGGGACATACTGCAGAGTTTCAGGAGCCCAAAGTCTTCACAAAGGGGATAATTTCAGGTATCTCACTTGAGGTCTTCTCAATAATGAAGTCTATGGCCCTTCACAGCAACTCATCCTGGATTCCACTCACTCCTACTGATTATCTTACATTCCTTTACTTGATTCTCTCTTACTTGCTTGATGTTAACATCTCAATCACCAAATAACTCAGGTTGGAAAGGGCTCTCTGGAGGCCTTGGGCTCAAATGTTTTCAAAGCACAGCTCCATCAAATGAGATTTTCCAGAATCTTGTCTTCTGTGGTAGAGATCAGTTACAAAATTATCCAAGGATGGAGACTCCACAGCTTGCTGCAGTTTTCAGCTGCTCCCACTGCAGGACCCTTTTCTGTTGCATCTCTTAATTATTAGCCTGTGCTGCAGTTTGTAAAGCATTATTTCTTATCCTTGTGCTGCATACCTCTGAAAAGTGTTTGGCTTAAAAATCTGTGTAAAGTGAAAATGGAGTGTTCCTCTGACCAGATCTTTCCTCCCACGTGTCTTCACTGTGATGCTTTCACAGATGTTTTGAAAATTAAGGCAATTACATAGTATTTTTAACATTCAATGTAGTAGTAATATTGCAGAAGGACAGTTTTCTGTCTTAGCAGCAAATCTAAACACATAGGGGTTTTACCACTTTTATCACTTTATGCAGAACTTTTATTTTTTTAATGGGATCACAATTTACTTAAAAGAAAGTAAAGTTTACTTCTTGAAGTTTTCTGTTCCACAGTGAATATATTTTTAAATGTAAATATATGCATAATATAAGCACTCATGCTGACTCAAGTGGGTTTTTCAAGGTATCCCATTAAATCTAAGCATATGCTTAACTTTTATCTAACAAGAAGCAGCCATCTAAATTTCATTTTTTTTTCCCTGGCTAATTACTACTTGCAATTCCCTTCATAACTACCAAATGGAAATCTTTCAGAAGTGTCCTGATTTTGCTTAGGTGGACTATCCTGCACCACACACTGCCTCTCTGCCTTTCTGAAAAACTTGTGTCATGAATGTGTATGAACAAGAATGCACAGCTAACTCTTATGGCCTTATTCTTCATGTTTTCATGCTTTTCTTTTTCCTGATGTTTAAAGCCACTTAAAAATAGTCTTCAGTATGAGCTCAGTTTTGGGAAGGGAGGAATAGTTGCATGAGTTTAAGAGCAAAGTTTTCATGAAATCCCCTTAGCAAAACTTCATTTGAAATGTGCTTATGATGAGAAAACTGGGGCGGTTTTTTTCACTCCTTGTGTTTTCCAGAAAGCTGTTTCCATACTGAATCTACAGTGAGGTCAGGCATGGCAGCTGTGGATGACAAGCCTTAGAGGTGCAGCACAAAATGTGTCAAGGCAAAGATGGGTGATCTTGGGATCAGCCTGTGCTTTGAAAATTCAGCTGGCAAACAGCTGAACTTCACATCCTGAGGAGGCTCCTACTTTATTCCCCTTTGCTAACAGAGTGGCCATCTGGAGAGATTACATGTAAAGCCTTCTGGAAAATGAGTCTTTCATACTGCAATCATCAGAACAAACTATTTTTTCATCTACTATAGGAGAGTGAATTAGAAGGTACTGTAGAACCGACTCTTTCAATTTACATGTAGGGAAAATAATCTAGCTGACATTTTGGTGGTTATCAATATGTATTTTATGGACCTTATTTCCATTGAATCAGTCTGTGTTTCCACTCACACAGTTTAATAATACGTCAGTCTCTCTACAGGGATTTCATAGGGTTGTACTAAACCTGAATTTCATCTGGAATGAACTGGGATAACCAGATCGAAGGACATGAGATGTGCAGACAAATGCAAGTCTGATCTGTTCTGCACAGATGTAAGGAAAGATATATCCTCTTTCCAAACAGGAAACCCAGTAAAGGTGTAACCACCAGGCTGACTAAAATATTATGTCTTGGAAAAATAAAAGTAATTTGGAGCCTCAAATCCAGTAAAAAGGTTCTCTCTGTTTTAAAACAAAACTTCCCTTTAAAAAAATGTTTCCCTTAGAGTACAAAAAAGCTTCCCTTTGTTTCCTAGTGGGGTGGTATTCAAAGTTTTAAGTTAAAGCATTTTCAATCCTGACCTCTAATGCCACCCAGGCTCCTTCAGGAAGTGTTTGTCTCTTCTTTTAGAGTCTATATACTGCTCTTAAACAAAAACTTGTGGATACACTCGTAGTGTTTTCTGGTCCAATTTGGTTCTCAGTTTTTCTGAGTGGAAGCTCCAACAAAACAGGGCAAGGTCTCTGTCTTGCACAGGCACTCTCATTTTCCTCCAGTGTGTTTTGGGTTGGATTAGAAAAGTTTTTATGGACATCACATAAGGATCTGTACACTGAGAATGGTCCCAGACATGGCACCAATTGCTCCTCTTTCTCATAAGTGCCAGAGGCAGCACTGATCTGTCAGTGCCTTATCTGAAGTGCTGTGATCGAGGCATCAATTCATGTAATCACTTAGAGCTACAACACCATTGCCTTATCTTTGGAAGATGCATATTTCCATGGGAATCCCTTGTTTTGTACTGTTAATTATTGTTAACAGTGATCTGCAGATGACTCTCCCCTTATACAATTTCTTTCTTTGTATTCCTTTTTTTGGAAGCTGCCAGAAGCATTTGGTTTAGGATTGATACATACTCCAATACTGATCAAATACATCTTTGATTTCCCTTTGTTTCCTTCTCCTCTCTATCACTGGTTCAGTTACATTTCAGGAATGACGAAAAAGGCCGGCTGGGAACTAATTATAAAAATGCAAGTTGGAAGAAATACGATTTGTACCATTGTCCTTTATCTTTCAAGCAGCTAAAATGATTACTAATAAATGAAAGGGAAAAATTGAGATGCAACTGTTAGAATTGGGCTGTATTACAAATAATGGTTACTAGGGAGATTTCAAGAGAGCTTAATTTGGGAGCATAAGAGTCTTTCAGAGGAACCGAGCTCCTAAATCCTCCCCATAACTCTTGAAAAATATTCCCTTGAGTCACTAGATCTCTTTAAACAGTACAGTGGAAACACAGATATCAGTATCTTGCTGAACCACAGGTCTGACCTGGTTCCTAAGTGACCAGAGCTTGCAAACTGTGGCCTTTCCATTCCAGCTCAATGCAACAGGCTACAGACTCATCTGCCTCTTCTCTTACACAGCTGTTTTTCCAGGATATATTATTTTCCTGAACGAGCACATTTCTGGAGACATTTGTGTTTCTCTGCAAATTTCTAGGCAGTTGATCCTCTTGCTCCTTATCTTCCATCCCAGGTTCTGCCACTGTTTCCTAACTTTCCCTCATCCATCCACAGCTGCCTTAGTGCCCTCCTCACATTCTGCTTTGGTCCTGCCTCTTGTTCCAGCTGTACTAGCAGGTAGTCCTACATAAGAGGTACAGCAAAATTAATTCATTTGAGACTTGCTTTGAGGCCTTTTCCCCCAGTGATGGATTGGTTCAAATGGTAAGCCACTATTTCAGCTAAAAATTAGCACCATTACAAAACAGAGTTCCTACAGATTTTGGCTCTTATGATGCATCATTATTGATTTCTCTGTTGCTTCATGTTGATTCATCTCAACTGAAATGTGTATTTTTGTTGTAAAGTAATTCACTGGTGCCTCCATTTTAGACTTGTAATTTGAGAAAATGGCCTGAAGTAATGAAAGGGATTTTTGAAAACCAAGGCTGCTTTCAGTCTAAACGGGCTTGGAGAGTATTTCTTTGTCACATGGCAGTCACTGTCAGTTCAGAAGGAAAACTTTCTTCCCCCTGATTATAGCAAAGGTATACCATAGTCCATGTCTCCAACATCACATCCCTTGTCTCTAGTCTGTGCTAGTGCTGACCAAAGATCTCTGGGGCCTGAGAGTGGCCAGAAGAGATATTCCAAGGAGATATACCAGAAGTCAAACACACAGCAGCATTTCTGTCATGTGCTTCCCAGCCTCCAGCTTCCTGAGATGGATGTTGTTTTCATGTCTAACAAAGCCTCACAGTGTTGTTCCCTTCATGAACTTCTCCTGTCTCCACTTGAATCCCCTAAACTATTTGCAGCCAAGCTGTGGCCAGGAGTGCCACACACAAGAAATGCCTCTTGTTTTTAATCCATCTCCTGCTATTTTCACCTGACAGTCCTCATTTCTCTCATAAGAGGCATAAGGAGCTGTCATTTCCCTCTCCACTCATACCAGGGGCACTTAAGGAACATCCAGGAGCACAAAGCACAAACATTTTAAAGACTCATAAATTAAGAAAAGTTAGAATCTTTTCAAACAAGGAAACAAAGTTTTCTCACATTTTCACACATTTTAAATGAAGAATGGTGATGATGAAAGAACAGTCTCTTGAGCTGAAGAGGAGTCATAATCCTGTACATCTAGGAGATGGCTGCACTTAGCCTTGAATGAGGCTCTCTGGAAGGATCTGTGGATGGTGAACATTAACAAAGCCCCTGCATAATGTTTGTGAGTTTTCATGTACATTAAAAAGTGATAAGCTGGCCACCTACTGTTCATATTTTCATATCAGATGGTTTTGTCTCACATCAAGATAAACTAAATGATTTTAGTTTAAAACAGATGGCAAACTGTTGGCAGGAGCTTTAGAGGCATCAACAATTGTAAAGTAAAGTAGGACTCATAGGACAGATGAGAAATTAAATACCCAGTGCTAGAAAGTGACCTGAAATTAAATCCAAGGTATAGGCCATCACACAGCAGGATGTTGAAAACTTTCCTACAGATCTGCATTCTGCAACTAGCTCCTGTCTCTTTCAAGGACAGAGCAAAAGTCCCAGATTGAAAGAAGATTGCCCTTTTGAGAAATGAAAATTCACATCCAAGACTGGATGAGGTTATTTGCATGTTTGTCACAGATTGTTTCAAACAGAGTTCCCGTCGCTCCTGAGCCAGGTGAGAAAAACTTCCTGGTATGACAGAACATCTGAAACAAAACATAAAAGTAATTTGTAGTAATAAAAGACAGTCTGCCAGCCTACCAAACAGGAGTATATGAAAGATATTTCTGAAACCCACACACATCTTAGGTTATGACCTGCAGGTCACCCACCTGAAATCCTGAGTTAACACCTGGCTTAGGAAACTCTGCTGTTGGAATGCACACTCAATAGGCACAAACATGCTGAGGAGTTACCACAAATGGTGAGATTGAAAGTCTTGCATTTCACCTTGCCTCAGAGCAGTGTCCTGAGCATGGGGGGTGTTCTCCCTCTGGTGCAGGAGCTGCTGCTGGGATGAAGAGCACTCCCCCATGACAGTGAGCCTGCCTACAGGCTATCCCTGCTGCAGGAGATGAGTCTGAAAGCTGCCACATAAATATTCGTGCTGCTTAAAAATGGAATCACAGGTCAAGCGCTGTTTAATTCAGTCTTGAGAAAGCCAGTCAGCCAGACATGCAGAGTGACAGCTGTTATGTGGCTCTCAGTTGAGGCTGGTCCCACAAGCTTTTGTCACAGCACAGAGCACTCTTTCTATGTGCCAGCTAAGACATCCCCTACCATTATATTCACTGCCAATAAACCATGATCCTTAAACACACTTGTAGCATCCCTATTCATCCCTTCAGGACACTCTGAACATTTGATCATCCTGACCTTTGGTTCTCAACCTTTTGAGAGTTCTGAATAACTGCAAGAATACACTAATTTTGAGGAAATCCAAAATAAGTGCTCAAGCTTTATTCCTTCCATAGGCACTGACAAGTTAAAAATTGCTTTGTGTCACATTAAGGTTGTTTAACACTTTCAAGAATTCCCAGGACTTCAAGGCTTCTCTTATTCAGGGAGATAGAAGTTTTCTTCTGCATAGATGTATTTTAATTATCACCTAGGTAGTAAGAGAGAGGAGGAGAAAGACAGTCCTTCCTGAAAAGGGTAGATGTGCATTCAGTTTCTCCCAGGATGAGTCAGTCTCTTTTCCTCACACTTTCTCATAACTCTCTAAAGAGCCAAAAGTCCTCTGCAGATGAGCTTAAGTTGATCCAAATGCTTTTCAACCAAGCAAGTTTTTCTTAAGCTGTTTGTCTCTCCACACACAGCTCTATTCACAGGCCTCCTGGACTCTTTTTATAGTATCCAGATCTCCCCGTTTCTCCAAAGAGTCATACTTAAGTGGAATCAGCAGCTGGGTTCCCATTTTCATGTGAGTGGTTATGTGCCACTAGTTTAACTGATTTGGCTGGGGTTTTTTTCTGCATCATTGGGATGAAATTTTATTTCAACTAAAAAAAGTTGTACTTAAAACAATATTGACATAATATTTTGATTTTTCACATTAGTTTGTGCACCCTCAGAGAGTTTGTTGACAATACCAAAGAGCTGACACATTTGAAGGAAGGGATACCATTGTCATTGTCTTGTTTTTTATATCTGAGCTGATGTCATATGGTATGAAGCATTACTTTTTTTCAATTTGTGCGATCTCTCCTAGTCCTAAAATTTGGTGCCTTTATGTTCTTGCTCTCCCTTTTCCTCATGCAGTCATGCCCAAAACACAACACTGCTTCTATCTGCATCTCCAGTGTCCTACTGGTGGAAGTAATTTCAGGTAGTAAAAAATAATCTTTTTTTTTTTTTCCTTGAAAAGAAATGTGATCACAGTGCACACACAATAAAGCATTTTGATCTGACCTGGGCAATGAATGTACTTCAAACAGTTCCCAAACTCTCTCAGAACAGCAAAACTAAAAGAAAACCCTCTAACCCTACATCAGGCTGACCCTCCACAAGAATGTGGATCTTGCTCTGTTTCCAAACCAACATAGTTTAAACCCAGGATTCCTTAAAGTACTTAAGAATTTCAGTGATTTTGACCTGACCCACCAAGAAAAAGAAACTGAGGACAAATCCCATTTGCAGAATGACTTTTTATGTGATGATGACTTTGCCAAATTCCACTCATCACATTCAGGGTACAACCTGGGCTGCAAACCTTGAGTGCCCGACCTGGGGACAAAGTCAGTTTAGGATAAATTGCAGTGGAATAGAAGAGAATTTTGGAGCAGAAGAATACGAGGAGGATTAGTACACTGTCCCTGCAATGAAAGGCAGCCATCCTCCTCCAGAATACACGGCCAGCTTGTCTGGGCACTAGCTCAGCCTTCAGAAGAGTTTCCGTCCTCTTTTTATCACCCTCCTCTTTCAAGAAGGAGCACTGACATCAGCACTTACCAGGTCCATACAGCAGGAACGTGATTCAGAGGGGTGTAAACAATGCTAAAACCTCACAAAAAGTCAGAAAAAGATCAATTTTCTTTCTAAAGTTACTGGCACTCCCATCACAACACCCTCAAACACACTGCAAGTACACAGTAAAAAAATACCCTCTTTAACTACCATCAAGTCTTCCCTTTTACTTTTGATTTGTTATCAGAGATTCGGTTATATGGATTGCCTCTACACAAGTGAGTTTGGATTTAACTGAATTTTGTGTTTTTCCCTAAATACCTGGAGGCAACCTGGCATGCACACCCTGTGGTATGAATTAATATCTATCACCTCTATCACTCTATTTAATTCAGTTAGCAGAACATCTAAGTAAAAAGGCTTCTTTGGAACTTTGAGCCTGTCTAAATGCCTCAGGTGTTTTCAGATGTTTTTATTCTCCATGAAAAATGCATCTTCAAATGATAAGTCATTGTGAAAAGTGAACAAACAGCAGATCCAACTTTGTTCATTAACAAACAACGTTGTCTATGAACACAGGATATGTCAGGCTGCATTTATCTAGCTCATTCCTTCTTATTAAGAGAAACCAACGTCAGATCCTTCAGACAGAGGTGGGAAGAACCACTGCAAGGCAAATCTGATCACCCATTGATCCTTCCCTGATCCCACAGAGCCACTATGGTGCCTCATGCTGTGGGGGCTGAACACCATTCCCAGGCCTATGAAGTGGGAACAATAGGATAGGAAGCATGGCACAAAGGCAAGTGCCATAGATTCGGAAAATTGTTACATTTGGAAAAGATCTCTAAGACCAGTGAGACCAAGCTTCGACCAAACACCACCATATCAACTAAACCACAGCACTAAGTGCCTTATCAAATAATTTCTTGACTAATTCCAGGGTTTGTGACTCCACCACTTCCCTGAGCAGCCCTTTGCAATGCTTGATACTGTTTTTGGTGAAGAAATTCTTCCTGGTGTCTAACGTGACCCGCCACTGGTGCGGCTTGAGGCTATGTCCTCTTGTCCTGGGAGAAGAGGCCAACCCCCACCTGGCTACAGTCTCCTTTGAGGAAGCTGTAGAAGGAAAAGGTCTCCCTGGAGCAGTCCCAGGCAGGAGGACGAGACATGCCATGAGGGAGGAGGGAACACAGCGTATTAAGCCTGCAAGCCAATCTGCCAAAGACCTGCCAAAGATCTGCCAATGAGTGCGGTGATGAGATTTCAGACACACAGCTGGAACTACAAGAACTTTGCCTTCTGCTGCAGGATGATTTAGAGATTTCCTTGACTGAATATTGTTCTGTTCCTGAGCCAGGGTGAGCTGAGCACCATCTTGTAAAATGCACAATTTCTGCTTCAGTAAGAGACACAAAAGGACCATGTGGCTTCCTTGCTGGCAGAGAGAGCAGGAATGATTTGGAATGAAACATTTCAGGTCTTGGTGATTAGTACTGAAGCTTATGTGTTCATCACATATTAAATTAGTAGTTCCACACAAGAATAAATAATAATGAAGAAAATTACTGGATGGAGGAGAGAGAGACCAAAAGCGAGGCTATCACAAATCTCGAGGTTACTGAAAAATGAGGCCATCTTGAATTAAAAAAAAATAAAATTAAAAGGACAAAAGAACCCTCCCAGGATTTTGCTTTATTTCATGGTTTTAGAGATTCAGGTTGTCAAGTTATTTGGAATCATACTTAAACATTACAGCTTTCCATGCTATCTCTTTATCCAGAAATTCAAATATAAGACAGAATGGCTTTGAGCATCACATTTCTGGAAAAAAAGGAAGTGCAGAGCAAAAAAATTTCTCTTTGATGAGAGAAAATATTCTGAAAATTAGCTCATTGCAATATTGATTTTTCAGTCTGAAGAAGTCTCTCATTTTTATTTCTTGCCATCTTTGAGATGCTTGCTTCACTGTATGTTTACTACAGTAAAACAGTAAAGAAAGATGTAATGAAGAGCAGCATCAGGAGACACTCTTTGCTCTGGGTGGTTCACACTTTGCTGGAGAAGAGAACACATCTCATGTCAGGAAAAGGTATGCAATCAGCTCCAACAGCACTTAAGAAGCCAGGGCAGAGAAATAGCTGGGGGGGTCTAACAGCCTGTAGGCCCTGTCAGCATTTATTATCCATAAAGGAGATGTGATCATGTAAGAGGCTGCACTGTGAAAACCACCTATATTTTCTTGATTATAGTATTTGTTAAAATACCTGGTTAGAAAGAAGAGCAATGGAAGCTGAGCTAGGAGTTTGAAAGGATTATTCAGCCCTCTAAGTTTTTGTGGAAACAAAATTTAAAGAAAAATTATAAGACACAGAGAACTGTAATTTATCTTGAGCTCATCACCTGAACAGCAATTGCTTAAGAGTCACATTACAAATACTATAATAAGTGAGAGCATAAGGCTAGAAAATTAACTTCTACTGGAAAAAAAAAATTATTTATCTATATGATGTTCCAAAGAAACAATATTAACCAAGTGCTCAAGACTGCAGGTTTTGCTTGATTACACAGTTAGAGAAAATTCACATAATTCCCCTGTGGTGAAAAAGTGTGGTAATGGGAAATTGTCAGCAAGTGTTATTTACCTGGGAATTGGTCTTGAGCTTTCTATGATGTGTATGAGTTCACCTTCCCCATTTAGCTGTTCTTACAGGGCAATGCCCTCAAGACCTAATGATTTGGTAAAGTTAAGGATGTGAAAAAAGCAGCTGATCTGCAGCAAAACCTTTTCATGGCTGGGAAAAATCACTTTTGAATGGTTTCAGAAAAATCAGAATGGAATAAATATGAGCAGAAAGATTCTACAGCTGACCTGATTTTTTTTTCTTTTCTTTTCTTCCTTTTTTAAAGTGATTTTTGTACTTATTTTACTTTTACAATAATATCTGACCATGCAGCTAGCAACAGATTTGGAATTACAGCCTTATTCCTGACACAAAGTCCTCAGAATAAAGGCAGGATCTTGCTGGGTCATGCAGCAGCACCACACTGCTCCCCCTCAGCTGGTGGGACCTGATCTGACATTACAGCTGTGCTCTTGGGGCCAAACTATTGGAACTGGATTTGTGCATTTTTGTCATGTGGCTGCTGTATTTCTGGCTCTGTGTTTTCTGGCTTGTACTTTAGTCCTTAGCTAAACCTTTCCCAAGCTTTCCTTCAGACATGAGTAGCTCAAGGAAGTATCCTGTTCACAAGGCACAGCTGAAGCTGAAACATCATGTTTGCCCACAGCAATAAGCCTTGGCAAAACATGAACATAAGGGATAAGATCATCAGCTACTGTGGACAAGCTGTTGAGGATCTCCTCCTGTCTTCACAGAGAGCTGGGAGCCAGGCAGTCCCTTGTGGACACTTCAGCTGCTTAACACAGCACTGCTGCACCAATTAAATTCCCTGTCACAGATGCTAAAACCACCAGAGTTGCTTACAAACTCTAATCAGCGCCATAGTAGTGATATCAAAATGGTAATGGTGGTGTGTTGTGTTTGACAGAATGAGTCCCTGGAGAGCCAGAGTCACTTCTGCTCTCTGAGACCTAAAAAGTTCTGTGTGTAATAGGGGGTGGTTTCTTTCTCTTTTCTGAGTGGCTTCAAAGGCACAAACTGAATCTGCAAAAGCCTTGGCAGAGCAAATGTTGTAAGATATATATTCTCAGAGCACTTCAGCAACTGCTCAGTAGTCATGCCAGTGGCTAATGGAACATTAGCTGAGTGCATTCGAGGAGAGGTGTGCTACACCTCTAAGTGGTCTGAAAGTAGGAAAATGTTTTGTAGGACTGGATGCGCCAAGTACAGAGTAAACCAAAAATGGTGGCCCCCCACTTCGAAACTCCAGGCCTTCTTTTAGTGAGATCAAGTGAAAAATACAGTCATATGATTCTGGAAACTCTTGGATTTTGAGGGGTTGGTTTGTCTGTTTAAGGTTTGGCAAAAGCATTCTCAAGGGAGCACATCTGGTCTCTGCCATGGTTTGGGACTGAAAATAAGTCCACTTTACCATTCAAATTCAATTTTTTTTTTAATCCAGTGGCAATTCTTGAAAAAATTAATAGCCTTTTAATAATAAACAACCTTTTAATATGACTATAAGCTGTTTCAAAGCAGCAAGCTGAGTGAAGCATTCCAAGTCTGGAAGTTTGCTATTAAGTAATTTAGATAACAACTGACATTGCCAGATATATTTTTTTTTTTTTCCTGTTACTTTGTTCATACAGTAAACATTACTCTTTAGGATCTTGTTTCTAGAACAGAGGTGCCAATTTTGCTCTCTCTGTTTGGGTATTTCTGGGTCCCTCATAAGCCTATTTTCAAGTGAAAACTCCTGGGTCAGATCTTGATGATCTGGGCTTGCTCTCCACATGACTAAATTTGTCAGTTTTCATGGGAAGAAAGGGAGGGAAGTAAGGCATCAAACTCAAGAACACCAGATTAAGGACAACAAAAAAAGGTTTTGCATCCATCTGACTAAAATAAAGCTGAAAAGGCACTACCTAATCTGTCTTGGGAATCCCTGGGAACCATAGCTGTGAACCTAAATTTCAGATGAACATGGTGTTCTTCACTTCCTGTCCTGACAATGTGGCTTTATGTGCCACTAAATTAATCCCATTTCATTTTATAGAACTGTTGTGGAGCTGAACATACCTTCCCATCTATTTGTTCATGACCCATTTGAAAATCAAAACGTGGTTTAAATACTTTATACAGCCATTACTTTTTATTATGAACTGCTGCTCATACAGACAGCACTGACTTTTATGACAACACATTATTTGATGGAAACACTCTTTTGCTGTTATATCACCCCCTTGGTAAGAGCTACTCCGCTGCACTACACAACACCACTCC
Organism: Chloebia gouldiae; assembly: GCA_003676055.1. NCBI lineage: Eukaryota > Metazoa > Chordata > Aves > Passeriformes > Passeridae > Chloebia > Chloebia gouldiae. The sequence goes on from QUSF01000025.1 coordinate 5,644,686, forward strand.
ACAGCAAACACAGTTTTGCACCCACAGTTAAACTGTTGGCAAGAAGATCAGGCTTTCTCCTATGGTCTTCTCAATCTTTGAAAAAAGCCTTGTTATGTTCACTTAAAAATCATTCTCCCTTTTTTCTTTTATTTTCTTAAATTAATAGATTTTTTAAATTTTATTTTTACATGGAAGATAAGAAATGCAAATCAGCAAAAAGTATCAAGATGAGTAACAGAAAAATATGAAAGCAGAAAATACTGAGCAAAATTGACATTTTGACACAAATTCTGTTTACTTGGTCTTCATGAGACAAGGTTGGACATGGGAGTATTCCTATGAGAGAAAATAGTCAGAAAGCCTGGTTCAGAGAAGAGGAGAGGATGGAGCAATGCAGCCCATTTGAAATGCTGAAGCAGAACTGTCCTTTCTAGGTTAGTAGCAACCAGCAGGAAAGCTAACTCCGTCATTGCTAAAACACCATTTCCAGTATTCTAACATCTGCTATCTCTGTCTCTTAACAAGGCATGAGCACTTGTTCACAGAACAGAAATCCTGTAATTCCAGTCAGCCCCTGCCTCTGCCTTCTCTGATGCTTTCACTGTAAGGACACATTTTCTGATCCAACATTTATATGCAAGAACCCTTTACAAGCTCCTTGTGTTTCCTTGCCTATGCAAACACACAGACAGCAATACTGTGACACTTCTCAACAGTTTAATTATCTTTTTTTCCATCATGTTAGGCTAAAACAGGAAGGCTTAATCTTACTGCATGTTTCTATTAGTGTAGAGACTCTGAAGGATATTTCTACTAACAATTTTGATAAACTTCCTCTGTTTCTCAAGGGTGACACAAATTTTATTGCCGTATGTTCACTTTCTTGGGTTTTTTGACACAAAAAATGCACCAAATAAAAAAAAAGGGATTTCATCTGGTACTTTTTTTTTTCAAGTATAAACCATACATTCTTCACAGACATATACAAAACTAACAATTAACATCTTCTGGAGCCATCGTTACTGAACACAAAAATTTTAGCATTCCACTGTACAGTTATATAAAGAGAAAACAGAAACAGAACAAAATTTCCAACTTTCCATTGAAATCTTTCCATATTTATTCATCTCAGTAGAGTAGTTGGATTTTTCAGACAAACACAGCACACAGCAGTCAAGCTACAAAACCCAAAGAGCACTTAAGGACACAGAATAGGTGTCAGTCACATTTCATGTGTGCACTTCTCCACTGGAGTGCTATATTTCTTCTGTGAGGGGGTTTGTTACAACTATCAATTTTTTCTCTGTTCAGCTCTTAATTCAGTAGAAGAAATAAGGTTCCATGATCAACGTGATCTGATTCTTTCTGTGATGTATTCACAACTTCAAGCAGGGAAAATAATAATTGCAAACACATTACCTGTAGAAAATTATTTCTCACTTTTTCAGACTGATAAACGGACCACACAAACATGAGCTTTTCCCCTGCCAGTAACAACTGAACAAAGAACGAAAATCTTACTGGATTAAGTGATTATAGGAAGCTGAGTAACTTTTAAAAGTGCAAAAAATTCCAAACTGGTAGAAAGAAAATTGGCTAGGAAAGGTTCAACAAGATGCCTTCAAGAAAAAGTAGATAAAGAAGAAGACCTGTGTGTAAGGCCTGTGGGAAAGCAATTAAGATATTTGTGTTGATAGCCACAATGCCCAGATGCCTGCAAATGATCTAAATCTGCAGTCTACTTTAAAGAAATTGTACTTGTACCTCATTGTGTTTATCTTGCTTTCTTGCACTGTCATTGCCCTATTGCCAATCTTCCAATCTTTCTTTCTTATTTTTTCCTTTTCCTTTTTTTTTGTAGAGCTGGGAAGTGTAACATTAGACTCCAGTCACAAACCCTAATATATATGCAGTTATTAACTCTGTTTCTCCCCAACATTTTTTCCCTCTCCCTGTCTTAATCCCTGGGAAAGTATGTTTCCTCTTGATTTAAATTCCCTCCACATTATATTCCTGTCTGACAGCAGTCTAAAAAGAAACCCCCACAAACAATAGAACAATACACTTTTTGAAGTAAAAACTCTAACCACGTCAAGTTTCGATTAAGTTGGCCTGAAATCATAGTTTGATAACAGCAGTAGAAATATTAAATCTGTAGACATTTAAAATTTAATTTCTCATAAAGCTCTTCAGTGTATTTACCAGCTGCCAAGAAGGTAAACACCCATAAAAGCCTTTCTGTCCAGAGACAGCTAGAAGCTTAGAAAATTTGTTTTTGTTTTGGCCATAAAACACGCTTTCATTCAACATTTCTCTCCCTCTCACCCAAGAAAGGATCATTCTTTGCACGAGCTTTTTGCAAAAGTTGTTTTTCCTTGGGGGGGAATACCTAAATATCTCAGGGGAAAGCTTTCAGGTTTATTTCAAATGAATTTTAACTCTCTTGGCTGCTGATTCTGGTGAGCCTCATCTCTGAGATGTCCCAGGGAGGTGAAGAGCACACAGCACCACTGTGCTGTGGTTCTCAACCCTCTGGCATATTCAGAACTTCTCATGTACTGGGACTAGGATTGGGTGAGCTGTCTGGGCTGTGGATCTTGACCACAGCCTTTAAGCTTTTAAACTTGGTAGGCATTTCCCCACTGAAGGGTTTGCAACAATCTCTCAGGACTCTGGTAATCCATACCTTGACAATTGTTTTCTTGACAACCTCAATCAATTTCTTGCCAATCTCTTTTCATTCTTCTTCTTACCTTTATTCCTTCCTCTGTTTCTCTTCTCTTTCTCCTATCACTTGGTTCCTTCCCTTACTGCTTATGTTCAACAGATGACCTGGGTGATGAAAGTCGTTTTAAAAACTCACAAGTTTGGTCAATTATAAGAAATCAAAGTTTTCACACAGTTTCCACACTCTGTTTTCCACACAGTTTTCTCTGAAATGTCAATACAGTCATTCAGGTCAAAACAACAGGAAAAATTGCATCATTTTCTGCTAAAAATTCATTGGCTAGAGTGGCAAAATCTGACAACCCTGCCCAGGTAAGAGAGGTCTCTCATCTCTCCACCCACTTAACAATAGGAGAATTAACATTTTGCAGATAGGTTATCTTATTCATCAGCCTCCACAAAACATTTCTTGCTTTCCCTCCTCCTTCAGGGAAATGAATACTTTGCAGAGAGCTTATTTCTTGCTCCCCTTCTCATTTATTGAAAGCATAGCCATATGTAACTTGCCATTTCATGTCTTAATTTTCCTCTTAGTTTTGACATCACAGGTCTGAGAATTCCCTTTATTGCCTGTCCTGAAACCTTCAATGACTCCCTTTCTTCCTGCTCAAGACTAAAAACTAGAGGACAATGTTATTTTTTACAATAATGTTAATGTTTTCTCTGCTTTTTAATCCTTAAGGATACTTCTGCTTTAAAATTATCATTATTGCACCAGATCAGCATCAGAGAGGCAAATAAATGAAAGAAAATGTCAGGTGTTCTGAGATATGAACATCCTACAACCTCTAACTGCCATTAGTTGCTAAAAAAATTTTAGTAAATTCTCACATGCCAAATAGATACTTTCTTTTTTTGTGAGGTGCTCAATTTTTGTAAACTTAGTTTAAGTCCCCTCAGCATATTTTGTTGGGTTATTGGACTAACTGGGAACAGAAATTGTTGGGGAGTCTGTGCCTATGCTCAGTGCTGCTGCTCTCTTTTTCATAACTGCATTTCAGTCTCCACTTGCAAAACAAGCATGACAGCAACTCCTTGATCTGCTATGTAGAATGTGACCAAGAAAGGAAAAAAATGGTGAAAGTGAGGTCAAGTGTTAGAAAAAAAACCCTGAACATGCAAGGCATTAAAGCCATCATGAATCAGAGGATAAGCCCTTTCCCAGCTTTTAGAGACTACAATGAAACATTAATGACCGGCCATGCCAAAATACTAGATTTGTTGGGCTCAGGAAATGACCTGTGAAAACCACACTGACACTCGAGTCAAGAAAAGTGTTTGGCTGGCCTTGATGGATTTTTATTTATCAAATCCTCTATAAGCTTTATGTTCTTTCCTGGACCTGAAAAAAAGCTATTTTAAAATTATTAAAAGTTTTAAATACCATTTTACTTCTGACTTAATTACAGTTCATCAGGGCAGGTAAACTGAGTGTGGAAAATGTCAAAAGGATTGATAATAACAAGTAGTGTCAGAGTTGAGAGGGGACCTGGACTAGTTTTGAAGTAAGATATTTCTGTCTAATAAATTCCAATCAAAAAATAAAATTTACATCTCTGTTCTATGTAAAATGGAACTTCCCTTTGGCAATGGATGGATGGATGGTCATATGCTGTGCTAGACTGTGCTAGATCAGGTACACCTGGATTAAATTGGGCTGGACACAGACTCTGTCTCCAGAGACACTGAGAATTAATGACCCCAGCAAGGCCAGTGTCAGAACTTCCCATGGTGTCAGTGGGGCAAAGAAAAATTACCAGCACCTCATTTTTAGAAATCTCTAACCCATGTTTCAGTATTTTTTCATCTTCTTCTTCTTCTTCCCTGGTAGTGTAAGACAGGGTTTGAGGTTCACTAAAGCCTACAGACAACAACAATGACTTTCAAAACAGAAGGAGTTTAGTAGGTGTAAGTTGTGTTGCTTCATGGGATATGTATAAATGTCAGATATCTATGGTTTTGATCTAGATATATTAGTTGTCAGTGAGGAAGAATGTTCACTTTTAGCCTCTCATTCATCTGACCTATTTCAAATGTCTCATTTCTATTGAGTTTATATAATTAGCTGGCTGGCTTAGCCAGCAGCAGGGCCCACACCCACTCCCTCACTGCCCTGACCCCAGCAGGATGGGGGAGAGAACTGGAAAAGTGAGAAAACTCGTGGGTTGAGATAAAGGCAGTTTAATAGGATGGAAAAGGAAGAAAATTATAATGCTGCTAATAACAGTGATAAAAGAAGCAGAATATGCAAAACAAGTGATGAAGCATGCAATTGCTCAGCGCTCACTGACCAATGCCCAAGCAGCTCCCAAGCAGTGGTCTCCAACTAGTTTCCCTCATGTTTGTGTACTGAGAGGGATGTCACACAGCATGGAATATCCCTTTGACCAGTCTGGGTCAGTTGTCCTGGCTGTGACCCATCTCCACTTCTTGTGCCACTCCAGCCTCCTCACTGGCAGGGTGTGAGAAGCTGAGAACTGACTGTGGTTGAAACACAGCTTAGCAGTAATAAAAAACATCATTGTGTTATCAACATTATTCTCATACTAAATCCAAACCATGCTATTTTATCATCTACAAGGAAAAAAATTAACTCTATTCTAGCCAGAACCAGCATAGCACAAGAAGCAACTTTCTCCAGCACAAAGTCTGGGTAATCAGCTCATACAAACAAATCTCTATCTGGTCAAATGAGACAAAAAACTCTGTCCTATCAGAGAGTGTTACTCTTTTGACAATATGCTCTTCTCTACTACATGGCAGGAGAGATGGGATCGATACAGAGAAGTCTGGGAAGAAAGTTGTTTTTATCTCAGTTCCCTTCTCTCAAAGCTAGTAAAATTCTTAAGCAACACAGAGGCTGCTACTAGACTTAATTATTGATTGTCAAGGATCCTTGAGACCTTCCTAGGGAAGCCTCATGATGAGTACAAACTACTGTTCATCATTATTGTCACTGAAAGATTTACAAGGTGAACATTTTCTATATGCATAAATTACTAACCCAGCTCTTACACTTAGAGCTTTGAACCAAATTTAACATCTCAAAAAAAAATAGTAACACTCCTACTGGTGTTGTTTATCAGTTAAGTCTGAAACTTGCATCTAACAGCTCAGAATGGAAAAATATTTACTTCAAGTATCTAATTTTCTTATTTTCATCACCAGACCAAATGGCTTAGAATTATATTTTTGCATGAACTTATTGCAGTTTGCATTACTGTGAAGCCACTTGGTGTAATAGAACCACCCTTCCAGAACCAACTTTATGCATAAAACTGACACTGAGTTAAATATCTATCTGTATATAGAAATTTTTTCCTCACTATATGTTGATGCTTCTTTTGCCAACTGCAGACTGTGACATGCAGACTGCCCTACCAGAAAACCACAAATCCAGCCAAGAGAATGGGATGTTGTTTCATTGGTAAGACTCAGGTCTGCAATAATCGGAAAAAGACATTGCCATCTATTTTTTTTTTTTTTTGCAGGAGTTAATATTTTCTGTTGATTTTTCTGAGAAATTTTAAGCAATCTTCTGCTCCTCCTAGGCAAAGCATTGATGAGAGGTGTTTTTCAGCCACAAGTATGGCTAAGGCCAGATACAAACATCTCCAGATTACTTGAAGACACCAAATTGACCATTAGCTATTGCTGATAACTGGCTGTGATTCTTTGTTGGCATAGAGTACATTTAGTTTTGAAGCATATACTCCCTTATTTCCATATAATCAAATGTTTATAAACATTTGATTATCTCCAGCATAAGCAGAAAATTTTATTTCCTGTTATGAAGAATCACAGGGACCTTTTCTGCCTCTGCACCTAATAATGTAGTCTGGGCAACCAGAATAATTTATTCCAGATGAGAAAACAGTCTGATACATGTACACCCCTACACACAACTAAGAAAGATATCTCCCAAGTTTTTGTTAGGAATATCCTATATAGTTTAAAAAGGATAGGAAAGATGAACTGTTTCTAATACCAGAATTTATTTTGTCTTCATGTGGTTTCTGCAATATTGATAATGGAAAATGTTTAGGGTTTGCTGGCTTTTGTAAGCTGTTATCAGATTTAGCCATGTAAAACCAGAACTGAGTCTGTTTACCTTTGCACCAAACTGTGAAGTCTCAGGGCAAGCGAAATGTGAGCTCAGCTGTACTGACAGCCTTGTGGACAGCTCTCTTTGCTTTTTGCTTTGTTTTTCATAACCAACATTGTTTATACCATCTTCCTGAGGTAGATTTAGATCAAGAAATCTAGCTCTAAACTCTGAACTGATTCATGCTCAAGGGTTAGATGGTGGGCTTTCATAGAATGGCCTTTTTGTGGCAAAAAATGCCATGTGCCAGATGGAACAGGTGCTAAGGGCATTGGATATCATACCACCAAAAGTGAAAAACTCAGCCAGTGTTCTTAACTATATCACAGTTCAATTGCAGGCTAGCAATATTTATAGTTTTTCTGAACACTCTAAAAGGCTCCCAGACAGCCTTTCAAATTTCTTCCTTTGTCAGGCTCCTTTATTTATTTCAAATGTATACTTTTAGCCTTCTTGCAAGAAGGAATCATTAGTGTTAACACAGAAGACATGTAAAAATACAACACAATGCCCAAATATCTTTCACAGGCTAAAAGTGATGCTTTTTATCCAGTGTCGTAAGTTCAAATGTGTTGCTGGTTTTGGATCAAGGATATAGAATGAAATTATATGGTCCTAGGGAGACATCCTGTCAGAAGTTTTTCATAGGATTCATTAGAAATTGTTTTTGCTCATTGAAAAGTAATTCAGATTTTGGTGAGATAGGACTGCATCAACCAAGATAAATTTCAGGGAATTTTGACAACTTTTCACTAAAGCTGATGTCGTAATTCTGGAATTAATTTTATATATCACTTTCAACTGGCTGTTTTCTTCACCATTTTGGTATGAGCACTTATTTCTTAAACCAGACTATTTTACTGGTTTGAAATAAATACAAACTCTAGAAAATTCCTTCCTTAGCACTGGATATGCATAAGGAAGCTGACAGCATACTTGTAGTTTTTAAGCTATCAATTACAGACTTCTTCAAGTACTGTGCTCACAGGTGTGACAGAAATCTAGACAAGACACTGTATGATATACTTGATGCAACCATCCATACTACATTTAGTCTCAACTGAGTCTCTCCACTAATCTGTTATTTCTCTTTATATCTAATGTCAGCACACCACAGATTAACTCCCTAAATTCAGAATCTGTCATCTTTTGTCTGGAGATAGAGTACTTTGCTTTGTGTTGTTTCATTGAAAGCCACAAGTCACAGCACACCTCAGTTTAAGGACAAATTAGAGTCTTCCCCCTGAGCACTGCCCCTGCAGTGTTAGCCACACACAGGTGTTCAGAACTACATATAAAAAATAAGGGAATGCATGATTCCTCTACCTGTTTACATGTTTAAAATGCAGGGCAGCCAGCTCCAACTGGTGGTGAGGAAATAGCAAAATTAGAGTCAGAATTGGGTTGTAATTTCACTGGTGTTGTCACAATCTGCCTCAAGGTCCTCCACCTTGAAGGGAGCCTTCAACTTGAAGGGGACCTTCAACTCCTGAGAGCTGCAGGTATGATAAGGGGAAGAGAAGTTTGTGGTGTGAGTTGATGAACACCTGAGCACCCCATACAATCATTGAAACTTTAGTGCTTCCTACACATTCTGAATATAGGAGTTTTTATTTCCCTGGTCTTTGTGTTCTCCTTTTCCTCTCATAATGAACTTTCATCACTGTCTTTAGAGAGAACTGAGGCAAAATTTCTTGGTCTGCATGTCAAATTAAACTACCCTTAATCCCTCACTCCACTTGCTACTCTTGTTATATTTTATTGGAAAGAAGAGCCCTTTCTGACTTGGGACAGTCTTCCCTTAGCCCAAAACTTTCTGATGCAAAGTTGTGTCCTCACAGAGAAAGGTTCAGCTCTACTGCTAATGTCCCAAATGTGTTATTTTCACAGGCACAGCATTTTGGGGTAAAGGTACAAATTATCTCCATTTTCAGTGGTCTATCATTCAGTGCTGCATTTTCATGGGCACAATGATCCATGAAAGCTTGGGAGATGCTTTGCACAGTGGCTTCTTAAGTACTCCACTGCAATAAGGATAATGCATCTAACAGTCAGAGAGGCTGTATTTGACATTTTGTGACACAAAGCATAGATGCAAGGTGATGTGGGTATTGTAAAACATGTCTGTGCTGAGAACGGTATGGTCCTTGGCTTTTATTCACCTTTAACAGGGAGGTGAGCCATGACACTGGAGCATCTCAAGTCTGTGAAATGTAAAAAACCACAAATTTCAAATTTCTCTTAAAGGCCACCTTCTCTTGACCCACTTGAAGCTGGTATTTTGAGTAAGAAGGGAATACTAATGACGTGATATTGCAAATAGTCATCAGTACTCAGAACTGCTAGCAGAAACTCCTGTGCATCAGTCATGCCAACCAACTGAACCTCCTAATCTCAAAGAAAATTTGTGCACTTAATAGCCCTCATGTCCTGAGAAAATGTTTCTGTGATGCTGGGGTAAGTAAGGGAGTGGCAGCTCCTGCTTTCCCTCAGCCTGTACCTCCTAGATGGTAAAAGGCTCCTTACTCATTCCAGTTTTTCAATAGGAGCAGCCAGACTCACCCTGCTCCTCTGTTCCTCGTGTTATTCAGTGGGGGGCTTGTGAAGCACACAGCAGCAAACGTGCTCTGTTCTGTCTGGGGCAAGTCCTCCGTGGTTACCCTTGAAAGATCACCCTCATTTCAGCATGACAGGCTGAAAAGTCCTGGCTTGCACTGTGTGCCAGGAGGCCAAATGGACTCAGCCTCCTGAGGGGTTTGGCTGTGTGACAGTCACATGCTTTAAGGCACAGAACCTTGAGTGCAAGCTCAGCGTCAGGTTCTGAACCTTTTATGCAGCAAATCCATGGTAGTAGAGCAGGACAAGGAAGAACTAACTGAGTGTGCACCCTAACATAGAAGCAATCCATCCAAACTCATGCTTACAAAGGAGCAGAATATTTTGTTGTTAAGGTTCTTGAAATAAACCCAGCCTGTGTTTCCTTCTAGCAGAACGTGGGGCTTTGCATCCCAGAGCTGTTTAGGGGAGGAAAGGACAGGAGGGAGTATTATGCAGATGAGTCCACCTTTACTCCAAACCCCCAAATAAGTACTGCTATCATTTCTGGGAGAGACAGAAGGACCTGGAGCAAATCCAACTGGATGATGCACTCCACATTCCCCTGGAGTGCCAATTACCACGCAAATAAAGCTAAGATAGTTTTAAGGATGACACTAACTTAAGGGTAAAAAATAAAACATTACTGAGACATCATGTATTTCCTAAAACCTGTCATTACACAGTCAAGAAATTATCATTAATAATTTCACTTAATTGCAAGCTAGTTTCCTCCTTAAATACAACTTCTATACACACTTTCAATTATTTTTAATGGTGTGAATAGCTTGAAGAAATTTAGTTACTCTCTAGGAGAACTAAGAACCTTCAGGACAAAAAAAAACCAGTAGCACAGATGCTAAATTTCGTAAAAGACATAACTTTAAATCAATTTTCAGTCCTAAACTAATTGATGGTTTACTTGTAAATTCCAAAAGAAGTTAATTCCACCCTGAGAAGGGCTGTAAATTTAGGAGGATGCATGTTTTTCCAGTGTAATGTGAAAGGCTGAGCTTACTTTTAAATATAACCTAAAATTCAGACTGTCCTCAATGGAGGGGGGAAGTGATGTCTTTTATTAGGAAAAATCTGTATTATTTAAGCTGTAGCTTGATGTTTGAGATGTGGATTTGAATTTTTGCCCTTTCTCCCTGTTATCACCCTACTTTAATCTTAGATAAATTGTTCAGCCTGTTTCTTCCAAACTATACAGCAATTAATTATCACAGTCCAGCTTCATAAATATTAAGAAAATAACTCAGTTTAGATATGTCTGGACTCAAGGCCCAAGCAGACACAGAAATATTCAGAACAAAGTTCCCTATTAGGTGCAGCAACCATTGACATTCAATAGCACTTATAGCTACTTCTAGCAGAGCTTTTGTTTGTTTGTTTGTTTGTTTGTGAGTTACACTGTGTGGCAGAGTTTAGTTGCTTTAGGCAGGGCAGGCACCTCCATTCAGACTTAGAGCTTCTTACAGTGAACCAGATTCTTCTGGGCCCAAAAAGTTGTTTTCCTGGTTCATGCCATGATGTGTCATCTACCAGAGCCTCGAGCTCTCAGTCCTATCTATTGGAATACTTCCACATATACCAAAGAAGAGCACCTGGACAGATGTTAGCCAGAAAATCAGGAGAGAAAGAACCTGTCCACAAAACCTGGTCTTCATGATAACACAGGAGAAGGATTTTATTTAATCATACAATACAGAATCATAAAGCATGAGCAAAGGCATAGCAAAGTCAAGGTGCATATGATGATCATGGCCATGTAGCATGAAAAATAAAAAATAGTCACTGAATTCTAAATATGACATCATGAACAGGAGCACAGGTCCCACCTCATCTATTCAAGCTCCATGGTTAAGTTTCAAGAACAGTTTAGACATCTGCTGGTGGAAAATACACTCAAACACCAGAATGCCTCCTTTATTACCTTCACCAATAAGTGTGTTCCTACAAAAGAAAATGGAATATAATATTTTAATTTTCTGTTGAATACATTTATTGGGTACAGGGCTCCCCTAGTGTTCCTTCCCACATTTTGCACCTGAAAATACCTAACTCCTCTCTACCTCATATCTCTGGTATACTATAATTGTACAGCTTTATAGCTTTAGGAAAGAATAGTTTGCATTGATTTAGGCACACAGACCATAATAGTAACTTGTATGATAGTCATTGTTATCCCATTCTATCCCTATGGTTACAATAAACTATTAGTTTACATTAAATAATGTAACTAGATTCACTGTCACTCTAGGAATTAAATTATAGGTCTACCTAGATTAATTTCCAGCAGTTACAATGATTTCCCCAATGAAATTATTCATTTCAGCATCCATCTAAATTGATTTCTTTGGGGAAAGAAGATAGGAAGAAATATGCATGTGCTAAAAGTTTCCTTGGCATAAAGTGATACAGTCAGTTGGATATTGTCTATAGGCTAGCAGAATATATGTCAGCACTTCTTATATGAAAACTCTTACAGCCTGTCTCCTTCAGTGAATATCTGAATGTACAGTCCTTATAGCAATGCAAAAAAGTTCTGTATCCTGTAAAGATTTTTTTCTGTTATCTTTATGTTAATGTAAAGCTCTTCCATAGTCAGAACCATGTTTACAGATCTGAGGACAGGTGGCACATCCTAAGCAATCTGTAAAGCTACAAATTTGGTGGCATCTTTATGACTCAGAGGATTCTCTACAGCATTTTGTGTAAGGCAGGAAATAAGCTGTCAACTTACACATCTAATTCTCGTGGCTCTTTTTTTGTTGTTTGTTTTGTACAGCAGTGGATAGCTATCTGCACTGCCTTTGTGCTCACATCTTAGCTGCAAGATTTTAAGGGAATCTTCATGACATCATTCCTCCATTTTAAAGACAGTGGCCAAAGAACAGAAAAATAATACAAATGTCCATGTTCCGGATGAGAAAACACAAGAATACCTCTGATTGTTGAAATCAAAGATTAGTCCAAGCCAGTGTTGTGTCTTTAAGATAAGCATAGCTGATCCTTCCTCACCTGTGCTCTCTCATGTCCTAAAAACAGCTTATAGTCATCCTGGGACAAAGACTCAGGTCATCATACTCATGGACACTGGATATGGCCTATGTATCTCTGAACTGATTTATTCTTAAGCAATTCTTTAAGGAGTTCTATTGGGTTATTTTATATTGTGCAGGGAAAGCTGTTCCTTTCCCTTGATCTTAAACTTACTGTATGTAGCAATTTCTTAGAAGACTTTTAGCCTTTCCCTTTTATTTTTAACAAATGAGCAACTTCTCCCAGTCTTCTGTCTCCCCATCATAGAATCATGGAATGGCTTGGGTTGGAAGGGACTTTTAATACCATCTAAGTCCAACCTCTTTTTCATAAATTCCCCTTTCAGTACTGGGAAAACAAGAGGTCTCTCAGAGCCTTCTCTTCTCTGAGCTGAACAATTCCAACTCTCTCAGCCTGTCTTTGTAGGAGGCATGCTGCAGGATTCTGAGCATCTCCATGGCCTCTTCTGGACCTGATTTAGCAGAACCATATCCTTCTCATGCTGGAGGCTCCAGAATTGGATGCAGCACTCCAGGTGGGATCTCACAAGAGCAGAGTGAGAGGGGGAGAATCACCTCCCTCTATCTGCTGGCCACAGCCCTTGTGGCCTCACATCAGCTGTCATGTCATACAGTAGCATTAGATCACTTCTTCTGAAAGGAAAATTAACACCAATAGACTGTATAGAAATTTTACTGCTTATCATAGTCATATCATATCACAGAAACAGATGGGAGCAGTATATTCAGATTAGTCACCAGAAAAAGTTGTGATGAATTCTAGAAGCAGCTGGCAAAATTAGGTGGAGGTGGGATGAACTGGCAGAACAGTTCAATAAAGGACTGTTGAAGGGAGAAGAGACCAGAAGGAATAAACACAGTGAGGGCATGTTTTTCAAAATATACTCTCACTCTATATCCCAAGACTGTGAAACAGAAATGCTACAGAAAATTATAGCAAAATTATTTAATGCATTGAAATATGAAGACTGTATTCTCAGAGGGACTCCTGTTCAATTCTGGTTATCTACAGGGACAAAAAAAAAAAAAAAGAGACAGAGATGGAAGAGGTTCTGAAAATAGGGATTAAACTATCTGGAGAACAACCAAAGAAGGTCATATGGGGACTCTTTCACATGAAAGAGCTAAAGTAACAAGAGACAAGTGATAGAAGCATAAAAAAAGTTGTTGTTGCCCATAAATGTTTTAGAGAAAGTGAATTGAACTTCTCTTAGCTTTTTATTTAGAGGACATATTCAGTGAACTAGAAATGTAACAAACAGTGTAATGAAGGAGCAGATTACAAGAATTTTTTTAAAAGAAGAATTTCTTGTATTTCTTTAAAACCTATATATTATTAACACAGAGAATTACCACGAATGCATTATTTTAAGATTGCTGCTATAAGTCTTTCTGTGTGCCAAGAAAAAGCCATCCTCACCAAACACTAACTTGGAAGAACTAATCTTGACAGAAAACTCTGCATTGTGTAAGGCTGGTAGTGGCAAGTTGTTCAAGTATTTGTGTGGCACTGATTCCAAATAGCTTTGTTCAATAAATGATAGTCTCAATTAACTCAGTCAACTACAATTGAAGATCAGTTTTCAGCCCTGTCCTGGATGACTCAAAAATTCTATTTAAAATCTCAAGTGCAACTTATTTCTTCTTCAGTTAAGCAGATATTAAAAAAGCAAAACAAACAAACAAAAAACCCCAAAAAACCAAACAAACAAACAAAGAAACAAAAAAAACCCAAAAAAAAACCCACCAAAGAAATGGAGCTTACTTTTGCAAATTTACTTACACAAGAGCAGACTAAAAATTCCAATCTGTCTGTAGAAAGAACAATTTGTTTAGTATTTCATCCAGCTTGAGTTCACACTATGAATTTATTCAACCTTTGAGTAGGGAGGCTTTCTCAAGTCATAATGTTGTACTTCTCTGCAGAAACACAAACCACTTGTGACCACTTGAATTGAATTCCAAATATTTCTCCAGATCAAATTATACAGTAACAGAGTGTTTTGACTACACATTATCTGTATGGCAATTTACTTGTTATTGATGCTTGTTTTTATATGTATCTATAGGCAAGAAATACGGATGGGGGATCTAGAGACTAACCTGGAAAATGGGCTTTTATTATTTCTAACCCCAAGTCCTAATAACAGTAGCTATTAGGATTTCTTTCCAGCTGTGGTATGAGAATTTCATTGAAATTGCTGTGTGCTGTGCCCCATTGTATTACAGTCATGCACACTCCTGAACAAGCACACTTTAAGTTCTTCCCTGTTCATATTGGTGCACAATGAGACAAACTTCTAGAATACAAAACAAAAGCATTTTATTTTTGCAAATCGACAAAACTTTCCCATTCAGGTATTATTTCAAGAGACTTAAAGTTCTTAAACTAAAATTTTTGATTGTAAAGAAACAAAAGCTGGTAAATAAGCTCGGTCTCAGGGGGATACTGTCCCTTATATTCAAGAGGCACATGCGAAGTAGTGGAAAAATCAGCTATAACTTTCCCATGAGCTGAAAATGTGACATCTAGAATAAAGAAAATGAAGTGTATCAGATAGGAAAATGGTAGAAACATGGGCAATAAGGTGCAGCTGTACACAATTCTAATGTTTTGGACTAGTATAGAAAAGTCTGTAGAAATGATCTCAGCATCACGATTTTGCAACTGAACTAGTTGATATCTGGGAGTAGGTGGACACAAAATTATACCGAGATTGCCTCATGGCCCACCACTAATTAGGATTTCTGAGCATGGTATTGCCTTATGACAGTGGGAGGAAAACATTTTCTCCCAAAGAACATCTAGTGTCTACAAAGAACTCATGCATCAGTTTTAGTTATTCAGTGACTTTTTTTTCCCAAGCATCATGCACATCAGAAAATTAAAATTAAATGCCCCTTTTTCTTTGTAGTAGTCTAAATTCTGTTTGTGGTTTTGTATCCTTTACTGGATGCTTGCATTGAAATGTGAGATGTACACTGGGTTTTGTGAGTGTTTCTTTAATTAGTTCTGTTTCCATGAGACCCTAAGTATTATGAGATGCAGTCAATGGGCAAGGAAAATATTCATAAAACCAGAGAGGTTACTTCTGTAAATGTTTGCACAGCTTTTCCAGTATAGGAACTGACACTGTCAGGTGGCCTATGCTGAAGCTGTGTTGGCTAAAACTCTTTCAAGAAAAAGATATAACCTTCTTCCTTTCACTTCTTCCAGATGGCAATTCACTGGGGCTAGAAGGAAAATTATATGGAGAACTATACAGGCATTTTTATCTTTGTTCTTCCATATGCCAGGAGGAAAAACGGGTCTGTGGTCTTGCACCAAAATAAACACCAAAACAGACAAGTACAGTCATGATAAGGGTAAAGTATCCTGGAGACCTGGTGAGATATGAGGTCTGTAGGAATGCACAGACAGCTACTTCTCTGTCAGGTTAAAAGAATTTATAAAATGCCAAGTGGCAGAGGGAAATAAAATGCTTATTAAAAGTATCCCCTCACCACGACACTCCCTGCCATCAGGCAGGAGAACTGCAGAGATTACAGGTGGCCAAAAGGCAGGGGGAGTGATGAGTTTTACAAACCCACTTTAGCACAGCAGCCCTTGAGGGGAGTGGGAGGATGTGTAGGCAAGCAATATAAGGGCCACACATGCACAAACCAACCAAATGTCACATGAAGGTACAAAAATATAAGCTGAACTCATTACCACCTGATCTTAGATAAATTAAACTCTCTTAATAGAGGTGGCTCAAAAATGATAATGTTTCAGTGGAGTTTTGTTTATTGACACCATCTGATATCCTATGATATTGCTATGGTAACTGGAAAAAATACCCTGCTACTGGCATTTTGTGTTAAATGACTGCAGTTAATGAGGAGCCTGTGTTAAAGGTCACTTTCTCAGGGAAAAAAAAAGCCTTTGAAAAATGCCTGCTAACACTCTCACTTGGAGATAAGTCTGGTTCAGCCAGACTGCCACAAACTGTTATGGACATATTCTGAAAGGAGAAAAAAAAAACCCCAAAACCTGTGGGGGGGGGGGGGGGGGGGGGAGGGATGTGTCTCACATTAAGAGCTAATGGGTTCTCTAAGAATTATAGTTGTCACAATCCACAGGACTTGTCCAGCTTTCATGCCACTAAAACCATTTGGAAAAAATAATAATTGCTTCTCCATATACAGAAAAGAAATTTCTTCTTTCCAGTGACAGTTTGAACCCCCAATTAGTTTGAAAATTGAAGCAGTCATTTCAGAAAGGTGCCACATGGCATCTGATGAACCAAGATGGCTTGAGTGTCATTTGCTGTTGACTTTTGCAGGCAGAATTCCAGTCATAGCAACAGGACATTTGCATCAAAGACAGGCACAGAAAAATTGATCTTATGAAGAAGTCTGAAAAAAGGATGGGGAACATAGAACTGTAGCTTCCAGGAAACATATTACATTTGGGTGGAATACTTCTTTTCTTGGACAGCCAACGTAAGTAGACTGTAAAACATACACAAAACCTCCCAAAATTCATCTCATAAATCATTTTTAAAAGTGAAAAAATTTTGCATTGGATTACAACTCCCTGCTTCAGTACTTCAGTATTTTAAGTGAAGACTGTTTTGCAAAATGTGGAAAGTTTTCAGAAAAACATGATCCAGTGCCTTGACCAACTAAAGGACACATATTGGTATCAGCTGTTTGTTCCCTTCTTTCATATTTCTTCTGTCCATATAAAATATTCCCCATCAAGTTGTATTACCCTTCCTGTATAACCCTTTCTGTATATTGGATCTTCCAAGGATGCTGAGATGAAAGGGCAGCTGGACATTGTAGGAATGTTCACCAGACAAAAGTCTAAATGAATACTAGAAAAAAAAAAAAGTAAAGAAAAAGTAAAGAAAAAGTAAAGAAAGTAAAGAAATAGTAAAGTAAAGAAAAGTAAAGAAAAAAATCTAACTGCAGCCTGAGCTGTTGAGAGTGATGTAAATAATCCATGAGAATACTGTTATATCTTGAGCCATTGGCAGTGCTTTCAGTGTATTTTTGATGACATCTCCTGTTGTCATCCAAGGAGCTTTTCACCACAGACAGGCAGTGAGTGAGTTGACAGAGAAGTAAATCTTTTGGAGGGGGTGCGGAGCAGCACAGTGTGGGAATATTAATCCCAGGAACATTCTGAACAGGAAGACACTGTGAGGTGGCAAGGCCCACAGAGGCAGGTTTTCAAAACATTGGTTCTACATTCTGTGTAGCTCTCAGGTGGTAGGAGGCCAGAAGTGGAGACACAAAGTCAGTCACAAGTCAAACCCCAGCAGAGACTCATTCTAAACTGGCTTGTGCTTACTGCAGCTTTAATCTTCAGCCCTTTTCAGTTCACAGGATTCCTCCAGTGGAGATATAAATCACTGCAGTGCATGTGTGCCAATAATCAGCTGGCTTTACTGAATTACTTTTCAAATATGTCTGTCCAGCACTACTTAGGCCCCCAGCACTTTCCAGATCAAAACTGGCACAGTTTGTTATGGTACAGCAATGGCCATCCATGTTCACCACTTATATCTTCTTCATTATTGTATGATTTGAAGCACTGACAGACACGCTCGTCTTCTAACAGAGCTCCTTCCTTATTGGTGTCACCAATATTGAGAATGGGATGTGTCCTGGCTTGTTTGGCCTCTGCTGCTGGACCAAATGGTGGCAACAGCGGTGTTTCACCCCAGAGACACCTTTGGCCAGCTGGATGTCGCAGCTGGGCACATGGGGACAAGTCCAGACATGCCAGAGCTCATAGAGGGTCTGCTTCCTCAGAGGTTTTCCTCTGCCAGAGAAGCTTTTAAGGCGACAGTGAAGGAAAAGAGTCGGTTCTGATGGAGGGTTTAATCCAGAGTTTTTATTCTGGCCCACAGGCCTCTGAATCCAGTCACAGCTCCAAGCAGAACTTCCCTGCAGGCTTCTGAATCCAGTCACAACTCCACCAGAATTCTTGGACCTCATGGTTCCCCCCTCTTTTACCTGGGGGAGAGGAGGGGGAAAAGAATAGGGATCCCACTGACCAGGTATGGGAGAGGAGGTCTCAGGGGACAAAGGACACCTGGATGGCCCAATGCCCCCCGGGGGTGGAGGGCATCTTTTGAATCTGCCCGATCACTCGATGCACTTCTGGAATGCCAGGAGTGACAGACAGTGCTGGCAGGGGTCAGGGTGGGGAAAGGAGGAGTGAGTGATTGACACACCTGGGAGTAACTTCAGGGGAGGAACCACGGTCTGGGGGTAAACCATGAAGGCACACCGCAACACTTCCTGACAGACAAGCTGTACATGCTACCTTGTCTCACTATTCTTTTACCTTTTTTTTTATATAAATTCCCATCTAAGATGAGTTTAGATGCCATTGTTGCTTTGTTGTCCACCTCTAGTGCAATCAGGAGACTCAGTAACACCTGAGTAGAGTGTGCCTGATTTGAAGTCATCATTCAGCACACCTCAAATATGTTTAAATCTGCCCCTGCAGGACATCACCTCTCTGGAGAAAACACATACAACCCACTACAGATGTAAGAGGCAGCCTTTCATCCTAGGGCAGTCTGTGCACAGCAGCACCACACCAAGAGATCAAGAGCACTGTCCTCTCCCAGGGATCACCAGGAGGATGAATGGCCATTTCCCTCCCCATGCCCTGCTGGGAAGCATATTAGCAAGCAATGCAGGTACTTACCCAAAGCCTAACACAAAAAGAAAAACCTGATCTTCCCAGCCTCCCAGGGCACTCTGTATATCTTCATGGGCCAGATGGTAAATGTCTTTTACTATCCCCAATGGAGCCACATTTCCAGCAGCACTCAATACCTGTTAAGATCTGTGAAAAAGAAACCTATTTTTTATCTGCTTTGTACCCAGGCACCCAGTTATTTTATCACTATGTACTTAAACATCTGGCTTTAAAATATTAATATTCAGCTTTAATCAAATTTTAGATTAATTGTCAAAGTTTTCAGACACACAAGCTGAAATTTATCACTTTCTCTGAAACAGGAGCCTGTATAATTATATTATTGGATTAGCAGTAGTAAGACAACTTCATTTTGTGGAAGGTTTTCCTTCAAATTTTGTGACAGATATCTACTATGGTATGCTGGGGGAAAAGAAATTAATTTTAGGTTTTGATTTAGTTGTGCCAGGTTACAGCCATTTGGGAGAGGCAGGGGTCTTTGCAGATGAGATCTTTAATTCCTGATTCAAAAGTATAAGAATTTTCATTCTTAACCAAAAGGAAAACAGAGGAAAATGAGACAAAATACCTGTTTTCTTTAGTAATGCCAAATAAAACCTTCCTGCAATATCAAGACAATAAAGTTGCTCCTATGCTTGGAAGAATCATCACCAAATGCATTTGCAGACTCTTTATGAGGGTGTTTGGACACTTGCACAGAAAGCCCTGGACCTGGGCCCTTGACAAAGCAGTGACTGTATTAGCAGTCAGCTGTAAAATACATTCTGAAGAGACCCAGAGCTCAGCCTGAAAGGTTTGGCAGTAGCAATATCCAGCAGACTAGTAGTCATTAGTTCCAGATGATCTACTCTCTGGACACAGCAGAGGTTCATTTGAAACTATTTTAATTCAAGAGGTCTCCTCATAATGAAAATGAAAAGCCTGAGGTGAGAGACATAGATTTTATGACTTAATTCTTCAGTTTTTATGGTGTCACAGCCATGTCAACATCACAACTCTGTTAATGTTTTTATGTTTCATTGAAGAATTATTGTGGAGAACCTAGACTGCAAGTGGCTGCCCTGTCTTGCATTCCCAGAAGTGGAAAAAAAAACCATCACCTCAACACCCTCAGAGGATACCCAGAACTCTAGTACACAAGCCTTTGGACTTGTCTAAACAAATAAAAAACAGAGTATGCTTCAAAACACTGATGAAGGCCTAACACTGTCTGCATGGAAATTAAGTCTTTTTAAAATTACCAAATTTTTTATATTCTAAAATACAACATTTAGAATAATGCAGCACTTGTCCCGGATGCCAGAAGCACAATTGTTAAATTGCCACTGGCTTTAAATAATATAAGCAGAATGCATTTGAGTCCCTCTAAATTCTTATAATTTTACATTACATTTTCTTTAATTTAGAAGTGTTTGTCAGTCTCCAAGGAACTAAATTCAGGCCCAGCAAATAGACTCAGTTTTGTCAGTTAACATAACAACCCCCATGTTGTTACCTCAATTTTCATCCCTATTTGCTTCACATAAAGTGAAAATGTACACTGCTAACTGCAAATCCTGCCATGCTGGAACCCAAGTTCTGTAAACAAGCAACACAACTGAATACTAATAACACAGGAGAGTTAATTAATAAGTAGATCTTTTTGAAAACATCTTACATTGCCCTTTTTCAACCAACAGGGCATATTTGTGCACAATCTCTTATTTGAAGGTGTTTATAAGAAAGAGAGCATATTTTAATGAAACCATTTAAAGAATTAGAAGATAAATACAAATTCCCAAGCAACTCTTTGTTTAATTTAAAAGAATACTTTATACAGTAAAATGCAAGCATCGCCTTAAATAACCAACTACACTGAAGGATAGTATAAATTTAGACATGAGCTAATCCTGTAATTGTCTAAAAAGCTGGTAGACAGAGAAACTATTTCTTGTACAATCATTGCACAATACCAAGCAATATTTGCATCATCTGACAGCTAGGAGACAAAATTAACTGTTATTATTCTCCAGAAATCACAGTGTTATTAATCTTCTTGATACTATGAACATAGGTCTGTTTCAAATAAATGTGTGACAAGTTTTCTTAGTGAAAACATTGGTTCAGCTGGGCAAATCGGTTCAAAATATTTTAGTGTATATTCTGTTTTTCTGCTGCAAAGTGAATTGAGTTGATGGACCTGCTACACACCTGTAAGTCCAGGTATCTATAAAATCCTAATTTCCTTTAGCACACAAGAGCATGTACATGTTTCCCAACCTATGTGTTATTCTGACTGCCAGTAAAGGCCTTATTTAAAAACTAACTCTGAAAATCAAGGAGGCCAAAAGTAGTTTCAGATTGTCAGACTGGAATAGAACGTTGCTGTTTTCCAAAACCTTTTTTCCATTCTACATGCTGCAGGAAAGGAGGAGGATTTTGGTGATATTAGACCCTTTGGTTTTATTCAAGATATGCTGGTCTCCTCCTCTAACAATTCCACTATAAATATTCTAGTATGTGGACCACAGAAAAATAAGCATCCCCTCAATTAATACAAGAAAATGGAATGTGACTTTTTTCCCCCACTTAGCCAATATGGAAAGATCCCTGATCTCATTTGGACCCTGGGTGATGACAGGAACAGAACAATAAGGTTTTTCATTTTCCTTTCCCTCAGAAGACCCTTCCAGCCACAAAGTGAGGACTAAATGAAGGATAAAAACTCCTACTTAAATGAATTCAAGAGAACCCACAAAAATCTTGAAATGCCTTTAGGAATTAAGCTCAAAATATTCCAGAAAGCAATGTAGCATCTTTATATATTAGTGGGAGTAAGTTAGTGCTGAAATATTTTAAAATGTATTTAGCTTCCCTTGTTTCATCAACAAATGTTATTAAATTTTAATGAGTAAAAATAGTGCAATAAAACTAATGAAGTCAGTTTCACCAGGAAAATGCAATGAAGAGGGTACCGCTTATTTTAAAAGAAATATTTGTTCGGTACAGTTTGTTTTATACTTTAATAAAAGGAAGATTTTTGGTTTTCTTAGTTTTGGCAAAAGCTTCTATTTTAAAGTGAGGTCTATTAGTAGAAGAACAACATTTAAAGAAAAGGATGATTTTGGGGACCCTGTCAAAGACTTTACAGAAGTCCAAATAAAATACATCTGTAGCCCCTCCCTTGTTCACAAATGGAATCACTTCATCCCAGAAGTCCCCTGGGTTGGCCAGACAGGATGTATCACCTCCCTCTTCTCCATGTGCCTTAGGAGGATGATGATATTCCATGATATTCCCAGGCACAGGGCTGAGGCTGACAGGCTGGTAGTTCCCAGGGTCCTGCTTTCTGCCCTGTTTGAAGGTGAGTACAAAGTTTCCCTTTTTCCTGTCAGCTGGGACTTCACCTGACTGCCATGGGTTTTCAAATATCATGGAGAGTGTCTTGGCATCTACATCAGCCAATTTCCCTCAGAACTCTGGCTTGACTCATGGACAGTCAGGTTCCTCAGGTGCTCATGAACCTGATCTTTGCTTATTGTAGGAATCACCTTGTTACCCCAGTCCCCATCCTGCTACCCATCAGCTCTCAGAAAGAAAACAAACCACAAATGAATGAAAAAATAGCTGTCAGGATATTAAGCCACCTGTGGTGTAGAAATGGACTATCCCCATCTAAATTATGGCAGCCTTGGAATCAAAGTGAGTGATAATCTGCAGCAAAACTTCATAACTATGGGATTTGACATCAAATGGCACCATAGCCTTATAGACCCCCCTGGTATCCCCTCGGTCACTGTTGTATAAAGGAAGCAGAAATGTTATGTTAATTTTCTGGCAGCCCTCCTAGACTGGTTTGTTTTATCTCAGAAAGATCCTGTAGAATAATGTCATTAAACATTCCAGAAACATTCCTGTGCAGGGATGTTTGTGTCTCCTTTGGACCATACCAAGTTCTTCCAAAGCTGTTCTTGTTAGCTACTTCAGGCTGTCAGCATGGAGCTGCCAGCTACCTGCACTGCCCCAAGCTGACCTTCTTGTCCACTCCTAGGCTTGCTTTGGCCAGATTCAGAGCAGGGACTCCTGTTCAGACTTCACTTACCCTTTGCAAAGGATGTCACCAAATGTTTTGACACCTGCTATAGAACAGCTGACAAGAGCTGCCTATGCACAGGGGTTGTACAAAACTTGGCTGTGCTCTCATCATTGTTAGGAAGCAGCTGCCTTATGAATGTGACATGAACTGTAAGACATGACCAAATTATTTTCTCTTTGGACAGCGGTGTTTAAGTTATATGCTTAAAATGTTAGAACTTAAATGGTTCATGCTGAAAGGCAGCAGTGCTTCTGTATAATTTATCTTCCTTTCCCCTGTCAGAGGGCTATACTGTCCACCTAAAGATGCTCAAAGCAAACACTGCTACAGAAAAAGCTGAACCAGCCCTTGGGTGTTGCAGCAATTATCTTAGTCAGTGAACTCACTTTTTTTAATGTTAAAACTCCATTTATAAAACTAAGCAGAATGTGTGGGTGCAGGTATGTGTGTATTCATAGACATATATGTGAAGATGTAGAACATATGAATGCAAAGGTATGCTACAAACTCTGGTTTTTAGGTTGGTTACTCTTTAGAGAGGTAAATCAAATTCTGCTGTGCAGTTACAGCTGACATTCCAGTAAAACCAGCAGGATAAGAGAAGTACAGCACAGACTATAATTTGATTCTGGGGACCAATATGTAATGAAGTATCTCTTGTTTTCTATCATTTTCCTTTCTCCAAATCTTGATAATATGCACAATTGTATAGCAAACTTGAAGATGGACAGTGGATTTTCCTTCTCTTAGAAATTCCTTTTCAAACATTTCAGGTTTTAGAGGCAATTGTCTAAGCTGAAGTCATCAATACTTTTTTAAGGGAGAATATACATCAATATAAAAGTACTACTATTGTTATGCCCAGGTCCTCTTGTCAGATTAGGGAAAGATTGTTTGATTTACTCTGGGCAGTGTGCAGAAGAAACAGCAGAATTCTCAGGAGCTTTGATAAACTTTTGCTTGCACACTTTAGAATATTAAAGTCGAATAAGGCACTTGGCAAATTTGAAAATGTAGCCATTTTGGTTAAGAATGCAACAGCATAAAAGCATAAAAATAATACCTAAGAAAAAGTATAAGGGAAAAGAAACAGGATAAGAGTAGGAAGGTGTGCAGTGACCACCTGTGTATCCCCTGACAAGATTTGTTTGTTGCAATTTTGATGTCTGTTGGTCACAGTGATGGTCACAGTTTTGATCCCTCAGGGATGAGGGAAGCCCACAAAACACTGAGTTCAATTGGCTAATATACTCCCAGGCTCAGGTGGGAATGCCCAGGTACCTCCCCTGGGGCAGGGAGTTTTACACTGTATGGAAACTCCCTTCAGCTCTCTACAAACTCCCTCTAGCATCCTACAGATTTTCCTCCAGCCCTTGACTGGAGTTTGGAAGTTTTGATTATCAACACAGGCACAGAAAATATACACACACATATATATAAACACCATGACTCATCTAGACAGCGAAATTTCACAGAAACATATCTATTAAACTCAGATCTATCACATCTACTGAAAGAGAAAATATCAGTTTCACACGTGTAACACAAATTTAATTACAGGATTCTAATTATCTTCCTTTTAACACACAATAGCCAGTAATTCTATAGGAATTCTATCAATTAATTATAAGCCAGCTTCTTATCCATCTCTGTATTTCCCCAATAAACTCTTCACATTTTCCTTCTCTACCCCCACTCCCTCCCCTGCAATATTTTAGTCTTAGACCAAGATCACCCTCCTGAGACTATGACAACAAATGGCCTTGTCAAGATTCCCACAGGTTACCAGTTTTGTCCTGCTTTGCCAGAATTACTGACTCTCTCTCAATTGGAGGTTTGCACAAACACAGTAATCCAGTGTTCACACAACTGTGAAAAAGCTGAAAATGTACCCAAAGGATTTGGAGCAACTCAGGCTGCAACAGTACTGGAACAGCTCTACAGCCGCAGAGCTGTGCACATCGCTGCTTTTCTCCTCCCTCTGCAAAAACCCTAAGTGTTTAAATTGCATGTGTAAGTGATGTGTTCCCTTGCACTGTATCAGCAATTAATTTTGCTATGATTCAGTTTTGTTGATTCAGTAGCTAAAGAGCACTGCATGATTGGATAAAAGTACAAGAAGAAGCACCCATGAGCAGCCCTGGCTGTTAAAGGTCAGTTTGCTTTTCCCCCAGAAGCAGGCTGGCTGCTTTTGTGAAAGAAAAAACTCAAAGACAAAGCAAATGGAGACAGCAGGATAAGCAATACCAGGGCTGCAACAGTGACCTGAATATTATAGCTACACTGCTCCCAGCATACAGACAGAAACTTGTCCAGACATTTGGCCATCATATGTGCTCCTCTCCTGTATCCTACCATCCACTTCTGGACTTTCCACCTCCAGTAATGCCACCTTCACATCTTAATAGTCCTCATTTCTCTGCTGATACATAATCTGGTCATTCCTTTTCTTGTCTTATGAGTGTATATCCAAATGCTATTTCTGTATATGCCATGCTATAACCACTTCCTCAAGAGAAGGAAAAACATCTTTGCTGGGCCAACAATGAATGAGTGGAAAACTTAAGAACAAGAAAAGTCTGTAAGAATACTTTCTCAAAGCACACCACCCACTTTGAGAAATTTGCAGACAAGAGATTTCCTTGCCTTTCCTTCTTCCCCTCACCCCACATCTGTTCAGCCTTCATTTTCTTACACCATGACCTCTCTACACCAGTTGCTGAAAGAGTCATTTGCTATGCAGACCTTTCACAGCCTCCTCATGCATAATTCCCTCCTTGCAATTGGGTAGTCAGGCCTCATCACCTTTCCATGGCAGGGTGCTGATCTGATTTTCTTCCATTTTACTTTACTAGGCTTTCTCTGTGCCCTCTCAGCTCTTTTTTTCTTATCATTCCTTGCCTATTCTGGATGAGCTGATACAATCTTGGGATTAAGTCTTTCACTTTTCCCTTCAAGACATATAACAACAGATGCTGTCCAAATTCAGCATGAGCACTGTCAGCAGGGATGGATGTGTGCACTCAAGTGATACCTGAGGATATTTTCATGTGGCACTTCAGAGAACATCTCAAACTGTGTCCTGTGGTAGAGCAAGTAAAGTCTCATGGGATGGTTTTCCTTGAGAGAGCTCAAAAAAAACATGTGGAGTTAGGAAGTTTGGGACCAAACAAAATGTAACCTGAAGTAAATCTCACAGGATATGTGTAATGGGGATGTGAAAACCTTCAGGGTTTTTTGCTGCAGTTCCTGAGGATCTGACCCTGAGATCACACCTGTGAGAGATTAGTACAGGAAGATACCCTGGTCCTACTCCCTGTAGGAGTCCCAAAGAAGTCATTCACTATGGCACAGATGGAACAGAGACAAGGACAACAGAGAACTAAACTCAACTGCAGCAGGAAAAGCAAAAAACTTGCATACAGAGAGCCAAGAATAAGTTTGCTGAAAATCAAAAGGTCTGAGTGAAGCTGCGTGGGATTCTCTTCTGGTTATCTTCATGGTATTGTCTGTAAGGTCACCCATGTAGCAAAGAAAAATGTCAGGGATATACGTCAGATGTGTCCCCTGTCCCACAGCATGTCACTGGCCAATGTGCCCTGTGTCAGAAGCAGAATTTCTTGTCTCCTGGCCTCTTTGCAGAAAGAGCAATTTGACTTTTTTCAGCAAAATAAGCTTTGTTATTTGGGCTACATCTGGAAGTGGTGTCAGCCTGACCAGTTTTACAGGAATGAGAGCCAGAAATTACCAGAGGGATATAGAGCAAGGCCAGTGCAGGGGGCTGAGCTGCACAAAGCAGGGCAATGAGCTAAGGCACTGACAGTCCTCACAGAAACCTTATGGGTGGATTCATATGGAACCATGAGAATACAAAACCACAGAGCACTCTGAACTCTCTTTTGCCAAATATCCTTCTAACTCCTTCTGTGAATAACACACAAAAACCCTAAAGAAAATATCTTGGTTCAAAGCAATTTTATATATTTTATCACTCCTCAAGGCCAAGAATCTTGGTTCAGGAGCATTTTTTCCTGCTCCACTTTTCCATTGGTTTGTATCTAACAAGCTGTCTTAGAAAGAAGGTTGTTTATTTAGAAACTTAACTTCCAGACAGTGTGTGTGAGATGCACCCTAGTCTTTTCTCCAGTCTGAGAACAGAACCATCTATGAATAGATAATCTCACAGCCTACACTGTTGGTGGTACTCTCATCATAACCCACTTCCAGCAGACTGTATCTCAGCTGGAGATATCTGGAAAAGAGATAGGTGGAAGTGGAAAGCAGAACACACAAGAAATACTCATGCTGTTTTTATATCCTCCCAGCTCTGCCTCTCTATAAATGGCAATATGAGACACTTAAATCTTTGTGCAGCAAACAAATCACCTTAATTGAACACGGTTTTCATTTCAAAACAAGCTGTAGAGCTTAAAGCTGAAGTCCCCTAGAGAAAATGGCCCTCTGATTTATATCAGTGCTGTAAGAACTAGACGCTATTTACAAGGTTGCACATGGATAATGCATGGTGAGAGCAGCACAGTTGGAAGTCATTGAAAGAAAGTAAATGAAGTCCCCTTAACAATGGTGCATATACAGGAAAGTGTTTTAATTTGTTACCAGTACTTGTAATACTGCAGAACCACCTCAAATCAGCAAGTACTTAAAGTCCTGGGACAGCTTTGATGCCATCAATTCCATAAAAAAACTGCCTCTCCCAAAAGGTGTAAAAACCTATGAATATGCAAGGCAACATGGTAGCGCATGGAATGGTGTTTAAACTCTGTACCATGCAGTGTGAAGCTTACTGAGCTTCAGTAACAGACACAAAGTCTAATCCCGTTCAAAGGACACCAGCAGATACTGCCTTATGGGAACCTACTTAAAAACCCAGTCAAAGAGCAACACAGCCAGGGAGAATTCCCTGTAGGACTACAAAAGGACTCCTGATTCAAGCATATTTTCAGCATTAGAGTGTTGGACTACACTTTTTAACACACAATAAATTTACCCTGAAAAAAACCTCAAGTGTCAGATATTTTGGCTGCAAGTATGAACACTAAAGCAAAATTAATTGTGTGGACTAGATAGACCTGTGAACTGTAATAAACTAGGAAGGCTTTTATCTTTGGATGCTGAAATTCAGGTAGGGTTATTAGTGACAGGAAGATTTAAAAAGCGAACCAAGCCCTGCAGACCTAGCTGAGTTGTGTAGACAGTTAACTCAACACAGCTGAAGGATCCCATCCAAAATCCCTTCATCTACCTCCAGGCAGACAGCTCATTTCACATAAGACAAGGGTGGATGGTGCATCCAATCCTGAAAAGCAATCTACACCAAAACTATCCCAAAGGCTCAGAAGGTGTCTCACCCCTCAGGCAGATCAGCCTGAAGAGTGCAGTGCAGGTCT
Source organism: Chloebia gouldiae (assembly GCA_003676055.1). NCBI lineage: Eukaryota > Metazoa > Chordata > Aves > Passeriformes > Passeridae > Chloebia > Chloebia gouldiae. The sequence continues at coordinate 5,673,370 of QUSF01000025.1, forward strand.
GTGGCTGCTCCCACTTACATCAGTGTCAGTGCTGGTACAAGGAGTAACTTCTAACAGCGGGAGAAACAAAAAGCCTGTGAGCCCTTGCTGAAGCATTCCATTTCTTAGAACCTGCCTGCCATGGTTCAGCCACCCCAGAAGGCTGCTTGCTCCCTTCCTGCATGTGCCAGGATATGGATTTGACTCTAGGCCATGCTTCCCTATGGGACATGCAAGAGCAGCAAATTTTCAAAATGGATTGATCCAACAGCCACTGACTGCCCCCTGCAATGCTACAGAAATTATGGACAGCTCCCTTTGAGGGGTCTGACTACTGCTACACTCGGATTCAGCTTGGAAACATTCATTTTTTCAAAACAAAAAATCACAAGATAACATTCAAAACTGATTTCAGACCACTTGCACAGCCGAGTTGCTTCACTCAGTGACATCTTTTTCTAACCTAATATAACAAATCTGTATTTACTGACTACAAATCTGCGACCATTTACTCTTTCCAGAGCAATTACACAGGAAAGTCTCATGCAAATTTTTATTTGTTTCTTGACAAACTGGAAGAGCTCATTTCTTGTGTTCCTTTCAAAAAACCTGCAAAACACCAAAACCCCCAAAAGCTCACTATAAAGCCCAACTTTTATTAGCTAGAATAAGAGCTCTGAGTCATCATAGTTTTGTTCACATTTTACAGCTATGTAGCACATTAAATGCTGTGTCACTCTTCAACCAAGGTGACTGAAAAGTCAGCTCAGACCCAGGAAATCTTATAAAAATATATCACCAGACTTACCAGTAATCCACTGGGAGGATTTTGCCTGTTTTGTCACTTGCAGAGCAATGTGAACACAGTGTATTCTCATGATGCTGACAATCTACTTGAATATCTACAAATTTCTCCTCAAGTCATTTAGAAGGGTTATTAGGAAAAAAATGCTGGTTTTTAGATTTGGATTAATATGTGTGTGTATGTTGTGTCTTTTAATCCACAAAGCTGAGGGCTACTTTTTGGAAATACAGTCACAATTAAGTTATTTTAAATCAAAATACTTTTTTAGAGTTATGCTGGTGCCTATAGTATAAGATCCAAAGCTATTTTTCCTTTAGGGAAAGGATTAGGCTTGAATGAAATTACATTTGTACTCTTTATACATTTTGTCCAACTGTTCTACATGAACACTGAACCAGTCATAACACTTACACATATTTACCTTATAGAGGGTTTCCAAATTGCAAAGTTTCTTGCTTATCAAGAGGTGCCAGGAGTGAGCACAGACCACCAAGCTTGCCAATTGCTCCAGCTATGCTGGAAACTATTTAGCAGGGCTGTTGACATGGTAAGCAAAACATTCCCTGTCTCTGAGTGGCAGGGAAGGTATTTCTTGCTCAGCTATAGGTTTTGTCATGGATCCGAGAAGGTGACCACAGAAATTAAACATCTTTTTTTCAGGCAAACAAGTTAGGTCTCTTTAGCAGCCTTATGAACCAATATAATCTTTGATATTACATTACAAGGCCAGATACAGCCTGGTCTGATGATTACAGAGAAGGAGAGAAGTGAAAGTGATAGCAATACCCAGATGTTGCTTTAGCACAAATATGTTCTTGGGAGAAGCACAAAACTCTTTTTCTCTCCTTTGGTCCCAACAGGAACATGTCTGACAAGTAAACTGTGGAGAATGAGATTATTCTCACCATCATCAAATACAGTTACAGATATTTAAAGAACTGATCACTGTTTTTGCTGTAACTGGGAATTCCATGCAGTCATTCTAGTGAAAGAAGACAGGCCGTTCTACTTTTCAGCATGGAATGAATATATAAGCAGGGTAGCTGGGATGAAATAGTGCTTATATTCCATCCCTGATTACCAGACATAGCAAACCGGGGTATTTTTCTTCCAATTTCCATCAGCTGAAGATGTATTGGAAAGTGTCTGGGTTTTTTTATTTTTTTATTCTTAGAGTCAACATACAGAAAGGATTGTCATGCACCTTCCACACTGCCTTTCCATGCAGTTGTCTACTGAAATCTGCTTAGAGAAATAGAAGGTCAGTTTGTGCAGTCAAGTCAGGTCAGATGAGTAAAGTGTGGGGAAGAGGAAATCACAGCAAGAACAACAGTACATAATCCCCAAAAATTCTTTTTTGCTCTTTCTGCATGTATTGTTTTATTGTCTAATTGTGGCCAAGTGAGACAACCCAGTCAATTCCATACCCCACTGATCATTTGCACGTTATATCTTTTAACAGGAGGCAGTCCCTGGGCCTGGAACTACTCAAGCACTCTGAAGATTTGCTTGAACCTGTCATAGAGCAGTCAGAGTTAAATCCAAATTTGTGTGTTGTCCTGCTTGGGGAGACAGCAGGAGTGTAGGCAGGGTAGATATCAAAGGGAACAGGAAAAATCACAGTCTCCAGAAGCATTAGTTACTATCTGTTGGCAAGTAGAAGAGAATGGCAAATGTGAGTCCTCCTCAGTGAAAAGCTTCCAGTTTGCACTGGAAATAGCAAGCATTACAATAGGTAAAGGAAAACAATAGCTAATATTTTACAGCTATTATTTTAATATTAACAACAGCTAATTTTGATCCTGTATCTTTTGGAAGAAGAGTGAATGAAGACTGAGCTCAGTTTGTCCCAAGCCCATTAAGCCCTCAAACACTTTGGAATATCTGGATCTCAGAGACAGCACTGTGGCCACAGAGGAAGTTTGGGTCAAACCTAGAAAGTCAGACTGTTTTCCCAGTACTGCAGAGTACCACAGAGCAGCTCTGCCTCTGACACACAGCCACAAGTATCAGCATGTTTGGGATTCCCCTCGCGGGTCCATTAGTTGTTCCTGCAGTTAAGAGGTGCAGAAAGCTCCCACATCAGGGTGGTGACATGGTTGTTTTAATGCCCCGACTCTTCCACACCAAGTGTAGGAGGATTCAGCCCATTCCCCATCTCTCAGACTGGGAGATGGATCCCTGGAGCAGATGCTGTGAAGCTGACACGATGGGGACACTTAAACATGAAAATGTCATATTGTGACAAACAGGAAGGAGGGATCTGGAAACACATTTTTTTGCCTATGTTTTGTTGCACATGCAGAGAACTTTTTTCCCTGTAACATTGTTTAGCAGCTGCTTTCATGCACCTTTTGTTTTGCTCTCTTCTGTAGGCTGACAGCTCACTAAGCAGCACACATCTTACTGAAGTTAAGCACCATCTCCTGTACTATTTAATGTTAAATGTGCTAGGTGCAGCTGGTTTTACAGGTCACTTAGCATCAGAGAATCCTCCAAATACTATTTCTTCATCATCAGAAAACTGCTTTGAATAACACTAGTGGTGATGGACAGCTGTTCCATTAAAAAATTGTGCATCAAAGCTAATTATCACTTACATATTGCATAGTATTCTAGAAAAAATATGCAAAAAAGTTCCCATTTGAATGACAAATTTATGGTCATTTCCTGTGTGCCAGTTGAGCAATAAAGACTCCAAATCACTTTCACATCAATTGGTGTTCTATGTTGCCTTAAAACAACAGACTTTGAAGTAGGCAGGCAATGTAAAGAGACAGAATCAAAGTCAGTGTATTATGGTAATGCAGCCAGGTAACAGTAACTGGTTGTTGAATATGTAATAGCTGCACTTTCAAAGACTCCATATCCAGAAATGTGATCTCCAAACAGAATTTCTTGTACACTTAGTGGAATTTCTTTTGGCAAGATATAGTTACACTACAGGCCGACTTCTAAAACCATTATCCACAAGCACAGTTCAGCTAATAGGTTGGGAAGTGGAGGGGAGGGAAATTAAACCCTGATTAGCTGGAATGACACAGCCTCTCTAACGATTATGCCTTCTGAGATTTTTCTCTAGGTTTCCTTAAATATCTATCTGAGTTTGCCTGCAGCTATGCTAATTAGCAAAGATGACAAATTTGGAAATGAAAATTCATTTTACTTCATACTCAGATCTCTTATATGCTAGGTTAGGTATGGCCTGTATGTCCCCAAGAGTATCCAAATGCACGTGTTCCTAAGGGCTGGAGTCAGCTGTAGATTAAAGTAAAACCTTCTTTAATTGATCCCTTAGAGCAGCAATGAATGGAGCGAGTGTGGGATTTAACCCTAAACACAACAGTGTTCCCAGACTGTTGATATGGCTCATTTAGCAGTGCAGGTAGGCAGAGCTGAGAATCCAGCCCTTAAAAATTTGGAAAATTCAGTGACAAAATTGCAAGTATCAAGAAGTGTTTTCTAAAGAGATAACAGAAACAAGTAAAGCTATTTTTAATACCCATTTGATATAGGGTTTGATATAGGAAGGTATCTAAAGGTATCTGATATAGGAAGGTATCTAAATTCCTTTCCTAATTCCTTCGGAAAAATGTGAGATGACATTATCCAGCCTGCTAAGAAGAGCTTTCCTCAGTGGCCAGGGCTCATTTTGACTCAGGCAAGCCTGGGTGGATTTTATTCACCTTGTTGTTTCAGAAGCAATCTTCCAAACACTACAGCCTGAGCTTCAGGACTCATTCAAACACAATATAGGGACACAGCAGAAACCAGACCAAGTCTACAACTTATTGGATGTTTTTACTGTCTTAAGTTAACTTTAACCCCAAGTTATTCAGCAAGATGGTATTTAATTGTAGAAAGCCATAGTATCAACCTAACATTATACAATTCAGTCATCAATATTCGTAGAAACAACTCAATGACAAAAGAAATACTTGAGGACTATACTTGGACATAGTAATGAAAAATATTTATCATGTTTTCTCCAGGCAGTTCAGAAACAACAGTCAGTTAAGACTGTAAAACAGAGCAGTGAAGTTTAGCTTTTAAATCTGTACACAGTAGAGAAACTTCAAAAGTTTTCTGTCAAAAATAAGGCACATCCAACCTGGCCTTGAACATTTCCAGGAATGGGCATCTGGGAAAACTGTTGCAGTGTGTCATCACCCACACAGTAAAGAATTTCTTCCTAACATCTAAATTAAATCTCTATCCTCAGTCTAAAGCCATCACCCTTTGTCCTATCATTGCATACCCTTGTACAAAGTCCTTGTCCAGCTTTCTTGTAGGCCCCCTTTAGGTACCTGAAGATTGCTACAGGGTGTCACCAGAACCTTCTCATCTCCATCCTCAACAGCCTCAAATCTCTCAGCCTGTCTTCATAGGAGAAGTGTTCCAGCCCTCTGATCACCTTTGTTGTCCTACTCTGGAGTCATTCGAAAAAGTTCACGTCCTTCTCATCTTGAGGAATAGCAGGATTTTGCACAAAAATCAGTCCAGGCTCATTTAGGACTTGCAGACAATTAAATGACTTATCCTTATTTGCTCAGTGAATGAATAATATCAGTAGAGGTAAACCCTTACCATGACCCAACAATCAACAAGTATGGGCATTTCTTAGGGGAAATAAAACCTGAAATTCCAGAATTAAGGCTTTTTGCAAGCATGTTTTCCAAGTAAATCAGCACAAATCTACATATGCTGAGAAAGTCATTGTTAAACACAGCAAACTTTTTCCTTTCCTAGTTAATGCCAGAATCATAGAAAAAATAATAATAAAAAAAATAAATAAAAACCTGAAAAACTCCATCCTCTTAATACTTGCAAAGCAGGTAAACCCTAGTGTTGATTTGGCATCTAGCTATTTTCACACACCACAGTCAGCTCTGCTATTTCTCTTACAGCAGTGCTCAGGAGGCTGACTCTACTCCTGCTGTACGGCAGCAATTAGCAGCTGCTGAAGCATTTAAACCTAACAGCCCTCAGGCTCACAAGAGCAAGGCCTGACTGAGAGGTACTTCAATGAGACAGTTCTCTCTTTGGGATCTTGCTGCCCTCCTAAAAGTAATATCCTTCAGACCTGACCTCAGAATAGGTCTAAAAGTTAGTGTCTTATTTATTCTGGAGTTTGTCTGAAAAGGGTGAGGGAGTAAGAACCAATGCTGGAGTACGTGACTGTACAAGTTCTAGTATGAGTATCCCTTCTTGTGAGGCTCTTTCAAGATGATAATTTTACTGCTACTACTACATAATGGAAGTATATTCACTACTACAGCTGTCAGCTGGCTTATATTTTAACCTCTAAATGGTAATATGTGCTAAAGCACCTTTGCCAGCCATTGTACATGACAGATTGTGGTTAAATCACTGACTGCAAGAAGTTCTCATCTCATTGATAGGAATATGACTTTTTAATGATTGGAACAGCCTATAGCAATTACATAACACAATTACATATATGTGTTCCAAAGACATTTTATTCCTGTCTCAGATCTTTGAGTGGTTCATGCAAACACCTACCTTCATCATAAAAAAAAATTTAAACATGCACATTGTTAAAATCTCTATAGAAATAACATTATCACTGGGAAAAAATCATCCAAATCAGAATGTAAGGCTTAATGAAATCTTCACCTGCACATCAACACAAGTGTAGTAGAGATGATCACTTCATTCACAAGTGGCCCTTGCCTACAGGGCTGGAGCACAAGGCATCCTTCCTTCTTTGCTCTAAGCAGCCATTGCACATCAGCGTCCCAAATTGTTCTCCTCAGTGTTTTCATCCAGGTTGTCATTTTCCAGCCTCTCACCCTTCCATAAGAGTCTTCCTTCCTCAAACTCCATGCAGAAGCAACAACTGTTACATGAGGTGAAAGAGTATTACTTTGCCACCTCATACAGTCCTTCCATTTATCATTTTACCTTCCCATGAACCTCTGACAATAATTTTGCAGCTACTCCCAATAAAACTTATTCACCCTATTTGCCTAGGCAAAAGCTCCACAAGAAGGGGTTAAGTTTCTTACAGTGATTTTTTTCTTCTCTCTTTTCTTCTTTTCTTTTTTTTTTTTTTCTTTTAACAGTGAAAACTATAGCAATATTTGTTTTCAGCAGGCCCAAGGGAGCAGTCTTGTGCCTTAGATGAAGTTAAAATTACACTGCTGGGAAAAATTATGCCTTTGTAATATAGAGACTACTAAATTGCCTTTAACATTGTTATCAAAGTTATTTGGAAGAAACTTCAGTGTTGGTTTGTGATGATAAAAAGAACTACAAGAAAAAGAAGATCCAAAACCCCTGTATGCAAGATCCACATATCTCTTGACAGTGACATTTAAAGAAATCAATTCTAATTTCTTTCTGAAGCCTATATTTTAGCAAAGGAGCACAAAGCCACAAATTCAGTTTTATTCTTTGTATTAGAGTATCATATATACTGTCCCTGATGCACTTGTTTATTTTGGTTTGGAGATAGGACAGAGGATAGATAGATTCTGATAGCCCAAGAGACAGATATTTCCCAGGGATATACATATGCACGCTTCCTACTGAAATCTTCTCAACTGCTGTTCATTTATTGAAGTCACCAATAGGCACCAAATACCAGCATAGTTTGGCATCCAATCCATAAGCCTTGGTATGCAGACAACTGCACTGAGAACACACACGGACATGCATCCTGAATTCTTCATCTTTCATTACACAGCACTATGGAAAAATAATATTTTGCATGTTTGTAAGTGAGTGCTGAAAAACAATCTCTAGTGACACGCATATGTGAACTCCCACAACAGCAAAAATCTTACTCCCCCTAAATTTAGATACACTCAAATATTTACCAATCTTCACCCTTCTTTCCCTCCCAGAGGAGAAAAAGATAAAAGACTTGTTCCATTTCTTTTCAGATTTGGTGTTGCTATCTGTTGCAGATAGAACCAAAGAAAGGGGATGGGGTAGGATTTTGATCCTTCAAACCATAGAAATCCCTTGAATTCTGTTCTGTTGCAAGACTTTCATGTTAATATGGAATAAACTCCAAAGTAACAACTGACACAAAGAGGATTGCACTACAGTCAGGTAAAGGAGGAAGTGTCAAGAAAAGATACAAGTGGGGATACTGGAAACACCATTGGGAGTGCCTGCTATAGTCCTCTAGGATCCTTTCTACTCAGCAGAGATAAATTGGTACATCCAGAGCTGGAGTCAGATCATTTATTTTAGATGGACACCCCAGCACGAGGTGCTTCTGCTTGTCCATTCAGTGGCCTGTGCAGTTGCTCCATTTGAGCATCTTATTTTCCCTTTGTAGGGAACTTTATGCCACAGGAACAACCCAAGAGGTTCTGCCTTGGGTTCATATAAAGGAGCAGTGGTATGACAACAGTATGGCCACGAATTTATCATCATTCTCCTGAAATCCAGTGGTCCTTCTATTAGTTTTCATGACTCTTCAGGCATGAAACTATGCAGTTACTCTAGTCTTGAGCTCAAAACAAACCACTGACCCCTCATACCAGTACCCAGGGGAGTTTAAGGACACAGAACCAGATGGTATTACCATGATTACCAGAAATATCTGGTTACCAAGAAAACACAAAAAAACCAATAAAGGATATTTCCACACTCTTGGCAAGATCTGTGCTTACCTTCAGCGTCTTCCACCTGACTCCCAAAGAAACTCTCTCCACCACACAAATTACCACAAGGTAATTTGCTGTACCACGAGGTCTTTCATTATACTCAAGTTTTGCAATTAACTACAACTGATTTAGCAGTCAAGAAAATATGTGCCTTCAGCTACCTACAGCCATGAATAGTCCTTGGAGCTTCAGCAGCAAATGTCATTAGTTGGGGCATTTTGTACACTGACCCCTGCCCACAATTCAGCTAAGCCCAAGTACATCATCCATTATTACCTCTTGCTTTCCCTCACACCATGAAGAATCAAGTTGCAGATAAATTGACCTTTAGGGTAAAAAAAATTAGATTAAAAAAACTCCACAAAGTAAAAAAAAACCAAGAAACTTTCTTTGTCTTTCTGTTCTTCAGAAGTTCCCAGCTTCTCTAAGACCTATGAGATCATTATCTCCAAAAAGACTCTCCCAACTAGGTATAAGCTAGAAAAATATTAGACATGGGATTTAAATACCTAGCCTCTTTGAGATAATTTGCCATTTGATAACATTCATTCATTCATTCATTCATTCATTCATTCATTCATTCATTCATTCAATGCAGTCTTTTCTACTCTTCATATCCATCCTTAATTTGGCTTCCTAAACTGGCTTAGAGAGGCCATGATGTATCAGGCCTTTCACAGGCAATTAATGATCTGTAATATCCATATTTTCTTGGATGCAACACTCATCTAAATATTCTTATTGAACACTCTGAAATCTTAATTTAACTTTTTTACAGATATATATGATACAATATGATATATTATATGATATGAATAACATTTATTTTATAATATCTTTAAAGGGTTAACATACTGCAGGACTGATAAATGCCTGTAGCATGGATTCTTCTGTTAATTTTCTGTGTGGACCTATCTATGGAGATGTTTCTACAAATATCCATCCCCATGCACATAGATATGGAACATTTCCTATCTTCCAGGTCATGTGTTGCAAAATAAAACTTTTCTCATGCATCTGGGCAATCTACACAAAAACTACCCCTGGCAATGTCCATGCCACCTCATCCTCACTCATGAGATCTGCTGATTCCTGGCAGGTCTCTGATCCAGTTCACAGTCCAAGTACTTGTGCTGTCTTTTCATAGAAATCAGAGTAAATTAAAATAGTTAATCAGATGACTTATAATGGACAGACATGCAAGGGGGCATGAAGTTCTAAAAAGAATCTGACACTTGAACTCCCCTCATAAAGAAGATATCCCAGGTTTTGTCCACACTAATGCATCAGGTGTGGTCACAGGCTTGACATCTTGCCAGTTGTACCCCATGGAAACCTCAGGTTCTAGAGAAAAAAATGCTGAGCAACACTTACAATTGCAATAAACTTTCCTGAAAGCCAGCAAGGGAGATGCATAGCTCCTACAAAATTTGCAATGTACACTCCTCTGGCTTCTGAGAAAATCCAAGATCTCGTCTGTGTGTGCATCCACATCCTTTTACTGTTCTTTTATAGGATGGACAAGAAATGAATTTGCTGTAAGTTAATTAAAAGCATAAATTCTACATTATTGCATAGGAGAGAGCCAAGTGGAAAGGAGGTAGCTGACTGTCATGCACACTGGCATCTCTAACCATCCTATAATAACTGTATAAACAGGAGAGCAACACCTGCACAGAAATACAAGCAAAGTCCAGATTGATCTGTGCCCAAGGTGTACTCCAGGACCTAAAGCTGTACTTTCCATGGAGAAAGACATGCCATTGTCCAAAAACATGCCATTATGAAGGCAGGAATGATTCATCTATGCAAAGCTGTAGGAAAGTTAGCTGAATTCTGGCCCATTCAGTGACAGAACTGTGCTGGGGAACATGCATGTTACTGTACTCCTAAAGTTTACATTTGAATTAAGAGCAATGTTAAATGTGCTCCAGATTACTGAGGGATAAAATAGTTTATTGTAGTTTGGTGTTTGTGAGGGGTTTTTTACAGAAAGAAGACTAAACCATTCTATCCACTTTTTATAAAATACTCCAATAATTTAAGGGGAAAACCATCTATCCACTTTCTATTGTTCTCTAGATATTAGTGAAGAATTTACATGTGAAGTTCATCACATTAATTTTCCAAGTTGTGTGTTTATGAAAAAATGCAGGCAAACATAAGATGAGTGCTTTAGAATTATGGATTTACCATTATCTATATTTCATGGTGAATACAGTGATATTCAAGTACAAGATTATTCAATTATTCCTTTGTAATATTATGTTCTGCAAGGAAAACAAGTTACATAAGGGACTTTCTTCATATTGTGGAGTTCAAAAGTGTTTAACTGGTGTGCAGTTTTGGATCAAAAGTAGCATCACCCTCCTCAACAACTCAAAAGTTGTACATTTTTTATCAATACTTTAGTTGAACCTGGAAAAAGTGATTACAAGAAGGTGTCTGTTATTAGAAATTGGCAATCAGCAATTACCATTAATATTTATCAGTTTGCCTAAAGAACTTTCCTCCTTCAAAAGACTACCAACAGCACAATACAGGTGAAGATAAATAGCAAACCAACCTCTGTAAGAAAGGGCTGAAATAACCAGATGAGTAGGGACAGAAGCATTCACCATTCCTCAGTTTTCAACGTAATGTTAGGGATTTCCTCCCAGACAGGTAAATCCACCAAGCTGGAGTCACTGAACTTCAAGCACATGATGGCCTAGGCTTTTTTTGTGTGTATGTGTGTGTGTACAATTTCCTCCTGGAGACAGGATTGGATTACTCTGTGAAAGGATTTAGGTGCCACATCTGTCTCTGTTTGCTGATACCTAATAAACAGAGACTCAAACTCCAGGCTTGGCATCTCTTCCAAACTGCTCAGATTTTAGCTGTGACAATTCATGATATGTACAGAAAGATCCAGTTCCTTTCTCAACTTCCAGATTTTATGCTAATGAATGAATGTCATCCAATTTATTTGCTTCCAAGAGGGACAAATTAGCAGCCAAATTCCCAATTCAGATTACTAAACCTGTCCTCACACAGATAATCCCATCTGCCAGGGATCAACATACTTGTCTGTCCTTCAAGCGTGCCTAGGTTGAAAGGATAGGTGGAGGAAAGTCCTCTAATAATCCTCAACCTCATGCACATGAGGGAATTATTAGTTCCCTACCCCTCACCACAATGGTGAAAGATGCACAGATAGTATGGTTTTCATCTGCATTTTCAGTGTGAAAATGCACCATACAGGTTATTATTGCCTGTTGCCCTTTGGTTTTGAATCCCATGCACAACACTTTTCCTGGAGCTTTTTGCAGCTGGCTGTCATCAGCTACAAGGAAAGGATCTGGCTACAGTGCGCAGCATGCTGCTGCACACTGGGTGCTCCTTTTAGCCCTGCTATAGCCAACTTTTTCTGGGGAAGCCAGTTACAGGGAGTGGTACAGGATGGGTTAAGCATTGAGCAACACACATTCAAAGTTCATACAGATTGCTCTTGTGGCTATTCCCTTTAGTGAGATGCACAGCACAACACACAAGATTGCTTAAAACATGTAGCCAGACCTTGGACATGGAATAGTCATTACTTACATTAAAAATAGAAATATGTGTAAATCCTTCAGCCTTTGCCTGTGACTCCTTGCCTCAGCCACTTATTTTTCAGCAGTAAAGACAAGGTATGAAGCACAGGAAAACCTCAGAAGTAAAACAGTCTTAATCTGTAATCCTCATCTCTTTTATCCCTTCATTTCTCTCCTCCACAATTTCCCTCACATTCTTTATATTCATAGCAAAAATTACCTTGCTTGCTTTAATGCCATATATGATTACTTGGAAATGTCCAGCCTAAACACAAGCTTTCCAAAATATGTATTAATTTCTTCAACTGTCAAAAAACCTCAGTCTCTTAGCTTTCCATTACACTGCTTCTAACATTAGACACATTTAGACATTCTCTTTTCTAAAACCTTAGTGTGTTTTCAAAATAAATTTTCCCTCTTCCACTGTGCAGAATTGTGTTACAGGGTATGTCTTCTGTCTGCTTTGTTGATGTAAAACTAATGGTTAATCCAGCCTGGGTTACAAAAATTAGCTAGTTCTTATTAATTCTCTTTAGCTAAGCACAGTCTTTAAAGCCTTCTGGAAGTTTCCTGGTCTTGGATTTTTGAAGTGACTCAAAGGAAATAAAACAGCCAGATACATTAATTATTTTGTATTTCCTCTGTTCTTGGGACTGTTGGGAAAGCAGATATTTCAAAGTAATACGTTTTCTCCCATGAGATTTTATGATAGTCCTTTGTACTAGCACGGAACCCTTGGCACACCTGTGACATGCTGGCTGAAGATGTATAGAGCAGAGAATGGGGATTAGAAAAACAGATGTTCACATCTCTTTATATGAAGCAGTTCCTGCTGACTGGTGGTATAAAATCAGTTCTAATTAATAAAAAATATGTGTATAGTGCCATGATTGATGTTTGACCACAGTGGAACATTTCCAGGGTATGCAAAACATCCTCCTCAATTCTTCTCTGTTGTTACCCCACCAGGAGCACTAGCTCAGGAGTTTTCCCAATAAGTTATCATGTTTTTCCAAGACAGCCAGCTCACCTTCACTAAGGGCAAATCCTTCCTGACCAATCTGGTGGCCTTCTATGATGGAGTGATGAAGCACTGACAAGGGAAGAGCAACACGTCTCACATTTAGTCTTCTGTAAGGCCTTCAACACGGTTTCACTCGACATCCTTCTCTGGAGAGATGGGATTGAAGGGTGGGCTGTTAAGAGATAAGGATGGAGGGATGTGATCAATGGCTCAATGTCCAGCTGGAGGTCAGTGATGAGGGGTGTCCCTCAGGGCTGTGTTGTGTAACCAGTGCTCTTTAATGTCTTCATCAATGACAAAGAGACATCTGGTGCACTCTCAGGAAGTTTGCTGATGACATGAGACTGAGCAGTGCTGTTGACACGACAGAAGGATGGGATGCCATCCAGAGGGACCTGGACAAACTTGAGTGGTGAGCCCATGAGAACTGAATAAAGTTCAAAAAGGAAAAGTACAAGATGCTGTATCCATGCACAAAAAGAAGAGACTAAATAGTACGCAAGTATCTTAATCCTTCTTTCATGCTGCAGAAATTTACAACTAGAGACGCAGATACTGTATATTTTCTTAAACAGAGAAGATTCTCAGGTATTCAAGAAAATAAATAGGAGAAAATAGAGAGTGCATGAAGGAGGCAGAGAACTAAATAGAGATGTAAAATATCACTGTTCAGAAGAAATAAATTGATAAAATAGCAGTACATGACAAATAGGCATAACGTCCCTCAATACTTACTGTCTGTGATTTGTTGGAAATATCTACAATGAACTCATGTATAAATAATTCAGAACAGATTAAAGTGAGGTTCAGCAGTGGAATTAAATACTTACTGACCAGATGAGCTCATAACAGCATAAGCTTCTTTGCCTGCCTGTTAGTAATGCAGATTTCTACATCAGTAAGGTAAAAGGCAGTCCTGAGGAAGTTTGTATCTGATTGAGGGATCTCTCACAGGAGGATCCTGTGGGGTCAAAGAACAAGGCTAGCAACAGATTAACACGACAAGCAAAAGAATCTCATGCTGAACCCCATCAATATATTTCAAGGCAAGAAAGAATTTATGAAGAGGGCATCAGTGAAACCACAGGCCCCATGGAGTTTGACAGGGAGGAGCTTCTCCTTAGTTTGGTGGATGCTGTGAAGTATCACATTCTAACCTGTGGTACTGCAGCTCTGCTCATCCTCTACACAGGCAGAGGCAGATCTCTATATTTAAAACCCCATTAAAAAAGAATGGAGCCCAACATGTAATGGGAAGCACCTTGGTTTTCAAAACTCCTTAATTCACACCTTGAGAAAAAGTTGTCAGGGATGAAAAATTATATATGGTGGTGATTCTTTAAATATGTTTTAGAACAATCAATTACCTTGGATTGAAAGGGTTGAGTACTGGGTCCAGTTTTGTTGTATATTTCTATCAATAATCTGGATGAGGGGATTGAATGCACCCTCAGTGATTTTGCAAATGACACCAAGCTGGGTTGGTGTGTTGGTCTTCTGAAGGGTAGGAAGGTTCTGCAGAGGGAACTGGACAGGCCAGATTGATGAGCCAAGATCAGTTGTATGAGGTATGACCAACCTCAGCAAGACTGTAAAGCAGTAATTGGTTTAGTGGCTGTTTTCATGGATAACAGATTAGTTTTCATATTTACTAATCTCTGTAAAAGTTCATGGAGAGTCTCTGCCCCACCATTTACTGTGGCCACACAACAGCCAATTTGAAATTCAGTGCAACTCTGGGAACATAAACCTCAGTAGAAGATTAGAGAGATTAATACCTTGGCTTTTGGCAAGTCAGTTACAATGTGCATTCATGAAGCACAATTAGCAGGCCCAGATGGTAACAAAGCATGTTAAAGGGAAGCTGACTGCAGATGAAGCACGTGGAAATGGATAATTCAACTCTCTATGTCTCCCTGTCTTTGAAGCTGCAACTACTGTAGCCTTAAGTATCTTTAATGGGAAGTTTTGCATCTGGTGAAGATTTATGCTTGAGGCAGTTTTCCTAGAGCTACTTAAATGTGTCTGTATTTCTTCCACAGAATGCTTACTGGAGATTTCAGTTATGCCTTTCAGTCTGAGCTGGATGCTTGGAACGGGGATATTTGATGGTAAAAACCCAGAATTTCTGTTTTTCATGAGGATGAATGAAACTACAGTGAAATAAAACAGATGAAAATTGGCAGAAAAGTAATGTCTGCAGATGATCCTGTTGTCCCTAAAAGTGGGATTTCATCAACTGTGTGCAGTCAACCAATCACACAGAGACAACTGATACAACTCTTTGGATGTTCTTCTATTAAAAGTTAAGGGGAAAATGAAGAGCCAAAAGTTTGAGAAAAAAAGGTAGCAACCTAGTCTGTTTCTACAGGACAACTTTTCATAAAACACAAAGTGCAGAAGGGTTACTAACAATTCAGTTCATTGTTCAAATTTTTATCTGAAAGCTGTAAAATGTGGACCTCCTCACCACTGTTCTTTAGTGTTGCAAAACTGACATCTTGGCCCTGCAAATCACCTGTTGGCCAGGTCTTGGCTGCTTAGGAGTACCTGGGTACCTGCACGGAGGAGGAAATGCTTCACAGAAGTGCAGCAAAACTCACCTCTTCATCCTTACTGCTTTGCCACATCCCACTGCTTGCTTAGGCCATAATCCTGGTACAATATGAACCTGGTTAGCAGGATGAAGGCAAATGTCCCTAAATTTAAAGGCTATTAGAATGCCTGACTTCAAGCAGAATACAAGTTAATCTTACTCTTACCTGTTACTGAGAAACAACAACCATCAAAAAAATAAGATTTCTCCCCAATGACTTCACTTGTTCACTTGTGCCTCAAATTAAAAACTTAGATTTAATAAAGGATAGATACTATCACACTCAATGGTAGATGTTTTCATATTTGTCTTGACATGTTATCATCTAGAGATTTTAGGATTTGCTTTATGCTAGTTTATATGAAAATATATTCTACATCATCCACAATCCCTTTCAAACTTATGGTATTTATTCAATTTAAAGCCAAAATATTTTTATGAAAAATGCACAGATAAATACATAATTGTAGCCCTTTATGAATCAAAGCCTCATTTAAACCATGAGTATACAGGTCTGGCAAAGTTTCTGCACCTTAATCCCATTTTCCTCTGTTCCAAGAGCTCAGCTTTTTGTTATGCTGAATTCTCTCCAGTCATGAAAGCCATATCAGATCTTCCCCTGTCATTTCACTTCCTTACAGTTCAAGCTGGAAAGCACAGAGCATTTGAGATTCTAACCTCATTTGTGTACCAGCTCAACAGCCACTTAATTTTCATTCATAACTCCTTATAATAAAATGAAAGAAGAGACTTTAGCCTAAGTTGTGATTTAAGCCTACAAACATCATTTCAGTAAAGGAATAAAACAAATAAGCAAACACACATTAACATAGAAACACTGCTAAAACCCTGCCTTGAAACCATGGGGTAAATTTCTACAAAGGTCAAGATATCCCTGCTTTATGAATTGTGCAAACTGTTATTAGGTAGTTTTTTTCTTCACCATCCTTTTATTTTCCTCCTTGCCATAGATATATTATATTAACTCTGTTGTTGAGTTACAACAGCAGAAATTCAATGTTTTCCTACTTCCTTTCAAGAAGCACAGAAGGACCATTTGACCCTTCTGGGATGGCTGTGCTGAGAGAAACTTGGTGCCCCTTCTTGGGAGGCAGAAGAGGTCGAAGTACGTTCACAGAGCTTTGCACGTATGCTGGGAACCACAGCAACCCAAAGGAACAGCCAGAATCCAAAAGGAAATCTCACTGCAGCAGCTGGGCACAGGGCTTTGCTGCCTGCAAATACTCCTGACTGCTACTCCTGCTGTGGCAATTCCTTGGTAAGGACTCAAGCAAGGTAAGAGGCACCAAGCAAAATCTTCAAAGCTTCCTTCAAGATGGAGCTGCAGTAGGGGGAAGGGAGGAAAATAAGAGTTCAATCTTCACCCTGCAGAGGGGAAACATTATTATGTGAGCTTTAGGAGAAAAGTAATTTCTATGCTTATAATTACTGAAGGAAACCTGACCTTACCAGACTTGCCCACCAAGAGGACCCTGCCTGTATCTTTGCTAGGCTTAGACAATGTTTTACTCTGGTTTTCAACAGATCATTATGAGGAAGATGATTTCCAGAGCCCTTTTTTAAAATTATTTTTCAGCTTTTTCCAAAGTTTCTTCTGCTTCCCATTGCATTAGCAACCAAACATATACTGCCTAAGGTGCTCAGCATACATCAAAATGGAGAAACAATAAAGCTGGGTTTTAACTCTGGCATTCAGTAAAAAGGACAAGGAGCAGCATGGTGGAGAAAATGCTGTTTGAAATCTCCATAAGGGCACACCTTTCCGGGGGAAAAATGTCCTCAATTGTAGATATGAGCAGTGCTCTACCATTTGCTCTTTCCCCCTGTTGTGCACTCAACCTTCAAAATTCAGCTGCCAGTTGGTGCTTTTAATTTAAAGCATGTTCATAAGTAAAGAAGTCTCCCTCCAGGTTCATTAGAGTCACAGGGTATTTGGCAAGCCTTGTAGCAAGAATTAAATGACAAATATGCCTTTGCATACGAACTCTCAAGACACAAATAAATCAAACTAAACAGTCTTCCAGAATTCAAAAATCACCTCAAGTAAATACTGAGCTTTTAACAGTGATGAGAAAGTAAAACGTGCTTTCTTTTCATGTACATGGTAGCTGCAGGTTACTCAACTTGCTTTTAAACGGTCCTTTGATTTCCTAGCAGCTGTATCAGCTGCCATTACCTTCTGATGGTGAGGGACAGAAGGAAGCTAAAACCACCACCATACACTTTGTGTAAATGACTGCATTTTGTACATCACCTTCACTGACATTAAAATACACCTGGGGTCTTGTCAGGTTTTAAGCAACAACAACAACAACAACAACAACAACAACAACAACAACAACAACAA